>JBBNEX010000029.1:312500-512703 GCA_038021265.1 Cyprinella venusta | reverse complement strand
TAGAGTTTCAAGAAAATCGGAGGGGGTCAAAATTTCGGCCAAAAAAAAAAATGACAGTGTTACCCCTTATGTTTTTTTTTTCAGGTCCAAATTTTGACCTTCGATATCTCGGCTCTGGAAGGGTCTAGAGCCTCAATTTTTGCGCGTTGGTCGAAGTCTCGAGGCCCTCTGTCAGAGTCCAGAGTTTCAAGAAGATCGGAGGGGGTCAAAATTTCGGCCAAAAAAAAAAATGACAGTGTTACCCCTTATGTTTTTTTTCAGGTCCAAATTTTGACCTTCGATATCTCGGCTCTGGAAGGGTCTAGAGCCTCCATTTTTGCGCGTTGGTCGAAGTCTCGTGGCCCTCTGTCAGAGTCTAGAGTTTCAAGAAGATCGGAGGGGGTCAAAATTTCGGCCAAAAAAAAAAAATGACAGTGTTACCCCTTATGTTTTTTTTTCAGGTCCAAATTTTGACCTTCGATATCTCAGCTCTGGAAGGGTCTAGAGCCTCAATTTTTGCGCGTTGGTCGAAGTCTCGTGGCCCTCTGTCAGAATCCAGAGTTTCAAGAAAATCGGAGGGGGTCAAAATTTCGGCCAAAAAAAAAAATGACAGTGTTACCCCTTATGTTTTTTTTTTTCAGGTCCAAATTTTGACCTTCGATATCTCGGCTCTGGAAGGGTCTAGAGCCTCAATTTTTGCGCGTTGGTCGAAGTCTCGTGGCCCTCTGTCAGAGTCTAGAGTTTCAAGAAGATCGGAGGGGGTCAAAATTTCGGCCAAAAAAAAAAAATGACAGTGTTACCCCTTATGGTTTTTTTTTCAGGTCCAAATTTTGACCTTCGATATCTCGGCTCTGGAAGGGTCTAGAGCCTCAATTTTTGCGCGTTGATCGAAGTCTCGTGGCCCTCTGTCAGAGTCCAGAGTTTCAAGAAGATCGGAGGGGGTCAAAATTTCGGCCAAAAAAAAAAAATGACAGTGTTACCCCTTATGTTTTTTTTTTTCAGGTCCAAATTTTGACCTTCGATATCTCGGCTCTGGAAGGGTCTAGAGCCTCAATTTTTGCGCGTTGGTCGAAGTCTCGTGGCCCTCTGTCAGAATCCAGAGTTTCAAGAAAATCGGAGGGGGTCAAAATTTCGGCCAAAAAAAAAAATGACAGTGTTACCCCTTATGTTTTTTTTTTCAGGTCCAAATTTTGACCTTCGATATCTCGGCTCTGGAAGGGTCTAGAGCCTCAATTTTTGCGCGTTGGTCGAAGTCTCGTGGCCCTCTGTCAGAGTCTAGAGTTTCAAGAAGATCGGAGGGGGTCAAAATTTCGGCCAAAAAAAAAAATGACAGTGTTACCCCTTATGTTTTTTTTTCAGGTCCAAATTTTGACCTTCGATATCTCGGCTCTGGAAGGGTCTAGAGCCTCAATTTTTGCGCGTTGGTCGAAGTCTCGAGGCCCTCTGTCAGAATCCAGAGTTTCAAGAAGATCGGAGGGGGTCAAAATTTCGGCCAAAAAAAAAAAAATGACAGTGTTACCCCTTATGTTTTTTTTTTTCAGGTCCAAATTTTGACCTTCGATATCTCGGCTCTGGAAGGGTCTAGAGCCTCAATTTTTGCGCGTTGGTCGAAGTCTCGTGGCCCTCTGTCAGAGTCCAGAGTTTCAAGAAGATCGGAGGGGGTCAAAATTTCGGCCAAAAAAAAATGACAGTGTTACCCCTTATGTTTTTTTTTCAGGTCCAAATTTTGACCTTCGATATCTCGGCTCTGGAAGGGTCTAGAGCCTCAATTTTTGCGCGTTGGTCGAAGTCTCGTGGCCCTCTGTCAGAGTCCAGAGTTTTAAGAAGATCGGAGGGGGTCAAAATTTCGGCCAAAAAAAAAAAATGACAGTGTTACCCCTTATGTTTTTTTTTCAGGTCCAAATTTTGACCTTCGATATCTCGGCTCTGGAAGGGTCTAGAGCCTCAATTTTTGCGCGTTGGTCGAAGTCTCGTGGCCCTCTGTCAGAATCCAGAGTTTCAAGAAAATCGGAGGGGGTCAAAATTTCGGCCAAAAAAAAAAATGACAGTGTTACCCCTTATGTTTTTTTTTTCAGGTCCAAATTTTGACCTTCGATATCTCGGCTCTGGAAGGGTCTAGAGCCTCAATTTTTGCGCGTTGGTCGAAGTCTCGTGGCCCTCTGTCAGAGTCTAGAGTTTCAAGAAGATCGGAGGGGGTCAAAATTTCGGCCAAAAAAAAAAAATGACATTGTTACCCCTTATGTTTTTTTTTTAGGTCCAAATTTTGACCTTCGATATCTCGGCTCTGGAAGGGTCTAGAGCCTCAATTTTTGCGCGTTGGTCGAAGTCTCGAGGCCCTCTGTCAGAGTCCAGAGTTTCAAGAAGATCGGAGGGGGTCAAAATTTCGGCCAAAAAAAAAAAATGACAGTGTTACCCCTTATGTTTTTTTTCAGGTCCAAATTTTGACCTTCGATATCTCGGCTCTGGAAGGGTCTAGAGCCTCCATTTATGCGCGTTGGTCGAAGTCTCGTGGCCCTCTGTCAGAGTCTAGAGTTTCAAGAAGATCGGAGGGGGTCAAAATTTCGGCCAAAAAAAAAATGACAGTGTTACCCCTTATGTTTTTTTTTTCAGGTCCAAATTTTGACCTTCGATATCTCGGCTCTGGAAGGGTCTAGAGCCTCAATTTTTGTGCGTTGGTCGAAGTCTCGTGGCCCTCTGTCAGAGTCTAGAGTTTCAAGAAGATCGGAGGGGGTCAAAATTTCGGCCAAAAAAAAAAATGACAGTGTTACCCCTTATGATTTTTTTTCAGGTCCAAATTTTGACCTTCGATATCTCGGCTCTGGAAGGGTCTAGAGCCTCAATTTTTGCGCGTTGATCGAAGTCTCGTGGCCCTCTGTCAGAGTCCAGAGTTTCAAGAAGATCGGAGGGGGTCAAAATTTCGGCCAAAAAAAAAAAATGACAGTGTTACCCCTTATGTTTTTTTTTTCAGGTCCAAATTTTGACCTTCGATATCTCGGCTCTGGAAGGGTCTAGAGCCTCAATTTTTGCGCGTTGGTCGAAGTCTCGTGGCCCTCTGTCAGAATCCAGAGTTTCAAGAAAATCGGAGGGGGTCAAAATTTCGGCAAAAAAAAAAAAAAATGACAGTGTTACCCCTTATGTTTTTTTTTTCAGGTCCAAATTTTGACCTTCGATATCTCGCTCTGGAAGGGTCTAGAGCCTCAATTTTTGCGCGTTGGTCGAAGTCTCGTGGCCCTCTGTCAGAGTCTAGAGTTTCAAGAAGATCGGAGCGGGGTCAAAATTTCGGCCAAAAAAAAAAAATGACAGTGTTACCCCTTATGTTTTTTTTTCAGGTCCAAATTTTGACCTTCGATATCTCGGTTCTGGAAGGGTCTAGAGCCTCAATTTTTGCGCGTTGATCGAAGTCTCGTGGCCCTCTGTCAGAGTCTAGAGTTTCAAGAAGATCGGAGGGGGGTCAAAATTTCGGCCAAAAAAAAAAAATGACAGCGTTACCCCTTATGTTTTTTTTTTCAGGTCCAAATTTTGACCTTCGATATCTCGGCTCTGGAAGGGTCTAGAGCCTCAATTTTTGCGCGTTGGTCGAAGTCTCGTGGCCCTCTGTCAGAGTCTAGAGTTTCAAGAAGATCGGAGGGGGTCAAAATTTCGGCCAAAAAAAAAAAATGACAGTGTTACCCCTTATGTTTTTTTTTCAGGTCCAAATTTTGACCTTCGATATCTCGGCTCTGGAAGGGTCTAGAGCCTCAATTTTTGCGCGTTGATCGAAGTCTCGTGGCCCTCTGTCAGAGTCCAGAGTTTCAAGAAGATCGGAGGGGGTCAAAATTTCGGCCAAAAAAAAAAAATGACAGTGTTACCCCTTATGTTTTTTTTTTCAGGTCCAAATTTTGACCTTCGATATCTCGGCTCTGGAAGGGTCTAGAGCCTCAATTTTTGCGCGTTGGTCGAAGTCTCGTGGCCCTCTGTCAGAATCCAGAGTTTCAAGAAAATCGGAGGGGGTCAAAATTTCGGCCAAAAAAAAAAAATGACAGTGTTACCCCTTATGTTTTTTTTTTCAGGTCCAAATTTTGACCTTCGATATCTCGGCTCTGGAAGGGTCTAGAGCCTTAATTTTTGCACGTTGGTCGAAGTCTCGTGGCCCTCTGTCAGAGTCTAGAGTTTCAAGAAGATCGGAGGGGGTCAAAATTTCGGCCAAAAAAAAAAATGACAGTGTTACCCCTTATGTTTTTTTTTCAGGTCCAAATTTTGACCTTCGATATCTCGGCTCTGGAAGGGTCTAGAGCCTCAATTTTTGCGCGTTGGTCGAAGTCTCGAGGCCCTCTGTCAGAATCCAGAGTTTCAAGAAGATCGGAGGGGGTCAAAATTTCGGCCAAAAAAAAAAAAAAATGACAGTGTTACCCCTTATGTTTTTTTTTTCAGGTCAAAATTTTGACCTTCGATATCTCGGCTCTGGAAGGGTCTAGAGCCTCAATTTTTGCGCGTTGGTCGAAGTCTCGTGGCCCTCTGTCAGAGTCCAGAGTTTCAAGAAGATCGGAGGGGGTCAAAATTTCGGCCAAAAAAAAAAATGACAGTGTTACCCCTTATGTTTTTTTTTCAGGTCCAAATTTTGACCTTCGATATCTCGGCTCTGGAAGGGTCTAGAGCCTCAATTTTTGCGCGTTGGTCGAAGTCTCGTGGCCCTCTGTCAGAATCCAGAGTTTCAAGAAAATCGGAGGGGGTCAAAATTTCGGCCAAAAAAAAAATGACAGTGTTACCCCTTATGTTTTTTTTTTTCAGGTCCAAATTTTGACCTTCGATATCTCGGCTCTGGAAGGGTCTAGAGCCTCAATTTTTGCGCGTTGGTCGAAGTCTCGTGGCCCTCTGTCAGAGTCTAGAGTTTCAAGAAGATCGGAGGGGGTCAAAATTTCGGCCAAAAAAAAAAAATGACAGTGTTACCCCTTATGTTTTTTTTTCAGGTCCAAATTTTGACCTTCGATATCTCGGCTCTGGAAGGGTCTAGAGCCTCAATTTTTGCGCGTTGGTCGAAGTCTCGTGGCCCTCTGTCAGAGTCTAGAGTTTCAAGAAGATCGGAGGGGGTCAAAATTTCGGCCAAAAAAAAAATGACAGTGTTACCCCTTATGTTTTTTTTTCAGGTCCAAATTTTGTCCTTCGATATCTCGGCTCTGGAAGGGTCTAGAGCCTCAATTTTTGCGCGTTGGTCGAAGTCTCGAGGCCCTCTGTCAGAATCCAGAGTTTCAAGAAGATCGGAGGGGGTCAAAATTTCGGCCAAAAAAAAAAAATGACAGTGTTACCCCTTATGTTTTTTTTTTCAGGTCCAAATTTTGACCTTCGATATCTCGGCTCTGGAAGGGTCTAGAGCCTCAATTTTTGCGCGTTGGTCGAAGTCTCGTGGCCCTCTGTCAGAGTCCAGAGTTTCAAGAAGATCGGAGGGGGTCAAAATTTCGGCCAAAAAAAAAAAAATGACAGTGTTACCCCTTATGTTTTTTTTTTCAGGTCCAAATTTTGACCTTCGATATCTCGGCTCTGGAAGGGTCTAGAGCCTCAATTTTTGCGCGTTGGTCGAAGTCTCGTGGCCCTCTGTCAGAGTCCAGAGTTTCAAGAAGATCGGAGGGGGTCAAAATTTCGGCCAAAAAAAAAAAATGACAGTGTTACCCCTTATGTTTTTTTTTTCAGGTCCAAATTTTGACCTTCGATATCTCGGCTCTGGAAGGGTCTAGAGCCTCAATTTTTGCGCGTTGGTCGAAGTCTCGTGGCCCTCTGTCAGAATCCAGAGTTTCAAGAAAATCGGAGGGGGTCAAAATTTCGGCCAAAAAAAAAAAATGACAGTGTTACCCCTTATGTTTTTTTTTTCAGGTCCAAATTTTGACCTTCGATATCTCGGCTCTGGAAGGGTCTAGAGCCTCAATTTTTGCGCGTTGGTCGAAGTCTCGTGGCCCTCTGTCAGAGTCTAGAGTTTCAAGAAGATCGGAGGGGGTCAAAATTTCGGCCAAAAAAAAAAAATGACAGTGTTACCCCTTATGTTTTTTTTTCAGGTCCAAATTTTGACCTTCGATATCTCAGCTCTGGAAGGGTCTAGAGCCTCAATTTTTGCGCGTTGGTCGAAGTCTCGTGGCCATCTGTCAGAATCCAGAGTTTCAAGAAAATCGGAGGGGGTCAAAATTTCGGCCAAAAAAAAAATGACAGTGTTACCCCTTATGTTTTTTTTTTTCAGGTCCAAATTTTGACCTTCGATATCTCGGCTCTGGAAGGGTCTAGAGCCTCAATTTTTGCGCGTTGGTCGAAGTCTCGTGGCCCTCTGTCAGAGTCTAGAGTTTCAAGAAGATCGGAGGGGGTCAAAATTTCGGCCAAAAAAAAAAATGACAGTGTTACCCCTTATGGTTTTTTTTTCAGGTCCAAATTTTGACCTTCGATATCTCGGCTCTGGAAGGGTCTAGAGCCTCAATTTTTGCGCGTTGATCGAAGTCTCGTGGCCCTCTGTCAGAGTCCAGAGTTTCAAGAAGATCGGAGGGGGTCAAAATTTCGGCCAAAAAAAAAAAATGACAGTGTTACCCCTTATGTTTTTTTTTTCAGGTCAAAATTTTGACCTTCGATATCTCGGCTCTGGAAGGGTCTAGAGCCTCAATTTTTGCGCGTTGGTCGAAGTCTCGTGGCCCTCTGTCAGAATCCAGAGTTTCAAGAAAATCGGAGGGGGTCAAAATTTCGGCCAAAAAAAAAAATGACAGTGTTACCCCTTATGTTTTTTTTTTCAGGTCCAAATTTTGACCTTCGATATCTCGGCTCTGGAAGGGTCTAGAGCCTCAATTTTTGCGCGTTGGTCGAAGTCTCGTGGCCCTCTGTCAGAGTCTAGAGTTTCAAGAAGATCGGAGGGGGTCAAAATTTCGGCCAAAAAAAAAAATGACAGTGTTACCCCTTATGTTTTTTTTTCAGGTCCAAATTTTGACCTTCGATATCTCGGCTCTGGAAGGGTCTAGAGCCTCAATTTTTGCGCGTTGGTCGAAGTCTCGAGGCCCTCTGTCAGAATCCAGAGTTTCAAGAAGATCGGAGGGGGTCAAAATTTCGGCCAAAAAAAAAAAATGACAGTGTTACCCCTTATGTTTTTTTTTTTCAGGTCCAAATTTTGACCTTCGATATCTCGGCTCTGGAAGGGTCTAGAGCCTCAATTTTTGCGCGTTGGTCGAAGTCTCGTGGCCCTCTGTCAGAGTCCAGAGTTTCAAGAAGATCGGAGGGGGTCAAAATTTCGGCCAAAAAAAAAATGACAGTGTTACCCCTTATGTTTTTTTTTCAGGTCCAAATTTTGACCTTCGATATCTCGGCTCTGGAAGGGTCTAGAGCCTCAATTTTTGCGCGTTGGTCGAAGTCTCGTGGCCCTCTGTCAGAGTCCAGAGTTTCAAGAAGATCGGAGGGGGTCAAAATTTCGGCCAAAAAAAAAAAATGACAGTGTTACCCCTTATGTTTTTTTTTTCAGGTCCAAATTTTGACCTTCGATATCTCGGCTCTGGAAGGGTCTAGAGCCTCAATTTTTGCGCGTTGGTCGAAGTCTCGTGGCCCTCTGTCAGAATCCAGAGTTTCAAGAAAATCGGAGGGGGTCAAAATTTCGGCCAAAAAAAAAAAATGACAGTGTTACCCCTTATGTTTTTTTTTTCAGGTCCAAATTTTGACCTTCGATATCTCGGCTCTGGAAGGGTCTAGAGCCTCAATTTTTGCGCGTTGGTCGAAGTCTCGTGGCCCTCTGTCAGAGTCTAGAGTTTCAAGAAGATCGGAGGGGGTCAAAATTTCGGCCAAAAAAAAAAATGACATTGTTACCCCTTATGTTTTTTTTTTAGGTCCAAATTTTGACCTTCGATATCTCGGCTCTGGAAGGGTCTAGAGCCTCAATTTTTGCGCGTTGGTCGAAGTCTCGAGGCCCTCTGTCAGAGTCCAGAGTTTCAAGAAGATCGGAGGGGGTCAAAATTTCGGCCAAAAAAAAAAAATGACAGTGTTACCCCTTATGTTTTTTTTCAGGTCCAAATTTTGACCTTCGATATCTCGGCTCTGGAAGGGTCTAGAGCCTCCATTTATGCGCGTTGGTCGAAGTCTCGTGGCCCTCTGTCAGAGTCTAGAGTTTCAAGAAGATCGGAGGGGGTCAAAATTTCGGCCAAAAAAAAAATGACAGTGTTACCCCTTATGTTTTTTTTTTCAGGTCCAAATTTTGACCTTCGATATCTCGGCTCTGGAAGGGTCTAGAGCCTCAATTTTTGTGCGTTGGTCGAAGTCTCGTGGCCCTCTGTCAGAGTCTAGAGTTTCAAGAAGATCGGAGGGGGTCAAAATTTCGGCCAAAAAAAAAAATGACAGTGTTACCCCTTATGATTTTTTTTCAGGTCCAAATTTTGACCTTCGATATCTCGGCTCTGGAAGGGTCTAGAGCCTCAATTTTTGCGCGTTGATCGAAGTCTCGTGGCCCTCTGTCAGAGTCCAGAGTTTCAAGAAGATCGGAGGGGGTCAAAATTTCGGCCAAAAAAAAAAAATGACAGTGTTACCCCTTATGTTTTTTTTTTTCAGGTCCAAATTTTGACCTTCGATATCTCGGCTCTGGAAGGGTCTAGAGCCTCAATTTTTGCGCGTTGGTCGAAGTCTCGTGGCCCTCTGTCAGAATCCAGAGTTTCAAGAAAATCGGAGGGGGTCAAAATTTCGGCCAAAAAAAAAAAAAATGACAGTGTTACCCCTTATGTTTTTTTTTCAGGTCCAAATTTTGACCTTCGATATCTCGGCTCTGGAAGGGTCTAGAGCCTCAATTTTTGCGCGTTGGTCGAAGTCTCGTGGCCCTCTGTCAGAGTCTAGAGTTTCAAGAAGATCGGAGGGGGTCAAAATTTCGGCCAAAAAAAAAAAATGACAGTGTTACCCCTTATGTTTTTTTTTCAGGTCCAAATTTTGACCTTCGATATCTCGGCTCTGGAAGGGTCTAGAGCCTCAATTTTTGCGCGTTGGTCGAAGTCTCGAGGCCCTCTGTCAGAATCCAGAGTTTCAAGAAGATCGGAGGGGGTCAAAATTTCGGCCAAAAAAAAAAAAATGACAGTGTTACCCCTTATGTTTTTTTTTTCAGGTCCAAATTTTGACCTTCGATATCTCGGCTCTGGAAGGGTCTAGAGCCTCAATTTTTGCGCGTTGGTCGAAGTCTCGTGGCCCTCTGTCAGAGTCCAGAGTTTCAAGAAGATCGGAGGGGGTCAAAATTTCGGCCAAAAAAAAAAATGACAGTGTTACCCCTTATGTTTTTTTTTCAGGTCCAAATTTTGACCTTCGATATCTCGGCTCTGGAAGGGTCTAGAGCCTCAATTTTTGCGCGTTGGTCGAAGTCTCGAGGCCCTCTGTCAGAATCCAGAGTTTCAAGAAGATCGGAGGGGGTCAAAATTTCGGCCAAAAAAAAAAAAAAATGACAGTGTTACCCCTTATGTTTTTTTTTCAGGTCCAAATTTTGACCTTCGATATCTCGGCTCTGGAAGGGTCTAGAGCCTCAATTTTTGCGCGTTGGTCGAAGTCTCGTGGCCCTCTGTCAGAATCCAGAGTTTCAAGAAAATCGGAGGGGGTCAAAATTTCGGCCAAAAAAAAAAATGACAGTGTTACCCCTTATGTTTTTTTTTTCAGGTCCAAATTTTGACCTTCGATATCTCGGCTCTGGAAGGGTCTAGAGCCTCAATTTTTGCGCGTTGGTCGAAGTCTCGTGGCCCTCTGTCAGAGTCTAGAGTTTCAAGAAGATCGGAGGGGGTCAAAATTTCGGCCAAAAAAAAAAAATGACATTGTTACCCCTTATGTTTTTTTTTTTAGGTCCAAATTTTGACCTTCGATATCTCGGCTCTGGAAGGGTCTAGAGCCTCAATTTTTGCGCGTTGGTCGAAGTCTCGAGGCCCTCTGTCAGAGTCCAGAGTTTCAAGAAGATCGGAGGGGGTCAAAATTTCGGCCAAAAAAAAAAATGACAGTGTTACCCCTTATGTTTTTTTTTCAGGTCCAAATTTTGACCTTCGATATCTCGGCTCTGGAAGGGTCTAGAGCCTCCATTTTTGCGCGTTGGTCGAAGTCTCGTGGCCCTCTGTCAGAGTCTAGAGTTTCAAGAAGATCGGAGCGGGTCAAAATTTCGGCCAAAAAAAAAAAATGACAGTGTTACCCCTTATGTTTTTTTTTCAGGTCCAAATTTTGACCTTCGATATCTCGGTTCTGGAAGGGTCTAGAGCCTCAATTTTTGCGCGTTGATCGAAGTCTCGTGGCCCTCTGTCAGAGTCTGGAGTTTCAAGAAGATCGGAGGGGGTCAAAATTTCGGCCAAAAAAAAAAAATGACAGCGTTACCCCTTATGTTTTTTTTTTCAGGTCCAAATTTTGACCTTCGATATCTCGGCTCTGGAAGGGTCTAGAGCCTCAATTTTTGCGCGTTGGTCGAAGTCTCGTGGCCCTCTGTCAGAGTCTAGAGTTTCAAGAAGATCGGAGGGGGTCAAAATTTCGGCCAAAAAAAAAAAATGACAGTGTTACCCCTTATGTTTTTTTTTCAGGTCCAAATTTTGACCTTCGATATCTCGGCTCTGGAAGGGTCTAGAGCCTCAATTTTTGCGCGTTGATCGAAGTCTCGTGGCCCTCTGTCAGAGTCCAGAGTTTCAAGAAGATCGGAGGGGGTCAAAATTTCGGCCAAAAAAAAAAAATGACAGTGTTACCCCTTATGTTTTTTTTTTCAGGTCCAAATTTTGACCTTCGATATCTCGGCTCTGGAAGGGTCTAGAGCCTCAATTTTTGCGCGTTGGTCGAAGTCTCGTGGCCCTCTGTCAGAATCCAGAGTTTCAAGAAAATCGGAGGGGGTCAAAATTTCGGCCAAAAAAAAAAAATGACAGTGTTACCCCTTATGTTTTTTTTTCAGGTCCAAATTTTGACCTTCGATATCTCGGCTCTGGAAGGGTCTAGAGCCTTAATTTTTGCACGTTGGTCGAAGTCTCGTGGCCCTCTGTCAGAGTCTAGAGTTTCAAGAAGATCGGAGGGGGTCAAAATTTCGGCCAAAAAAAAAAATGACAGTGTTACCCCTTATGTTTTTTTTTCAGGTCCAAATTTTGACCTTCGATATCTCGGCTCTGGAAGGGTCTAGAGCCTCAATTTTTGCGCGTTGGTCGAAGTCTCGAGGCCCTCTGTCAGAATCCAGAGTTTCAAGAAGATCGGAGGGGGTCAAAATTTCGGCCAAAAAAAAAAAAAAATGACAGTGTTACCCCTTATGTTTTTTTTTTCAGGTCAAAATTTTGACCTTCGATATCTCGGCTCTGGAAGGGTCTAGAGCCTCAATTTTTGCGCGTTGGTCGAAGTCTCGTGGCCCTCTGTCAGAGTCCAGAGTTTCAAGAAGATCGGAGGGGGTCAAAATTTCGGCCAAAAAAAAAAATGACAGTGTTACCCCTTATGTTTTTTTTTCAGGTCCAAATTTTGACCTTCGATATCTCGGCTCTGGAAGGGTCTAGAGCCTCAATTTTTGCGCGTTGGTCGAAGTCTCGTGGCCCTCTGTCAGAATCCAGAGTTTCAAGAAAATCGGAGGGGGTCAAAATTTCGGCCAAAAAAAAAATGACAGTGTTACCCCTTATGTTTTTTTTTCAGGTCCAAATTTTGACCTTCGATATCTCGGCTCTGGAAGGGTCTAGAGCCTCAATTTTTGCGCGTTGGTCGAAGTCTCGTGGCCCTCTGTCAGAGTCTAGAGTTTCAAGAAGATCGGAGGGGGTCAAAATTTCGGCCAAAAAAAAAAAATGACAGTGTTACCCCTTATGTTTTTTTTTCAGGTCCAAATTTTGACCTTCGATATCTCGGCTCTGGAAGGGTCTAGAGCCTCAATTTTTGCGCGTTGGTCGAAGTCTCGTGGCCCTCTGTCAGAGTCTAGAGTTTCAAGAAGATCGGAGGGGGTCAAAATTTCGGCCAAAAAAAAAATGACAGTGTTACCCCTTATGTTTTTTTTTTCAGGTCCAAATTTTGTCCTTCGATATCTCGGCTCTGGAAGGGTCTAGAGCCTCAATTTTTGCGCGTTGGTCGAAGTCTCGAGGCCCTCTGTCAGAATCCAGAGTTTCAAGAAGATCGGAGGGGGTCAAAATTTCGGCCAAAAAAAAAAAAATGACAGTGTTACCCCTTATGTTTTTTTTTTCAGGTCCAAATTTTGACCTTCGATATCTCGGCTCTGGAAGGGTCTAGAGCCTCAATTTTTGCGCGTTGGTCGAAGTCTCGTGGCCCTCTGTCAGAGTCCAGAGTTTCAAGAAGATCGGAGGGGGTCAAAATTTCGGCCAAAAAAAAAAAAAATGACAGTGTTACCCCTTATGTTTTTTTTTTCAGGTCCAAATTTTGACCTTCGATATCTCGGCTCTGGAAGGGTCTAGAGCCTCAATTTTTGCGCGTTGGTCGAAGTCTCGTGGCCCTCTGTCAGAGTCCAGAGTTTCAAGAAGATCGGAGGGGGTCAAAATTTCGGCCAAAAAAAAAAAATGACAGTGTTACCCCTTATGTTTTTTTTTCAGGTCCAAATTTTGACCTTCGATATCTCGGCTCTGGAAGGGTCTAGAGCCTCAATTTTTGCGCGTTGGTCGAAGTCTCGTGGCCCTCTGTCAGAATCCAGAGTTTCAAGAAAATCGGAGGGGGTCAAAATTTCGGCCAAAAAAAAAAAATGACAGTGTTACCCCTTATGTTTTTTTTTTCAGGTCCAAATTTTGACCTTCGATATCTCGGCTCTGGAAGGGTCTAGAGCCTCAATTTTTGCGCGTTGGTCGAAGTCTCGAGGCCCTCTGTCAGAGTCCAGAGTTTCAAGAAGATCGGAGGGGGTCAAAATTTCGGCCAAAAAAAAAAATGACAGTGTTACCCCTTATGTTTTTTTTCAGGTCCAAATTTTGACCTTCGATATCTCGGCTCTGGAAGGGTCTAGAGCCTCCATTTTTGCGCGTTGGTCGAAGTCTCGTGGCCCTCTGTCAGAGTCTAGAGTTTCAAGAAGATCGGAGGGGGTCAAAATTTCGGCCAAAAAAAAAAATGACAGTGTTACCCCTTATGTTTTTTTTTCAGGTCCAAATTTTGACCTTCGATATCTCAGCTCTGGAAGGGTCTAGAGCCTCAATTTTTGCGCGTTGATCGAAGTCTCGTGGCCCTCTGTCAGAGTCTAGAGTTTCAAGAAGATCGGAGGGGGTCAAAATTTCGGCCAAAAAAAAAATGACAGTCTTACCCCTTATGTTTTTTTTTTTCAGGTCCAAATTTTGACCTTCGATATCTCGGCTCTGGAAGGGTCTAGAGCCTCAATTTTGCGCGTTGGTCGAAGTCTCGTGGCCCTCTGTCAGAGTCTAGAGTTTCAAGAAGATCGGAGGGGGTCAAAATTTCGGCCAAAAAAAAAATGACAGTGTTACCCCTTATGTTTTTTTTTCAGGTCCAAATTTTGACCTTCGATATCTCGGCTCTGGAAGGGTCTAGATCCTCAATTTTTGCGCGTTGATCGAAGTCTCGTGGCCCTCTGTCAGAGTCCAGAGTTTCAAGAAGATCGGAGGGGGTCAAAATTTCGGCCCCAAAAAAAAATGACAGTGTTACCCCTTATGTTTTTTTTTTCAGGTCCAAATTTTGACCTTCGATATCTCGGCTCTGGAAGGGTCTAGAGCCTCAATTTTTGCGCGTTGGTCGAAGTCTCGTGGCCCTCTGTCAGAGTCCAGAGTTTCAAGAAGATCGGAGGGGGTCAAAATTTCGGCCAAAAAAAAAAAAATGACAGTGTTACCCCTTATGTTTTTTTTTCAGGTCCAAATTTTGACCTTCGATATCTCGGCTCTGGAAGGGTCTAGAGCCTCAATTTTTGCGCGTTGGTCGAAGTCTCGTGGCCCTCTGTCAGAATCCAGAGTTTCAAGAAAATCGGAGGGGGTCAAAATTTCGGCCAAAAAAAAAAATGACAGTGTTACCCCTTATGTTTTTTTTTTTCAGGTCCAAATTTTGACCTTCGATATCTCGGCTCTGGAAGGGTCTAGAGCCTCAATTTTTGCGCGTTGGTCGAAGTCTCGTGGCCCTCTGTCAGAGTCTAGAGTTTCAAGAAGATCGGAGGGGGTCAAAATTTCGGCCAAAAAAAAAATAATGACATTGTTACCCGTTATGTTTTTTTTTAGGTCCAAATTTTGACCTTCGATATCTCGGCTCTGGAAGGGTCTAGAGCCTCCATTTTTGCGCGTTGGTCGAAGTCTCGAGGCCCTCTGTCAGAGTCCAGAGTTTCAAGAAGATCGGAGGGGGTCAAAATTTCGGCCAAAAAAAAAAAATGACAGTGTTACCCCTTATGTTTTTTTTCAGGTCCAAATTTTGACCTTCGATATCTCGGCTCTGGAAGGGTCTAGAGCCTCCATTTATGCGCGTTGGTCGAAGTCTCGTGGCCCTCTGTCAGAGTCTAGAGTTTCAAGAAGATCGGAGGGGGTCAAAATTTCGGCCAAAAAAAAAATGACAGTGTTACCCCTTATGTTTTTTTTTTCAGGTCCAAATTTTGACCTTCGATATCTCGGCTCTGGAAGGGTCTAGAGCCTCAATTTTTGTGCGTTGGTCGAAGTCTCGTGGCCCTCTGTCAGAGTCTAGAGTTTCAAGAAGATCGGAGGGGGTCAAAATTTCGGCCAAAAAAAAAAATGACAGTGTTACCCCTTATGATTTTTTTTCAGGTCCAAATTTTGACCTTCGATATCTCGGCTCTGGAAGGGTCTAGAGCCTCAATTTTTGCGCGTTGATCGAAGTCTCGTGGCCCTCTGTCAGAGTCCAGAGTTTCAAGAAGATCGGAGGGGGTCAAAATTTCGGCCAAAAAAAAAAATGACAGTGTTACCCCTTATGTTTTTTTTTTCAGGTCCAAATTTTGACCTTCGATATCTCGGCTCTGGAAGGGTCTAGAGCCTCAATTTTTGCGCGTTGGTCGAAGTCTCGTGGCCCTCTGTCAGAATCCAGAGTTTCAAGAAAATCGGAGGGGGTCAAAATTTCGGCCAAAAAAAAAAATGACAGTGTTACCCCTTATGTTTTTTTTTCAGGTCCAAATTTTGACCTTCGATATCTCGGCTCTGGAAGGGTCTAGAGCCTCAATTTTTGCGCGTTGGTCGAAGTCTCGTGGCCCTCTGTCAGAGTCTAGAGTTTCAAGAAGATCGGAGGGGGTCAAAATTTCGGCCAAAAAAAAAAATGACAGTGTTACCCCTTATGTTTTTTTTTCAGGTCCAAATTTTGACCTTCGATATCTCGGCTCTGGAAGGGTCTAGAGCCTCAATTTTTGCGCGTTGGTCGAAGTCTCGAGGCCCTCTGTCAGAATCCAGAGTTTCAAGAAGATCGGAGGGGGTCAAAATTTCGGCCAAAAAAAAAAAAAAATGACAGTGTTACCCCTTATGTTTTTTTTTCAGGTCCAAATTTTGACCTTCGATATCTCGGCTCTGGAAGGGTCTAGAGCCTCAATTTTTGCGCGTTGGTCGAAGTCTCGTGGCCCTCTGTCAGAGTCCAGAGTTTCAAGAAGATCGGAGGGGGTCAAAATTTCGGCCAAAAAAAAAAATGACCGTGTTACCCCTTATGTTTTTTTTTCAGGTCCAAATTTTGACCTTCGATATCTCGGCTCTGGAAGGGTCTAGAGCCTCAATTTTTGCGCGTTGGTCGAAGTCTCGAGGCCCTCTGTCAGAATCCAGAGTTTCAAGAAGATCGGAGGGGGTCAAAATTTCGGCCAAAAAAAAAAAAAATGACAGTGTTACCCCTTATGTTTTTTTTTCAGGTCCAAATTTTGACCTTCGATATCTCGGCTCTGGAAGGGTCTAGAGCCTCAATTTTTGCGCGTTGGTCGAAGTCTCGTGGCCCTCTGTCAGAATCCAGAGTTTCAAGAAAATCGGAGGGGGTCAAAATTTCGGCCAAAAAAAAAATGACAGTGTTACCCCTTATGTTTTTTTTTTCAGGTCCAAATTTTGACCTTCGATATCTCGGCTCTGGAAGGGTCTAGAGCCTCAATTTTTGCGCGTTGGTCGAAGTCTCGTGGCCCTCTGTCAGAGTCTAGAGTTTCAAGAAGATCGGAGGGGGTCAAAATTTCGGCCAAAAAAAAAAAATGACATTGTTACCCCTTATGTTTTTTTTTTAGGTCCAAATTTTGACCTTCGATATCTCGGCTCTGGAAGGGTCTAGAGCCTCAATTTTTGCGCGTTGGTCGAAGTCTCGAGGCCCTCTGTCAGAGTCCAGAGTTTCAAGAAGATCGGAGGGGGTCAAAATTTCGGCCAAAAAAAAAAAATGACAGTGTTACCCCTTATGTTTTTTTTTCAGGTCCAAATTTTGACCTTCGATATCTCGGCTCTGGAAGGGTCTAGAGCCTCCATTTTTGCGCGTTGGTCGAAGTCTCGTGGCCCTCTGTCAGAGTCTAGAGTTTCAAGAAGATCGGAGCGGGTCAAAATTTCGGCCAAAAAAAAAATGACAGTGTTACCCCTTATGTTTTTTTTTCAGGTCCAAATTTTGACCTTCGATATCTCGGTTCTGGAAGGGTCTAGAGCCTCAATTTTTGCGCGTTGATCGAAGTCTCGTGGCCCTCTGTCAGAGTCTAGAGTTTCAAGAAGATCGGAGGGGGTCAAAATTTCGGCCAAAAAAAAAAAATGACAGTGTTACCCCTTATGTTTTTTTTTTTCAGGTCCAAATTTTGACCTTCGATATCTCGGCTCTGGAAGGGTCTAGAGCCTCAATTTTTGCGCGTTGGTCGAAGTCTCGTGGCCCTCTGTCAGAGTCTAGAGTTTCAAGAAGATCGGAGGGGGTCAAAATTTCGGCCAAAAAAAAAAATGACAGTGTTACCCCTTATGTTTTTTTTTCAGGTCCAAATTTTGACCTTCGATATCTCGGCTCTGGAAGGGTCTAGAGCCTCAATTTTTGCGCGTTGATCGAAGTCTCGTGGCCCTCTGTCAGAGTCCAGAGTTTCAAGAAGATCGGAGGGGGTCAAAATTTCGGCCAAAAAAAAAAAAATGACAGTGTTACCCCTTATGTTTTTTTTTTTCAGGTCCAAATTTTGACCTTCGATATCTCGGCTCTGGAAGGGTCTAGAGCCTCAATTTTTGCGCGTTGGTCGAAGTCTCGTGGCCCTCTGTCAGAGTCTAGAGTTTCAAGAAGATCGGAGGGGGTCAAAATTTCGGCCAAAAAAAAAAAATGACATTGTTACCCCTTATGTTTTTTTTTTAGGTCCAAATTTTGACCTTCGATATCTCGGCTCTGGAAGGGTCTAGAGCCTCAATTTTTGCGCGTTGGTCGAAGTCTCGAGGCCCTCTGTCAGAGTCCAGAGTTTCAAGAAGATCGGAGGGGGTCAAAATTTCGGCCAAAAAAAAAAATGACAGTGTTACCCCTTATGTTTTTTTTTCAGGTCCAAATTTTGACCTTCGATATCTCGGCTCTGGAAGGGTCTAGAGCCTCCATTTTTGCGCGTTGGTCGAAGTCTCGTGGCCCTCTGTCAGAGTCTAGAGTTTCAAGAAGATCGGAGCGGGTCAAAATTTCGGCCAAAAAAAAAAATGACAGTGTTACCCCTTATGTTTTTTTTTCAGGTCCAAATTTTGACCTTCGATATCTCGGTTCTGGAAGGGTCTAGAGCCTCAATTTTTGCGCGTTCATCGAAGTCTCGTGGCCCTCTGTCAGAGTCTAGAGTTTCAAGAAGATCGGAGGGGGTCAAAATTTCGGCCAAAAAAAAAAATGACAGTGTTACCCCTTATGTTTTTTTTTCAGGTCCAAATTTTGACCTTCGATATCTCGGCTCTGGAAGGGTCTAGATCCTCAATATTTGCGCGTTGATCGAAGTCTCGTGGCCCTCTGTCAGAGTCCAGAGTTTCAAGAAGATCGGAGGGGGTCAAAATTTCGGCCCCAAAAAAAAATGACAGTGTTACCCCTTATGTTTTTTTTTTTCAGGTCCAAATTTTGACCTTCGATATCTCGGCTCTGGAAGGGTCTAGAGCCTCAATTTTTGCGCGTTGGTCGAAGTCTCGTGGCCCTCTGTCAGAGTCCAGAGTTTCAAGAAGATCGGAGGGGGTCAAAATTTCGGCCAAAAAAAAAAAAATGACAACGTTACCCCTTATGTTTTTTTTTTCAGGTCCAAATTTTGACCTTCGATATCTCGGCTCTGGAAGGGTCTAGAGCCTCAATTTTTGCGCGTTGGTCGAAGTCTCGTGGCCCTCTGTCAGAATCCAGAGTTTCAAGAAAATCGGAGGGGGTCAAAATTTCGGCCAAAAAAAAAATGACAGTGTTACCCCTTATGTTTTTTTTTTCAGGTCCAAATTTTGACCTTCGATATCTCGGCTCTGGAAGGGTCTAGAGCCTCAATTTTTGCGCGTTGGTCGAAGTCTCGTGGCCCTCTGTCAGAGTCTAGAGTTTCAAGAAGATCGGAGGGGGTCAAAATTTCGGCCAAAAAAAAAAAATGACATTGTTACCCCTTATGTTTTTTTTTTAGGTCCAAATTTTGACCTTCGATATCTCGGCTCTGGAAGGGTCTAGAGCCTCAATTTTTGCGCGTTGGTCGAAGTCTCGAGGCCCTCTGTCAGAGTCCAGAGTTTCAAGAAGATCGGAGGGGGTCAAAATTTCGGCCAAAAAAAAAAAAATGACAGTGTTACCCCTTATGTTTTTTTTCAGGTCCAAATTTTGACCTTCGATATCTCGGCTCTGGAAGGGTCTAGAGCCTCCATTTATGCGCGTTGGTCGAAGTCTCGTGGCCCTCTGTCAGAGTCTAGAGTTTCAAGAAGATCGGAGGGGGTCAAAATTTCGGCCAAAAAAAAAAATGACAGTGTTACCCCTTATGTTTTTTTTTCAGGTCCAAATTTTGACCTTCGATATCTCGGCTCTGGAAGGGTCTAGAGCCTCAATTTTTGTGCGTTGGTCGAAGTCTCGTGGCCCTCTGTCAGAGTCTAGAGTTTCAAGAAGATCGGAGGGGGTCAAAATTTCGGCCAAAAAAAAAAAATGACAGTGTTACCCCTTATGATTTTTTTTCAGGTCCAAATTTTGACCTTCGATATCTCGGCTCTGGAAGGGTCTAGAGCCTCAATTTTTGCGCGTTGATCGAAGTCTCGTGGCCCTCTGTCAGAGTCCAGAGTTTCAAGAAGATCGGAGGGGGTCAAAATTTCGGCCAAAAAAAAAAAATGACAGTGTTACCCCTTATGTTTTTTTTTTTCAGGTCCAAATTTTGACCTTCGATATCTCGGCTCTGGAAGGGTCTAGAGCCTCATTTTTTGCGCGTTGGTCGAAGTCTCGTGGCCCTCTGTCAGAATCCAGAGTTTCAAGAAAATCGGAGGGGGTCAAAATTTCGGCCAAAAAAAAAAATGACAGTGTTACCCCTTATGTTTTTTTTTCAGGTCCAAATTTTGACCTTCGATATCTCGGCTCTGGAAGGGTCTAGAGCCTCAATTTTTGCGCGTTGGTCGAAGTCTCGTGGCCCTCTGTCAGAGTCTAGAGTTTCAAGAAGATCGGAGGGGGTCAAAATTTCGGCCAAAAAAAAAAATGACAGTGTTACCCCTTATGTTTTTTTTTCAGGTCCAAATTTTGACCTTCGATATCTCGGCTCTGGAAGGGTCTAGAGCCTCAATTTTTGCGCGTTGGTCGAAGTCTCGAGGCCCTCTGTCAGAATCCAGAGTTTCAAGAAGATCGGAGGGGGTCAAAATTTCGGCCAAAAAAAAAAAAAATGACAGTGTTACCCCTTATGTTTTTTTTTCAGGTCCAAATTTTGACCTTCGATATCTCGGCTCTGGAAGGGTCTAGAGCCTCAATTTTTGCGCGTTGGTCGAAGTCTCGTGGCCCTCTGTCAGAGTCCAGAGTTTCAAGAAGATCGGAGGGGGTCAAAATTTCGGCCAAAAAAAAAAATGACCGTGTTACCCCTTATGTTTTTTTTTCAGGTCCAAATTTTGACCTTCGATATCTCGGCTCTGGAAGGGTCTAGAGCCTCAATTTTTGCGCGTTGGTCGAAGTCTCGAGGCCCTCTGTCAGAATCCAGAGTTTCAAGAAGATCGGAGGGGGTCAAAATTTCGGCCAAAAAAAAAAAAAAAATGACAGTGTTACCCCTTATGTTTTTTTTTCAGGTCCAAATTTTGACCTTCGATATCTCGGCTCTGGAAGGGTCTAGAGCCTCAATTTTTGCGCGTTGGTCGAAGTCTCGTGGCCCTCTGTCAGAATCCAGAGTTTCAAGAAAATCGGAGGGGGTCAAAATTTCGGCCAAAAAAAAAATGACAGTGTTACCCCTTATGTTTTTTTTTTCAGGTCCAAATTTTGACCTTCGATATCTCGGCTCTGGAAGGGTCTAGAGCCTCAATTTTTGCGCGTTGGTCGAAGTCTCGTGGCCCTCTGTCAGAGTCTAGAGTTTCAAGAAGATCGGAGGGGGTCAAAATTTCGGCCAAAAAAAAAAAAATGACATTGTTACCCCTTATGTTTTTTTTTTAGGTCCAAATTTTGACCTTCGATATCTCGGCTCTGGAAGGGTCTAGAGCCTCAATTTTTGCGCGTTGGTCGAAGTCTCGAGGCCCTCTGTCAGAGTCCAGAGTTTCAAGAAGATCGGAGGGGGTCAAAATTTCGGCCAAAAAAAAAAAATGACAGTGTTACCCCTTATGTTTTTTTTTCAGGTCCAAATTTTGACCTTCGATATCTCGGCTCTGGAAGGGTCTAGAGCCTCCATTTTTGCGCGTTGGTCGAAGTCTCGTGGCCCTCTGTCAGAGTCTAGAGTTTCAAGAAGATCGGAGCGGGTCAAAATTTCGGCCAAAAAAAAAAATGACAGTGTTACCCCTTATGTTTTTTTTTCAGGTCCAAATTTTGACCTTCGATATCTCGGTTCTGGAAGGGTCTAGAGCCTCAATTTTTGCGCGTTGATCGAAGTCTCGTGGCCCTCTGTCAGAGTCTAGAGTTTCAAGAAGATCGGAGGGGGTCAAAATTTCGGCCAAAAAAAAAAAAATGACAGTGTTACCCCTTATGTTTTTTTTTTTCAGGTCCAAATTTTGACCTTCGATATCTCGGCTCTGGAAGGGTCTAGAGCCTCAATTTTTGCGCGTTGGTCGAAGTCTCGTGGCCCTCTGTCAGAGTCTAGAGTTTCAAGAAGATCGGAGGGGGTCAAAATTTCGGCCAAAAAAAAAAAAATGACAGTGTTACCCCTTATGTTTTTTTTTTTCAGGTCCAAATTTTGACCTTCGATATCTCGGCTCTGGAAGGGTCTAGAGCCTCAATTTTTGCGCGTTGGTCGAAGTCTCGTGGCCCTCTGTCAGAGTCTAGAGTTTCAAGAAGATCGGAGGGGGTCAAAATTTCGGCCAAAAAAAAAAAAATGACATTGTTACCCCTTATGTTTTTTTTTTAGGTCCAAATTTTGACCTTCGATATCTCGGCTCTGGAAGGGTCTAGAGCCTCAATTTTTGCGCGTTGGTCGAAGTCTCGAGGCCCTCTGTCAGAGTCCAGAGTTTCAAGAAGATCGGAGGGGGTCAAAATTTCGGCCAAAAAAAAAAATGACAGTGTTACCCCTTATGTTTTTTTTTCAGGTCCAAATTTTGACCTTCGATATCTCGGCTCTGGAAGGGTCTAGAGCCTCCATTTTTGCGCGTTGGTCGAAGTCTCGTGGCCCTCTGTCAGAGTCTAGAGTTTCAAGAAGATCGGAGCGGGTCAAAATTTCGGCCAAAAAAAAAAATGACAGTGTTACCCCTTATGTTTTTTTTTCAGGTCCAAATTTTGACCTTCGATATCTCGGTTCTGGAAGGGTCTAGAGCCTCAATTTTTGCGCGTTGATCGAAGTCTCGTGGCCCTCTGTCAGAGTCTAGAGTTTCAAGAAGATCGGAGGGGGTCAAAATTTCGGCCAAAAAAAAAAATGACAGTGTTACCCCTTATGTTTTTTTTTTCAGGTCCAAATTTTGACCTTCGATATCTCGGCTCTGGAAGGGTCTAGAGCCTCAATTTTTGCGCGTTGGTCGAAGTCTCGTGGCCCTCTGTCAGAGTCTAGAGTTTCAAGAAGATCGGAGGGGGTCAAAATTTCGGCCAAAAAAAAAAATGACAGTGTTACCCCTTATGTTTTTTTTTCAGGTCCAAATTTTGACCTTCGATATCTCGGCTCTGGAAGGGTCTAGAGCCTCAATTTTTGCGCGTTGATCGAAGTCTCGTGGCCCTCTGTCAGAGTCCAGAGTTTCAAGAAGATCGGAGGGGGTCAAAATTTCGGCCAAAAAAAAAAATGACAGTGTTACCCCTTATGTTTTTTTTTTCAGGTCCAAATTTTGACCTTCGATATCTCGGCTCTGGAAGGGTCTAGAGCCTCAATTTTTGCGCGTTGGTCGAAGTCTCGTGGCCCTCTGTCAGAATCCAGAGTTTCAAGAAGATCGGAGGGGGTCAAAATTTCGGCCAAAAAAAAAAATGACAGTGTTACCCCTTATGTTTTTTTTTCAGGTCCAAATTTTGACCTTCGATATCTCGGCTCTGGAAGGGTCTAGAGCCTCAATTTTTGCGCGTTGGTCGAAGTCTCGAGGCCCTCTGTCAGAATCCAGAGTTTCAAGAAGATCGGAGGGGGTCAAAATTTCGGCCAAAAAAAAAAAAAAATGACAGTGTTACCCCTTATGTTTTTTTTTTCAGGTCAAAATTTTGACCTTCGATATCTCGGCTCTGGAAGGGTCTAGAGCCTCAATTTTTGCGCGTTGGTCGAAGTCTCGTGGCCCTCTGTCAGAGTCCAGAGTTTCAAGAAGATCGGAGGGGGTCAAAATTTCGGCCAAAAAAAAAAATGACAGTGTTACCCCTTATGTTTTTTTTTCAGGTCCAAATTTTGACCTTCGATATCTCGGCTCTGGAAGGGTCTAGAGCCTCAATTTTTGCGCGTTGGTCGAAGTCTCGTGGCCCTCTGTCAGAATCCAGAGTTTCAAGAAAATCGGAGGGGGTCAAAATTTCGGCCAAAAAAAAATGACAGTGTTACCCCTTATGTTTTTTTTTCAGGTCCAAATTTTGACCTTCGATATCTCGGCTCTGGAAGGGTCTAGAGCCTCAATTTTTGCGCGTTGGTCGAAGTCTCGTGGCCCTCTGTCAGAGTCTAGAGTTTCAAGAAGATCGGAGGGGGTCAAAATTTCGGCCAAAAAAAAAAATGACAGTGTTACCCCTTATGTTTTTTTTTCAGGTCCAAATTTTGACCTTCAATATCTCGGCTCTGGAAGGGTCTAGAGCCTCAATTTTTGAGCGTTGGTCGAAGTCTCGTGGCCCTCTGTCAGAGTCTAGAGTTTCAAGAAGATCGGAGGGGGTCAAAATTTCGGCCAAAAAAAAATGACAGTGTTACCCCTTATGTTTTTTTTTTTCAGGTCCAAATTTTGACCTTCGATATCTCGGCTCTGGAAGGGTCTAGAGCCTCAATTTTTGCGCGTTGGTCGAAGTCTCGTGGCCCTCTGTCAGAGTCCAGAGTTTCAAGAAGATCGGAGGGGGTCAAAATTTCGGCCAAAAAAAAAAAATGACAGTGTTACCCCTTATGTTTTTTTTTTCAGGTCCAAATTTTGACCTTCGATATCTCGGCTCTGGAAGGGTCTAGAGCCTCAATTTTTGCGCGTTGGTCGAAGTCTCGTGGCCCTCTGTCAGAATCCAGAGTTTCAAGAAAATCGGAGGGGGTCAAAATTTCGGCCAAAAAAAAAAAATGACAGTGTTACCCCTTATGTTTTTTTTTTCAGGTCCAAATTTTGACCTTCGATATCTCGGCTCTGGAAGGGTCTAGAGCCTCAATTTTTGCGCGTTGGTCGAAGTCTCGAGGCCCTCTGTCAGAGTCCAGAGTTTCAAGAAGATCGGAGGGGGTCAAAATTTCGGCCAAAAAAAAAAAATGACAGTGTTACCCCTTATGTTTTTTTTCAGGTCCAAATTTTGACCTTCGATATCTCGGCTCTGGAAGGGTCTAGAGCCTCAATTTTTGCGCGTTGGTCGAAGTCTCGAGGCCCTCTGTCAGAATCCAGAGTTTCAAGAAGATCGGAGGGGGTCAAAATTTCGGCCAAAAAAAAAAAAAAATGACAGTGTTACCCCTTATGTTTTTTTTTCAGGTCCAAATTTTGACCTTCGATATCTCGGCTCTGGAAGGGTCTAGAGCCTCAATTTTTGCGCGTTGGTCGAAGTCTCGTGGCCCTCTGTCAGAATCCAGAGTTTCAAGAAAATCGGAGGGGGTCAAAATTTCGGCCAAAAAAAAAATGACAGTGTTACCCCTTATGTTTTTTTTTTCAGGTCCAAATTTTGACCTTCGATATCTCGGCTCTGGAAGGGTCTAGAGCCTCAATTTTTGCGCGTTGGTCGAAGTCTCGTGGCCCTCTGTCAGAGTCTAGAGTTTCAAGAAGATCGGAGGGGGTCAAAATTTCGGCCAAAAAAAAAAATGACATTGTTACCCCTTATGTTTTTTTTTTAGGTCCAAATTTTGACCTTCGATATCTCGGCTCTGGAAGGGTCTAGAGCCTCAATTTTTGCGCGTTGGTCGAAGTCTCGAGGCCCTCTGTCAGAGTCCAGAGTTTCAAGAAGATCGGAGGGGGTCAAAATTTCGGCCAAAAAAAAAAAATGACAGTGTTACCCCTTATGTTTTTTTTTCAGGTCCAAATTTTGACCTTCGATATCTCGGCTCTGGAAGGGTCTAGAGCCTCCATTTTTGCGCGTTGGTCGAAGTCTCGTGGCCCTCTGTCAGAGTCTAGAGTTTCAAGAAGATCGGAGCGGGTCAAAATTTCGGCCAAAAAAAAAAAATGACAGTGTTACCCCTTATGTTTTTTTTTCAGGTCCAAATTTTGACCTTCGATATCTCGGTTCTGGAAGGGTCTAGAGCCTCAATTTTTGCGCGTTGATCGAAGTCTTGTGGCCCTCTGTCAGAGTCTAGAGTTTCAAGAAGATCGGAGGGGGTCAAAATTTCGGCCAAAAAAAAAAATGACAGTGTTACCCCTTATGTTTTTTTTTTTCAGGTCCAAATTTTGACCTTCGATATCTCGGCTCTGGAAGGGTCTAGAGCCTCAATTTTTGCGCGTTGGTCGAAGTCTCGTGGCCCTCTGTCAGAGTCTAGAGTTTCAAGAAGATCGGAGGGGGTCAAAATTTCGACCAAAAAAAAAATGACAGTGTTACCCCTTATGTTTTTTTTTCAGGTCCAAATTTTGACCTTCGATATCTCGGCTCTGGAAGGGTCTAGAGCCTCAATTTTTGCGCGTTGATCGAAGTCTCGTGGCCCTCTGTCAGAGTCCAGAGTTTCAAGAAGATCGGAGGGGGTCAAAATTTCGGCCAAAAAAAAAAAAATGACAGTGTTACCCCTTATGTTTTTTTTTTCAGGTCCAAATTTTGACCTTCGATATCTCGGCTCTGGAAGGGTCTAGAGCCTCAATTTTTGCGCGTTGGTCGAAGTCTCGTGGCCCTCTGTCAGAATCCAGAGTTTCAAGAAAATCGGAGGGGGTCAAAATTTCGGCCAAAAAAAAAAATGACAGTGTTACCCCTTATGTTTTTTTTTTCAGGTCCAAATTTTGACCTTCGATATCTCGGCTCTGGAAGGGTCTAGAGCCTCAATTTTTGCGCGTTGGTCGAAGTCTCGTGGCCCTCTGTCAGAGTCTAGAGTTTCAAGAAGATCGGAGGGGGTCAAAATTTCGGCCAAAAAAAAAAATGACAGTGTTACCCCTTATGTTTTTTTTTTCAGGTCCAAATTTTGACCTTCGATATCTCGGCTCTGGAAGGGTCTAGAGCCTCAATTTTTGCGCGTTGGTCGAAGTCTCGAGGCCCTCTGTCAGAATCCAGAGTTTCAAGAAGATCGGAGGGGGTAAAAATTTCGGCCAAAAAAAAAAAAAAATGACAGTGTTACCCCTTATGTTTTTTTTTTCAGGTCAAAATTTTGACCTTCGATATCTCGGCTCTGGAAGGGTCTAGAGCCTCAATTTTTGCGCGTTGGTCGAAGTCTCGTGGCCCTCTGTCAGAGTCCAGAGTTTCAAGAAGATCGGAGGGGGTCAAAATTTCGGCCAAAAAAAAAAATGACAGTGTTACCCCTTATGTTTTTTTTTCAGGTCCAAATTTTGACCTTCGATATCTCGGCTCTGGAAGGGTCTAGAGCCTCAATTTTTGCGCGTTGGTCGAAGTCTCGTGGCCCTCTGTCAGAATCCAGAGTTTCAAGAAAATCGGAGGGGGTCAAAATTTCGGCCAAAAAAAAAATGACAGTGTTACCCCTTATGTTTTTTTTTTCAGGTCCAAATTTTGACCTTCGATATCTCGGCTCTGGAAGGGTCTAGAGCCTCAATTTTTGCGCGTTGGTCGAAGTCTCGTGGCCCTCTGTCAGAGTCTAGAGTTTCAAGAAGATCGGAGCGGGTCAAAATTTCGGCCAAAAAAAAAAATGACAGTGTTACCCCTTATGTTTTTTTTTTCAGGTCCAAATTTTGACCTTCGATATCTCGGCTCTGGAAGGGTCTAGAGCCTCAATTTTTGCGCGTTGGTTGAAGTCTCGTGGCCCTCTGTCAGAATCCAGAGTTTCAAGAAAATCGGAGGGAGTCAAAATTTCGGCCAAAAAAAAAAATGACAGTGTTACCCCTTATGTTTTTTTTTTTCAGGTCCAAATTTTGACCTTCGATATCTCGGCTCTGGAAGGGTCTAGAGCCTCAATTTTTGCGCGTTGGTCGAAGTCTCGTGGCCCTCTGTCAGAGTCTAGAGTTTCAAGAAGATCGGAGCGGGTCAAAATTTCGGCCAAAAAAAAAAATGACAGTGTTACCCCTTATGTTTTTTTTTCAGGTCCAAATTTTGACCTTCGATATCTCGGTTCTGGAAGGGTCTAGAGCCTCAATTTTTGCGCGTTGATCGAAGTCTCGTGGCCCTCTGTCAGAGTCTAGAGTTTCAAGAAGATCGGAGGGGGTCAAAATTTCGGCCAAAAAAAAAAAATGACAGTGTTACCCCTTATGTTTTTTTTTTCAGGTCCAAATTTTGACCTTCGATATCTCGGCTCTGGAAGGGTCTAGAGCCTCAATTTTTGCGCGTTGGTCGAAGTCTCGTGGCCCTCTGTCAGAGTCTAGAGTTTCAAGAAGATCGGAGGGGGTCAAAATTTCGGCCAAAAAAAAAAATGACAGTGTTACCCCTTATGTTTTTTTTTCAGGTCCAAATTTTGACCTTCGATATCTCGGCTCTGGAAGGGTCTAGAGCCTCAATTTTTGCGCGTTGATCGAAGTCTCGTGGCCCTCTGTCAGAGTCCAGAGTTTCAAGAAGATCGGAGGGGGTCAAAATTTCGGCCAAAAAAAAAAATGACAGTGTTACCCCTTATGTTTTTTTTTTCAGGTCCAAATTTTGACCTTCGATATCTCGGCTCTGGAAGGGTCTAGAGCCTCAATTTTTGCGCGTTGGTCGAAGTCTCGTGGCCCTCTGTCAGAATCCAGAGTTTCAAGAAGATCGGAGGGGGTCAAAATTTCGGCCAAAAAAAAAAATGACAGTGTTACCCCTTATGTTTTTTTTTCAGGTCCAAATTTTGACCTTCGATATCTCGGCTCTGGAAGGGTCTAGAGCCTCAATTTTTGCGCGTTGGTCGAAGTCTCGAGGCCCTCTGTCAGAATCCAGAGTTTCAAGAAGATCGGAGGGGGTCAAAATTTCGGCCAAAAAAAAAAAAAAATGACAGTGTTACCCCTTATGTTTTTTTTTTCAGGTCAAAATTTTGACCTTCGATATCTCGGCTCTGGAAGGGTCTAGAGCCTAAATTTTTGCGCGTTGGTCGAAGTCTCGTGGCCCTCTGTCAGAGTCCAGAGTTTCAAGAAGATCGGAGGGGGTCAAAATTTCGGCCAAAAAAAAAAATGACAGTGTTACCCCTTATGTTTTTTTTTCAGGTCCAAATTTTGACCTTCGATATCTCGGCTCTGGAAGGGTCTAGAGCCTCAATTTTTGCGCGTTGGTCGAAGTCTCGTGGCCCTCTGTCAGAATCCAGAGTTTCAAGAAAATCGGAGGGGGTCAAAATTTCGGCCAAAAAAAAATGACAGTGTTACCCCTTATGTTTTTTTTTTCAGGTCCAAATTTTGACCTTCGATATCTCGGCTCTGGAAGGGTCTAGAGCCTCAATTTTTGCGCGTTGGTCGAAGTCTCGTGGCCCTCTGTCAGAGTCTAGAGTTTCAAGAAGATCGGAGGGGGTCAAAATTTCGGCCAAAAAAAAAATGACAGTGTTACCCCTTATGTTTTTTTTTTCAGGTCCAAATTTTGACCTTCAATATCTCGGCTCTGGAAGGGTCTAGAGCCTCAATTTTTGAGCGTTGGTCGAAGTCTCGTGGCCCTCTGTCAGAGTCTAGAGTTTCAAGAAGATCGGAGGGGGTCAAAATTTCGGCCAAAAAAAAAAATGACAGTGTTACCCCTTATGTTTTTTTTTTCAGGTCCAAATTTTGACCTTCGATATCTCGGCTCTGGAAGGGTCTAGAGCCTCAATTTTTGCGCGTTGGTCGAAGTCTCGAGGCCCTCTGTCAGAATCCAGAGTTTCAAGAAGATCGGAGGGGGTCAAAATTTCGGCCAAAAAAAAAAAATGACAGTGTTACCCCTTATGTTTTTTTTTTCAGGTCCAAATTTTGACCTTCGATATCTCGGCTCTGGAAGGGTCTAGAGCCTCAATTTTTGCGCGTTGGTCGAAGTCTCGTGGCCCTCTGTCAGAGTCCAGAGTTTCAAGAAGATCGGAGGGGGTCAAAATTTCGGCCAAAAAAAAAAAAATGACAGTGTTACCCCTTATGTTTTTTTTTTCAGGTCCAAATTTTGACCTTCGATATCTCGGCTCTGGAAGGGTCTAGAGCCTCAATTTTTGCGCGTTGGTCGAAGTCTCGTGGCCCTCTGTCAGAGTCCAGAGTTTCAAGAAGATCGGAGGGGGTCAAAATTTCGGCCAAAAAAAAAAAAAATGACAGTGTTACCCCTTATGTTTTTTTTTTCAGGTCCAAATTTTGACCTTCGATATCTCGGCTCTGGAAGGGTCTAGAGCCTCAATTTTTGCGCGTTGGTCGAAGTCTCGTGGCCCTCTGTCAGAATCCAGAGTTTCAAGAAAATCGGAGGGGGTCAAAATTTCGGCCAAAAAAAAAAAATGACAGTGTTACCCCTTATGTTTTTTTTTTCAGGTCCAAATTTTGACCTTCGATATCTCGGCTCTGGAAGGGTCTAGAGCCTCAATTTTGCGCGTTGGTCGAAGTCTCGTGGCCCTCTGTCAGAGTCTAGAGTTTCAAGAAGATCGGAGGGGGTCAAAATTTCGGCCAAAAAAAAAAATGACAGTGTTACCCCTTATGTTTTTTTTTCAGGTCCAAATTTTGACCTTCGATATCTCGGCTCTGGAAGGGTCTAGATCCTCAATTTTTGCGCGTTGATCGAAGTCTCGTGGCCCTCTGTCAGAGTCCAGAGTTTCAAGAAGATCGGAGGGGGTCAAAATTTCGGCCCAAAAAAAAAATGACAGTGTTACCCCTTATGTTTTTTTTTTTTTCAGGTCCAAATTTTGACCTTCGATATCTCGGCTCTGGAAGGGTCTAGAGCCTCAATTTTTGCGCGTTGGTCGAAGTCTCGTGGCCCTCTGTCAGAGTCCAGAGTTTCAAGAAGATCGGAGGGGGTCAAAATTTCGGCCAAAAAAAAAAAAAATGACAGTGTTACCCCTTATGTTTTTTTTTTCAGGTCCAAATTTTGACCTTCGATATCTCGGCTCTGGAAGGGTCTAGAGCCTCAATTTTTGCGCGTTGGTCGAAGTCTCGTGGCCCTCTGTCAGAATCCAGAGTTTCAAGAAAATCGGAGGGGGTCAAAATTTCGGCCAAAAAAAAAAATGACAGTGTTACCCCTTATGTTTTTTTTTCAGGTCCAAATTTTGACCTTCGATATCTCGGCTCTGGAAGGGTCTAGAGCCTCAATTTTTGCGCGTTGGTCGAAGTCTCGTGGCCCTCTGTCAGAGTCTAGAGTTTCAAGAAGATCGGAGGGGGTCAAAATTTCGGCCAAAAAAAAAAAATGACATTGTTACCCCTTATGTTTTTTTTTTAGGTCCAAATTTTGACCTTCGATATCTCGGCTCTGGAAGGGTCTAGAGCCTCAATTTTTGCGCGTTGGTCGAAGTCTCGAGGCCCTCTGTCAGAGTCCAGAGTTTCAAGAAGATCGGAGGGGGTCAAAATTTCGGCCAAAAAAAAAAATGACAGTGTTACCCCTTATGTTTTTTTTCAGGTCCAAATTTTGACCTTCGATATCTCGGCTCTGGAAGGGTCTAGAGCCTCCATTTATGCGCGTTGGTCGAAGTCTCGTGGCCCTCTGTCAGAGTCTATAGTTTCAAGAAGATCGGAGGGGGTCAAAATTTCGGCCAAAAAAAAAAATGACAGTGTTACCCCTTATGTTTTTTTTTCAGGTCCAAATTTTGACCTTCGATATCTCGGCTCTGGAAGGGTCTAGAGCCTCAATTTTTGTGCGTTGGTCGAAGTCTCGTGGCCCTCTGTCAGAGTCTAGAGTTTCAAGAAGATCGGAGGGGGTCAAAATTTCGGCCAAAAAAAAAAATGACAGTGTTACCCCTTATGATTTTTTTTCAGGTCCAAATTTTGACCTTCGATATCTCGGCTCTGGAAGGGTCTAGAGCCTCAATTTTTGCGCGTTGATCGAAGTCTCGTGGCCCTCTGTCAGAGTCCAGAGTTTCAAGAAGATCGGAGGGGGTCAAAATTTCGGCCAAAAAAAAAAAATGACAGTGTTACCCCTTATGTTTTTTTTTTCAGGTCCAAATTTTGACCTTCGATATCTCGGCTCTGGAAGGGTCTAGAGCCTCAATTTTTGCGCGTTGGTCGAAGTCTCGTGGCCCTCTGTCAGAATCCAGAGTTTCAAGAAAATCGGAGGGGGTCAAAATTTCGGCCAAAAAAAAAAAATGACAGTGTTACCCCTTATTTTTTTTTTCAGGTCCAAATTTTGACCTTCGATATCTCGGCTCTGGAAGGGTCTAGAGCCTCAATTTTTGCGCGTTGGTCGAAGTCTCGTGGCCCTCTGTCAGAGTCTAGAGTTTCAAGAAGATCGGAGGGGGTCAAAATTTCGGCCAAAAAAAAAAATGACAGTGTTACCCCTTATGTTTTTTTTTCAGGTCCAAATTTTGACCTTCGATATCTCGGCTCTGGAAGGGTCTAGAGCCTCAATTTTTGCGCGTTGGTCGAAGTCTCGAGGCCCTCTGTCAGAATCCAGAGTTTCAAGAAGATCGGAGGGGGTCAAAATTTCGGCCAAAAAAAAAAAAAAATGACAGTGTTACCCCTTATGTTTTTTTTTCAGGTCCAAATTTTGACCTTCGATATCTCGGCTCTGGAAGGGTCTAGAGCCTCAATTTTTGCGCGTTGGTCGAAGTCTCGTGGCCCTCTGTCAGAGTCCAGAGTTTCAAGAAGATCGGAGGGGGTCAAAATTTCGGCCCAAAAAAAAAATGACCGTGTTACCCCTTATGTTTTTTTTTCAGGTCCAAATTTTGACCTTCGATATCTCGGCTCTGGAAGGGTCTAGAGCCTCAATTTTTGCGCGTTGGTCGAAGTCTCGAGGCCCTCTGTCAGAATCCAGAGTTTCAAGAAGATCGGAGGGGGTCAAAATTTCGGCCAAAAAAAAAAAAAAATGACAGTGTTACCCCTTATGTTTTTTTTTCAGGTCCAAATTTTGACCTTCGATATCTCGGCTCTGGAAGGGTCTAGAGCCTCAATTTTTGCGCGTTGGTCGAAGTCTCGTGGCCCTCTGTCAGAATCCAGAGTTTCAAGAAAATCGGAGGGGGTCAAAATTTCGGCCAAAAAAAAAAATGACAGTGTTACCCCTTATGTTTTTTTTTTCAGGTCCAAATTTTGACCTTCGATATCTCGGCTCTGGAAGGGTCTAGAGCCTCAATTTTTGCGCGTTGGTCGAAGTCTCGTGGCCCTCTGTCAGAGTCTAGAGTTTCAAGAAGATCGGAGGGGGTCAAAATTTCGGCCAAAAAAAAAAATGACATTGTTACCCCTTATGTTTTTTTTTTAGGTCCAAATTTTGACCTTCGATATCTCGGCTCTGGAAGGGTCTAGAGCCTCAATTTTTGCGCGTTGGTCGAAGTCTCGAGGCCCTCTGTCAGAGTCCAGAGTTTCAAGAAGATCGGAGGGGGTCAAAATTTCGGCCAAAAAAAAAAAATGACAGTGTTACCCCTTATGTTTTTTTTTCAGGTCCAAATTTTGACCTTCGATATCTCGGCTCTGGAAGGGTCTAGAGCCTCCATTTTTGCGCGTTGGTCGAAGTCTCGTGGCCCTCTGTCAGAGTCTAGAGTTTCAAGAAGATCGGAGCGGGTCAAAATTTCGGCCAAAAAAAAAAATGACAGTGTTACCCCTTATGTTTTTTTTTCAGGTCCAAATTTTGACCTTCGATATCTCGGTTCTGGAAGGGTCTAGAGCCTCAATTTTTGCGCGTTGATCGAAGTCTCGTGGCCCTCTGTCAGAGTCTAGAGTTTCAAGAAGATCGGAGGGGGTCAAAATTTCGGCCAAAAAAAAAAAATGACAGTGTTACCCCTTATGTTTTTTTTTTTCAGGTCCAAATTTTGACCTTCGATATCTCGGCTCTGGAAGGGTCTAGAGCCTCAATTTTTGCGCGTTGGTCGAAGTCTCGTGGCCCTCTGTCAGAGTCTAGAGTTTCAAGAAGATCGGAGGGGGTCAAAATTTCGGCCAAAAAAAAAAAAATGACAGTGTTACCCCTTATGTTTTTTTTTTTCAGGTCCAAATTTTGACCTTCGATATCTCGGCTCTGGAAGGGTCTAGAGCCTCAATTTTTGCGCGTTGGTCGAAGTCTCGTGGCCCTCTGTCAGAGTCTAGAGTTTCAAGAAGATCGGAGGGGGTCAAAATTTCGGCCAAAAAAAAAAAATGACATTGTTACCCCTTATGTTTTTTTTTTAGGTCCAAATTTTGACCTTCGATATCTCGGCTCTGGAAGGGTCTAGAGCCTCAATTTTTGCGCGTTGGTCGAAGTCTCGAGGCCCTCTGTCAGAGTCCAGAGTTTCAAGAAGATCGGAGGGGGTCAAAATTTCGGCCAAAAAAAAAAATGACAGTGTTACCCCTTATGTTTTTTTTTCAGGTCCAAATTTTGACCTTCGATATCTCGGCTCTGGAAGGGTCTAGAGCCTCCATTTTTGCGCGTTGGTCGAAGTCTCGTGGCCCTCTGTCAGAGTCTAGAGTTTCAAGAAGATCGGAGCGGGTCAAAATTTCGGCCAAAAAAAAAAATGACAGTGTTACCCCTTATGTTTTTTTTTCAGGTCCAAATTTTGACCTTCGATATCTCGGTTCTGGAAGGGTCTAGAGCCTCAATTTTTGCGCGTTGATCGAAGTCTCGTGGCCCTCTGTCAGAGTCTAGAGTTTCAAGAAGATCGGAGGGGGTCAAAATTTCGGCCAAAAAAAAAAATGACAGTGTTACCCCTTATGTTTTTTTTTTCAGGTCCAAATTTTGACCTTCGATATCTCGGCTCTGGAAGGGTCTAGAGCCTCAATTTTTGCGCGTTGGTCGAAGTCTCGTGGCCCTCTGTCAGAGTCTAGAGTTTCAAGAAGATCGGAGGGGGTCAAAATTTCGGCCAAAAAAAAAAATGACAGTGTTACCCCTTATGTTTTTTTTTCAGGTCCAAATTTTGACCTTCGATATCTCGGCTCTGGAAGGGTCTAGAGCCTCAATTTTTGCGCGTTGATCGAAGTCTCGTGGCCCTCTGTCAGAGTCCAGAGTTTCAAGAAGATCGGAGGGGGTCAAAATTTCGGCCAAAAAAAAAAATGACAGTGTTACCCCTTATGTTTTTTTTTTCAGGTCCAAATTTTGACCTTCGATATCTCGGCTCTGGAAGGGTCTAGAGCCTCAATTTTTGCGCGTTGGTCGAAGTCTCGTGGCCCTCTGTCAGAATCCAGAGTTTCAAGAAGATCGGAGGGGGTCAAAATTTCGGCCAAAAAAAAAAATGACAGTGTTACCCCTTATGTTTTTTTTTTCAGGTCCAAATTTTGACCTTCGATATCTCGGCTCTGGAAGGGTCTAGAGCCTCAATTTTTGCGCGTTGGTCGAAGTCTCGAGGCCCTCTGTCAGAATCCAGAGTTTCAAGAAGATCGGAGGGGGTCAAAATTTCGGCCAAAAAAAAAAAAAAATGACAGTGTTACCCCTTATGTTTTTTTTTTCAGGTCAAAATTTTGACCTTCGATATCTCGGCTCTGGAAGGGTCTAGAGCCTCAATTTTTGCGCGTTGGTCGAAGTCTCGTGGCCCTCTGTCAGAGTCCAGAGTTTCAAGAAGATCGGAGGGGGTCAAAATTTCGGCCAAAAAAAAAAATGACAGTGTTACCCCTTATGTTTTTTTTTCAGGTCCAAATTTTGACCTTCGATATCTCGGCTCTGGAAGGGTCTAGAGCCTCAATTTTTGCGCGTTGGTCGAAGTCTCGTGGCCCTCTGTCAGAATCCAGAGTTTCAAGAAAATCGGAGGGGGTCAAAATTTCGGCCAAAAAAAAATGACAGTGTTACCCCTTATGTTTTTTTTTTCAGGTCCAAATTTTGACCTTCGATATCTCGGCTCTGGAAGGGTCTAGAGCCTCAATTTTTGCGCGTTGGTCGAAGTCTCGTGGCCCTCTGTCAGAGTCTAGAGTTTCAAGAAGATCGGAGGGGGTCAAAATTTCGGCCAAAAAAAAAAATGACAGTGTTACCCCTTATGTTTTTTTTTCAGGTCCAAATTTTGACCTTCAATATCTCGGCTCTGGAAGGGTCTAGAGCCTCAATTTTTGAGCGTTGGTCGAAGTCTCGTGGCCCTCTGTCAGAGTCTAGAGTTTCAAGAAGATCGGAGGGGGTCAAAATTTCGGCCAAAAAAAAATGACAGTGTTACCCCTTATGTTTTTTTTTTCAGGTCCAAATTTTGACCTTCGATATCTCGGCTCTGGAAGGGTCTAGAGCCTCAATTTTTGCGCGTTGGTCGAAGTCTCGTGGCCCTCTGTCAGAGTCCAGAGTTTCAAGAAGATCGGAGGGGGTCAAAATTTCGGCCAAAAAAAAAAAAATGACAGTGTTACCCCTTATGTTTTTTTTTCAGGTCCAAATTTTGACCTTCGATATCTCGGCTCTGGAAGGGTCTAGAGCCTCAATTTTTGCGCGTTGGTCGAAGTCTCGTGGCCCTCTGTCAGAATCCAGAGTTTCAAGAAAATCGGAGGGGGTCAAAATTTCGGCCAAAAAAAAAAAATGACAGTGTTACCCCTTATGTTTTTTTTTTCAGGTCCAAATTTTGACCTTCGATATCTCGGCTCTGGAAGGGTCTAGAGCCTCAATTTTTGCGCGTTGGTCGAAGTCTCGAGGCCCTCTGTCAGAGTCCAGAGTTTCAAGAAGATCGGAGGGGGTCAAAATTTCGGCCAAAAAAAAAAAATGACAGTGTTACCCCTTATGTTTTTTTTCAGGTCCAAATTTTGACCTTCGATATCTCGGCTCTGGAAGGGTCTAGAGCCTCCATTTTTGCGCGTTGGTCGAAGTCTCGTGGCCCTCTGTCAGAGTCTAGAGTTTCAAGAAGATCGGAGGGGGTCAAAATTTCGGCCAAAAAAAAAAAATGACAGTGTTACCCCTTATGTTTTTTTTTCAGGTCCAAATTTTGACCTTCGATATCTCAGCTCTGGAAGGGTCTAGAGCCTCAATTTTTGCGCGTTGATCGAAGTCTCGTGGCCCTCTGTCAGAGTCTAGAGTTTCAAGAAGATCGGAGGGGGTCAAAATTTCGGCCAAAAAAAAAATGACAGTGTTACCCCTTATGTTTTTTTTTTCAGGTCCAAATTTTGACCTTCGATATCTCGGCTCTGGAAGGGTCTAGAGCCTCAATTTTGCGCGTTGGTCGAAGTCTCGTGGCCCTCTGTCAGAGTCTAGAGTTTCAAGAAGATCGGAGGGGGTCAAAATTTCGGCCAAAAAAAAAAATGACAGTGTTACCCCTTATGTTTTTTTTTCAGGTCCAAATTTTGACCTTCGATATCTCGGCTCTGGAAGGGTCTAGATCCTCAATTTTTGCGCGTTGATCGAAGTCTCGTGGCCCTCTGTCAGAGTCCAGAGTTTCAAGAAGATCGGAGGGGGTCAAAATTTCGGCCCAAAAAAAAAATGACAGTGTTACCCCTTATGTTTTTTTTTTTTCAGGTCCAAATTTTGACCTTCGATATCTCGGCTCTGGAAGGGTCTAGAGCCTCAATTTTTGCGCGTTGGTCGAAGTCTCGTGGCCCTCTGTCAGAGTCCAGAGTTTCAAGAAGATCGGAGGGGGTCAAAATTTCGGCCAAAAAAAAAAAAATGACAGTGTTACCCCTTATGTTTTTTTTTCAGGTCCAAATTTTGACCTTCGATATCTCGGCTCTGGAAGGGTCTAGAGCCTCAATTTTTGCGCGTTGGTCGAAGTCTCGTGGCCCTCTGTCAGAATCCAGAGTTTCAAGAAAATCGGAGGGGGTCAAAATTTCGGCCAAAAAAAAAAAATGACAGTGTTACCCCTTATGTTTTTTTTTTCAGGTCCAAATTTTGACCTTCGATATCTCGGCTCTGGAAGGGTCTAGAGCCTCAATTTTTGCGCGTTGGTCGAAGTCTCGTGGCCCTCTGTCAGAGTCTAGAGTTTCAAGAAGATCGGAGGGGGTCAAAATTTCGGCCAAAAAAAAAAATGACATTGTTACCCCTTATGTTTTTTTTTTAGGTCCAAATTTTGACCTTCGATATCTCGGCTCTGGAAGGGTCTAGAGCCTCAATTTTTGCGCGTTGGTCGAAGTCTCGAGGCCCTCTGTCAGAGTCCAGAGTTTCAAGAAGATCGGAGGGGGTCAAAATTTCGGCCAAAAAAAAAAATGACAGTGTTACCCCTTATGTTTTTTTTCAGGTCCAAATTTTGACCTTCGATATCTCGGCTCTGGAAGGGTCTAGAGCCTCCATTTATGCGCGTTGGTCGAAGTCTCGTGGCCCTCTGTCAGAGTCTATAGTTTCAAGAAGATCGGAGGGGGTCAAAATTTCGGCCAAAAAAAAAAATGACAGTGTTACCCCTTATGTTTTTTTTTCAGGTCCAAATTTTGACCTTCGATATCTCGGCTCTGGAAGGGTCTAGAGCCTCAATTTTTGTGCGTTGGTCGAAGTCTCGTGGCCCTCTGTCAGAGTCTAGAGTTTCAAGAAGATCGGAGGGGGTCAAAATTTCGGCCAAAAAAAAAAATGACAGTGTTACCCCTTATGATTTTTTTTTCAGGTCCAAATTTTGACCTTCGATATCTCGGCTCTGGAAGGGTCTAGAGCCTCAATTTTTGCGCGTTGATCGAAGTCTCGTGGCCCTCTGTCAGAGTCCAGAGTTTCAAGAAGATCGGAGGGGGTCAAAATTTCGGCCAAAAAAAAAAAATGACAGTGTTACCCCTTATGTTTTTTTTTTCAGGTCCAAATTTTGACCTTCGATATCTCGGCTCTGGAAGGGTCTAGAGCCTCAATTTTTGCGCGTTGGTCGAAGTCTCGTGGCCCTCTGTCAGAATCCAGAGTTTCAAGAAAATCGGAGGGGGTCAAAATTTCGGCCAAAAAAAAAAAAATGACAGTGTTACCCCTTATTTTTTTTTTTCAGGTCCAAATTTTGACCTTCGATATCTCGGCTCTGGAAGGGTCTAGAGCCTCAATTTTTGCGCGTTGGTCGAAGTCTCGTGGCCCTCTGTCAGAGTCTAGAGTTTCAAGAAGATCGGAGGGGGTCAAAATTTCGGCCAAAAAAAAAAATGACAGTGTTACCCCTTATGTTTTTTTTTCAGGTCCAAATTTTGACCTTCGATATCTCGGCTCTGGAAGGGTCTAGAGCCTCAATTTTTGCGCGTTGGTCGAAGTCTCGAGGCCCTCTGTCAGAATCCAGAGTTTCAAGAAGATCGGAGGGGGTCAAAATTTCGGCCAAAAAAAAAAAAAATGACAGTGTTACCCCTTATGTTTTTTTTTCAGGTCCAAATTTTGACCTTCGATATCTCGGCTCTGGAAGGGTCTAGAGCCTCAATTTTTGCGCGTTGGTCGAAGTCTCGTGGCCCTCTGTCAGAGTCCAGAGTTTCAAGAAGATCGGAGGGGGTCAAAATTTCGGCCCAAAAAAAAAATGACCGTGTTACCCCTTATGTTTTTTTTTTCAGGTCCAAATTTTGACCTTCGATATCTCGGCTCTGGAAGGGTCTAGAGCCTCAATTTTTGCGCGTTGGTCGAAGTCTCGAGGCCCTCTGTCAGAATCCAGAGTTTCAAGAAGATCGGAGGGGGTCAAAATTTCGGCCAAAAAAAAAAAAAAATGACAGTGTTACCCCTTATGTTTTTTTTTCAGGTCCAAATTTTGACCTTCGATATCTCGGCTCTGGAAGGGTCTAGAGCCTCAATTTTTGCGCGTTGGTCGAAGTCTCGTGGCCCTCTGTCAGAATCCAGAGTTTCAAGAAAATCGGAGGGGGTCAAAATTTCGGCCAAAAAAAAATGACAGTGTTACCCCTTATGTTTTTTTTTTCAGGTCCAAATTTTGACCTTCGATATCTCGGCTCTGGAAGGGTCTAGAGCCTCAATTTTTGCGCGTTGGTCGAAGTCTCGTGGCCCTCTGTCAGAGTCTAGAGTTTCAAGAAGATCGGAGGGGGTCAAAATTTCGGCCAAAAAAAAAAATGACATTGTTACCCCTTATGTTTTTTTTTTAGGTCCAAATTTTGACCTTCGATATCTCGGCTCTGGAAGGGTCTAGAGCCTCAATTTTTGCGCGTTGGTCGAAGTCTCGAGGCCCTCTGTCAGAGTCCAGAGTTTCAAGAAGATCGGAGGGGGTCAAAATTTCGGCCAAAAAAAAAAAATGACAGTGTTACCCCTTATGTTTTTTTTTCAGGTCCAAATTTTGACCTTCGATATCTCGGCTCTGGAAGGGTCTAGAGCCTCCATTTTTGCGCGTTGGTCGAAGTCTCGTGGCCCTCTGTCAGAGTCTAGAGTTTCAAGAAGATCGGAGCGGGTCAAAATTTCGGCCAAAAAAAAAAATGACAGTGTTACCCCTTATGTTTTTTTTTCAGGTCCAAATTTTGACCTTCGATATCTCGGTTCTGGAAGGGTCTAGAGCCTCAATTTTTGCGCGTTGATCGAAGTCTTGTGGCCCTCTGTCAGAGTCTAGAGTTTCAAGAAGATCGGAGGGGGTCAAAATTTCGGCCAAAAAAAAAAATGACAGTGTTACCCCTTATGTTTTTTTTTTTCAGGTCCAAATTTTGACCTTCGATATCTCGGCTCTGGAAGGGTCTAGAGCCTCAATTTTTGCGCGTTGGTCGAAGTCTCGTGGCCCTCTGTCAGAGTCTAGAGTTTCAAGAAGATCGGAGGGGGTCAAAATTTCGACCAAAAAAAAAAATGACAGTGTTACCCCTTATGTTTTTTTTTCAGGTCCAAATTTTGACCTTCGATATCTCGGCTCTGGAAGGGTCTAGAGCCTCAATTTTTGCGCGTTGATCGAAGTCTCGTGGCCCTCTGTCAGAGTCCAGAGTTTCAAGAAGATCGGAGGGGGTCAAAATTTCGGCCAAAAAAAAAAAAATGACAGTGTTACCCCTTATGTTTTTTTTTTCAGGTCCAAATTTTGACCTTCGATATCTCGGCTCTGGAAGGGTCTAGAGCCTCAATTTTTGCGCGTTGGTCGAAGTCTCGTGGCCCTCTGTCAGAATCCAGAGTTTCAAGAAAATCGGAGGGGGTCAAAATTTCGGCCAAAAAAAAAAAAAATGACAGTGTTACCCCTTATGTTTTTTTTTTCAGGTCCAAATTTTGACCTTCGATATCTCGGCTCTGGAAGGGTCTAGAGCCTCAATTTTTGCGCGTTGGTCGAAGTCTCGTGGCCCTCTGTCAGAGTCTAGAGTTTCAAGAAGATCGGAGGGGGTCAAAATTTCGGCCAAAAAAAAAAATGACAGTGTTACCCCTTATGTTTTTTTTTTCAGGTCCAAATTTTGACCTTCGATATCTCGGCTCTGGAAGGGTCTAGAGCCTCAATTTTTGCGCGTTGGTCGAAGTCTCGAGGCCCTCTGTCAGAATCCAGAGTTTCAAGAAGATCGGAGGGGGTAAAAATTTCGGCCAAAAAAAAAAAAAAATGACAGTGTTACCCCTTATGTTTTTTTTTTCAGGTCAAAATTTTGACCTTCGATATCTCGGCTCTGGAAGGGTCTAGAGCCTCAATTTTTGCGCGTTGGTCGAAGTCTCGTGGCCCTCTGTCAGAGTCCAGAGTTTCAAGAAGATCGGAGGGGGTCAAAATTTCGGCCAAAAAAAAAAATGACAGTGTTACCCCTTATGTTTTTTTTTTCAGGTCCAAATTTTGACCTTCGATATCTCGGCTCTGGAAGGGTCTAGAGCCTCAATTTTTGCGCGTTGGTCGAAGTCTCGTGGCCCTCTGTCAGAATCCAGAGTTTCAAGAAAATCGGAGGGGGTCAAAATTTCGGCCAAAAAAAAAATGACAGTGTTACCCCTTATGTTTTTTTTTTCAGGTCCAAATTTTGACCTTCGATATCTCGGCTCTGGAAGGGTCTAGAGCCTCAATTTTTGCGCGTTGGTCGAAGTCTCGTGGCCCTCTGTCAGAGTCTAGAGTTTCAAGAAGATCGGAGCGGGTCAAAATTTCGGCCAAAAAAAAAAATGACAGTGTTACCCCTTATGTTTTTTTTTTCAGGTCCAAATTTTGACCTTCGATATCTCGGCTCTGGAAGGGTCTAGAGCCTCAATTTTTGCGCGTTGGTTGAAGTCTCGTGGCCCTCTGTCAGAATCCAGAGTTTCAAGAAAATCGGAGGGAGTCAAAATTTCGGCCAAAAAAAAAAATGACAGTGTTACCCCTTATGTTTTTTTTTTTCAGGTCCAAATTTTGACCTTCGATATCTCGGCTCTGGAAGGGTCTAGAGCCTCAATTTTTGCGCGTTGGTCGAAGTCTCGTGGCCCTCTGTCAGAGTCTAGAGTTTCAAGAAGATCGGAGCGGGTCAAAATTTCGGCCAAAAAAAAAAATGACAGTGTTACCCCTTATGTTTTTTTTTCAGGTCCAAATTTTGACCTTCGATATCTCGGTTCTGGAAGGGTCTAGAGCCTCAATTTTTGCGCGTTGATCGAAGTCTCGTGGCCCTCTGTCAGAGTCTAGAGTTTCAAGAAGATCGGAGGGGGTCAAAATTTCGGCCAAAAAAAAAAAATGACAGTGTTACCCCTTATGTTTTTTTTTTCAGGTCCAAATTTTGACCTTCGATATCTCGGCTCTGGAAGGGTCTAGAGCCTCAATTTTTGCGCGTTGGTCGAAGTCTCGTGGCCCTCTGTCAGAGTCTAGAGTTTCAAGAAGATCGGAGGGGGTCAAAATTTCGGCCAAAAAAAAAAATGACAGTGTTACCCCTTATGTTTTTTTTTCAGGTCCAAATTTTGACCTTCGATATCTCGGCTCTGGAAGGGTCTAGAGCCTCAATTTTTGCGCGTTGATCGAAGTCTCGTGGCCCTCTGTCAGAGTCCAGAGTTTCAAGAAGATCGGAGGGGGTCAAAATTTCGGCCAAAAAAAAAAATGACAGTGTTACCCCTTATGTTTTTTTTTTCAGGTCCAAATTTTGACCTTCGATATCTCGGCTCTGGAAGGGTCTAGAGCCTCAATTTTTGCGCGTTGGTCGAAGTCTCGTGGCCCTCTGTCAGAATCCAGAGTTTCAAGAAGATCGGAGGGGGTCAAAATTTCGGCCAAAAAAAAAAATGACAGTGTTACCCCTTATGTTTTTTTTTCAGGTCCAAATTTTGACCTTCGATATCTCGGCTCTGGAAGGGTCTAGAGCCTCAATTTTTGCGCGTTGGTCGAAGTCTCGAGGCCCTCTGTCAGAATCCAGAGTTTCAAGAAGATCGGAGGGGGTCAAAATTTCGGCCAAAAAAAAAAAAAATGACAGTGTTACCCCTTATGTTTTTTTTTTCAGGTCAAAATTTTGACCTTCGATATCTCGGCTCTGGAAGGGTCTAGAGCCTCAATTTTTGCGCGTTGGTCGAAGTCTCGTGGCCCTCTGTCAGAGTCCAGAGTTTCAAGAAGATCGGAGGGGGTCAAAATTTCGGCCAAAAAAAAAAATGACAGTGTTACCCCTTATGTTTTTTTTTCAGGTCCAAATTTTGACCTTCGATATCTCGGCTCTGGAAGGGTCTAGAGCCTCAATTTTTGCGCGTTGGTCGAAGTCTCGTGGCCCTCTGTCAGAATCCAGAGTTTCAAGAAAATCGGAGGGGGTCAAAATTTCGGCCAAAAAAAAATGACAGTGTTACCCCTTATGTTTTTTTTTTCAGGTCCAAATTTTGACCTTCGATATCTCGGCTCTGGAAGGGTCTAGAGCCTCAATTTTTGCGCGTTGGTCGAAGTCTCGTGGCCCTCTGTCAGAGTCTAGAGTTTCAAGAAGATCGGAGGGGGTCAAAATTTCGGCCAAAAAAAAAAATGACAGTGTTACCCCTTATGTTTTTTTTTCAGGTCCAAATTTTGACCTTCAATATCTCGGCTCTGGAAGGGTCTAGAGCCTCAATTTTTGAGCGTTGGTCGAAGTCTCGTGGCCCTCTGTCAGAGTCTAGAGTTTCAAGAAGATCGGAGGGGGTCAAAATTTCGGCCAAAAAAAAAAATGACAGTGTTACCCCTTATGTTTTTTTTTTCAGGTCCAAATTTTGACCTTCGATATCTCGGCTCTGGAAGGGTCTAGAGCCTCAATTTTTGCGCGTTGGTCGAAGTCTCGAGGCCCTCTGTCAGAATCCAGAGTTTCAAGAAGATCGGAGGGGGTCAAAATTTCGGCCAAAAAAAAAAAAATGACAGTGTTACCCCTTATGTTTTTTTTTTCAGGTCCAAATTTTGACCTTCGATATCTCGGCTCTGGAAGGGTCTAGAGCCTCAATTTTTGCGCATTGGTCGAAGTCTCGTGGCCCTCTGTCAGAGTCCAGAGTTTCAAGAAGATCGGAGGGGGTCAAAATTTCGGCCAAAAAAAAAAAAAATGACAGTGTTACCCCTTATGTTTTTTTTTTCAGGTCCAAATTTTGACCTTCGATATCTCGGCTCTGGAAGGGTCTAGAGCCTCAATTTTTGCGCGTTGGTCGAAGTCTCGTGGCCCTCTGTCAGAGTCCAGAGTTTCAAGAAGATCGGAGGGGGTCAAAATTTCGGCCAAAAAAAAAAAATGACAGTGTTACCCCTTATGTTTTTTTTTTCAGGTCCAAATTTTGACCTTCGATATCTCGGCTCTGGAAGGGTCTAGAGCCTCAATTTTTGCGCGTTGGTCGAAGTCTCGTGGCCCTCTGTCAGAATCCAGAGTTTCAAGAAAATCGGAGGGGGTCAAAATTTCGGCCAAAAAAAAAAAATGACAGTGTTACCCCTTATGTTTTTTTTTTCAGGTCCAAATTTTGACCTTCGATATCTCGGCTCTGGAAGGGTCTAGAGCCTCAATTTTGCGCGTTGGTCGAAGTCTCGTGGCCCTCTGTCAGAGTCTAGAGTTTCAAGAAGATCGGAGGGGGTCAAAATTTCGGCCAAAAAAAAAAATGACAGTGTTACCCCTTATGTTTTTTTTTCAGGTCCAAATTTTGACCTTCGATATCTCGGCTCTGGAAGGGTCTAGATCCTCAATTTTTGCGCGTTGATCGAAGTCTCGTGGCCCTCTGTCAGAGTCCAGAGTTTCAAGAAGATCGGAGGGGGTCAAAATTTCGGCCCAAAAAAAAAATGACAGTGTTACCCCTTATGTTTTTTTTTTTTCAGGTCCAAATTTTGACCTTCGATATCTCGGCTCTGGAAGGGTCTAGAGCCTCAATTTTTGCGCGTTGGTCGAAGTCTCGTGGCCCTCTGTCAGAGTCCAGAGTTTCAAGAAGATCGGAGGGGGTCAAAATTTCGGCCAAAAAAAAAAAAAATGACAGTGTTACCCCTTATGTTTTTTTTTCAGGTCCAAATTTTGACCTTCGATATCTCGGCTCTGGAAGGGTCTAGAGCCTCAATTTTTGCGCGTTGGTCGAAGTCTCGTGGCCCTCTGTCAGAATCCAGAGTTTCAAGAAAATCGGAGGGGGTCAAAATTTCGGCCAAAAAAAAAAAAATGACAGTGTTACCCCTTATGTTTTTTTTTCAGGTCCAAATTTTGACCTTCGATATCTCGGCTCTGGAAGGGTCTAGAGCCTCAATTTTTGCGCGTTGGTCGAAGTCTCGTGGCCCTCTGTCAGAGTCTAGAGTTTCAAGAAGATCGGAGGGGGTCAAAATTTCGGCCAAAAAAAAAAAATGACATTGTTACCCCTTATGTTTTTTTTTTAGGTCCAAATTTTGACCTTCGATATCTCGGCTCTGGAAGGGTCTAGAGCCTCAATTTTTGCGCGTTGGTCGAAGTCTCGAGGCCCTCTGTCAGAGTCCAGAGTTTCAAGAAGATCGGAGGGGGTCAAAATTTCGGCCAAAAAAAAAAATGACAGTGTTACCCCTTATGTTTTTTTTCAGGTCCAAATTTTGACCTTCGATATCTCGGCTCTGGAAGGGTCTAGAGCCTCCATTTATGCGCGTTGGTCGAAGTCTCGTGGCCCTCTGTCAGAGTCTATAGTTTCAAGAAGATCGGAGGGGGTCAAAATTTCGGCCAAAAAAAAAAATGACAGTGTTACCCCTTATGTTTTTTTTTCAGGTCCAAATTTTGACCTTCGATATCTCGGCTCTGGAAGGGTCTAGAGCCTCAATTTTTGTGCGTTGGTCGAAGTCTCGTGGCCCTCTGTCAGAGTCTAGAGTTTCAAGAAGATCGGAGGGGGTCAAAATTTCGGCCAAAAAAAAAAATGACAGTGTTACCCCTTATGATTTTTTTTCAGGTCCAAATTTTGACCTTCGATATCTCGGCTCTGGAAGGGTCTAGAGCCTCAATTTTTGCGCGTTGATCGAAGTCTCGTGGCCCTCTGTCAGAGTCCAGAGTTTCAAGAAGATCGGAGGGGGTCAAAATTTCGGCCAAAAAAAAAAAATGACAGTGTTACCCCTTATGTTTTTTTTTTCAGGTCCAAATTTTGACCTTCGATATCTCGGCTCTGGAAGGGTCTCTAGAGCCTCAATTTTTGCGCGTTGGTCGAAGTCTCGTGGCCCTCTGTCAGAATCCAGAGTTTCAAGAAAATCGGAGGGGGTCAAAATTTCGGCCAAAAAAAAAAAAATGACAGTGTTACCCCTTATTTTTTTTTTCAGGTCCAAATTTTGACCTTCGATATCTCGGCTCTGGAAGGGTCTAGAGCCTCAATTTTTGCGCGTTGGTCGAAGTCTCGTGGCCCTCTGTCAGAGTCTAGAGTTTCAAGAAGATCGGAGGGGGTCAAAATTTCGGCCAAAAAAAAAAATGACAGTGTTACCCCTTATGTTTTTTTTTCAGGTCCAAATTTTGACCTTCGATATCTCGGCTCTGGAAGGGTCTAGAGCCTCAATTTTTGCGCGTTGGTCGAAGTCTCGAGGCCCTCTGTCAGAATCCAGAGTTTCAAGAAGATCGGAGGGGGTCAAAATTTCGGCCAAAAAAAAAAAAAATGACAGTGTTACCCCTTATGTTTTTTTTTCAGGTCCAAATTTTGACCTTCGATATCTCGGCTCTGGAAGGGTCTAGAGCCTCAATTTTTGCGCGTTGGTCGAAGTCTCGTGGCCCTCTGTCAGAGTCCAGAGTTTCAAGAAGATCGGAGGGGGTCAAAATTTCGGCCCAAAAAAAAAATGACCGTGTTACCCCTTATGTTTTTTTTTCAGGTCCAAATTTTGACCTTCGATATCTCGGCTCTGGAAGGGTCTAGAGCCTCAATTTTTGCGCGTTGGTCGAAGTCTCGAGGCCCTCTGTCAGAATCCAGAGTTTCAAGAAGATCGGAGGGGGTCAAAATTTCGGCCAAAAAAAAAAAAAAATGACAGTGTTACCCCTTATGTTTTTTTTTCAGGTCCAAATTTTGACCTTCGATATCTCGGCTCTGGAAGGGTCTAGAGCCTCAATTTTTGCGCGTTGGTCGAAGTCTCGTGGCCCTCTGTCAGAATCCAGAGTTTCAAGAAAATCGGAGGGGGTCAAAATTTCGGCCAAAAAAAAAAATGACAGTGTTACCCCTTATGTTTTTTTTTTCAGGTCCAAATTTTGACCTTCGATATCTCGGCTCTGGAAGGGTCTAGAGCCTCAATTTTTGCGCGTTGGTCGAAGTCTCGTGGCCCTCTGTCAGAGTCTAGAGTTTCAAGAAGATCGGAGGGGGTCAAAATTTCGGCCAAAAAAAAAAATGACATTGTTACCCCTTATGTTTTTTTTTTAGGTCCAAATTTTGACCTTCGATATCTCGGCTCTGGAAGGGTCTAGAGCCTCAATTTTTGCGCGTTGGTCGAAGTCTCGAGGCCCTCTGTCAGAGTCCAGAGTTTCAAGAAGATCGGAGGGGGTCAAAATTTCGGCCAAAAAAAAAAAATGACAGTGTTACCCCTTATGTTTTTTTTTCAGGTCCAAATTTTGACCTTCGATATCTCGGCTCTGGAAGGGTCTAGAGCCTCCATTTTTGCGCGTTGGTCGAAGTCTCGTGGCCCTCTGTCAGAGTCTAGAGTTTCAAGAAGATCGGAGCGGGTCAAAATTTCGGCCAAAAAAAAAAATGACAGTGTTACCCCTTATGTTTTTTTTTCAGGTCCAAATTTTGACCTTCGATATCTCGGTTCTGGAAGGGTCTAGAGCCTCAATTTTTGCGCGTTGATCGAAGTCTCGTGGCCCTCTGTCAGAGTCTAGAGTTTCAAGAAGATCGGAGGGGGTCAAAATTTCGGCCAAAAAAAAAAAATGACAGTGTTACCCCTTATGTTTTTTTTTTTCAGGTCCAAATTTTGACCTTCGATATCTCGGCTCTGGAAGGGTCTAGAGCCTCAATTTTTGCGCGTTGGTCGAAGTCTCGTGGCCCTCTGTCAGAGTCTAGAGTTTCAAGAAGATCGGAGGGGGTCAAAATTTCGACCAAAAAAAAAAATGACAGTGTTACCCCTTATGTTTTTTTTTCAGGTCCAAATTTTGACCTTCGATATCTCGGCTCTGGAAGGGTCTAGAGCCTCAATTTTTGCGCGTTGATCGAAGTCTCGTGGCCCTCTGTCAGAGTCCAGAGTTTCAAGAAGATCGGAGGGGGTCAAAATTTCGGCCAAAAAAAAAAAATGACAGTGTTACCCCTTATGTTTTTTTTTTCAGGTCCAAATTTTGACCTTCGATATCTCGGCTCTGGAAGGGTCTAGAGCCTCAATTTTTGCGCGTTGGTCGAAGTCTCGTGGCCCTCTGTCAGAATCCAGAGTTTCAAGAAAATCGGAGGGGGTCAAAATTTCGGCCAAAAAAAAAAAAATGACAGTGTTACCCCTTATGTTTTTTTTTCAGGTCCAAATTTTGACCTTCGATATCTCGGCTCTGGAAGGGTCTAGAGCCTCAATTTTTGCGCGTTGGTCGAAGTCTCGTGGCCCTCTGTCAGAGTCTAGAGTTTCAAGAAGATCGGAGGGGGTCAAAATTTCGGCCAAAAAAAAAAATGACAGTGTTACCCCTTATGTTTTTTTTTTCAGGTCCAAATTTTGACCTTCGATATCTCGGCTCTGGAAGGGTCTAGAGCCTCAATTTTTGCGCGTTGGTCGAAGTCTCGAGGCCCTCTGTCAGAATCCAGAGTTTCAAGAAGATCGGAGGGGGTAAAAATTTCGGCCAAAAAAAAAAAAAAATGACAGTGTTACCCCTTATGTTTTTTTTTTCAGGTCAAAATTTTGACCTTCGATATCTCGGCTCTGGAAGGGTCTAGAGCCTCAATTTTTGCGCGTTGGTCGAAGTCTCGTGGCCCTCTGTCAGAGTCCAGAGTTTCAAGAAGATCGGAGGGGGTCAAAATTTCGGCCAAAAAAAAAAATGACAGTGTTACCCCTTATGTTTTTTTTTCAGGTCCAAATTTTGACCTTCGATATCTCGGCTCTGGAAGGGTCTAGAGCCTCAATTTTTGCGCGTTGGTCGAAGTCTCGTGGCCCTCTGTCAGAATCCAGAGTTTCAAGAAAATCGGAGGGGGTCAAAATTTCGGCCAAAAAAAAAATGACAGTGTTACCCCTTATGTTTTTTTTTTCAGGTCCAAATTTTGACCTTCGATATCTCGGCTCTGGAAGGGTCTAGAGCCTCAATTTTTGCGCGTTGGTCGAAGTCTCGTGGCCCTCTGTCAGAGTCTAGAGTTTCAAGAAGATCGGAGCGGGTCAAAATTTCGGCCAAAAAAAAAAATGACAGTGTTACCCCTTATGTTTTTTTTTTCAGGTCCAAATTTTGACCTTCGATATCTCGGCTCTGGAAGGGTCTAGAGCCTCAATTTTTGCGCGTTGGTTGAAGTCTCGTGGCCCTCTGTCAGAATCCAGAGTTTCAAGAAAATCGGAGGGAGTCAAAATTTCGGCCAAAAAAAAAAATGACAGTGTTACCCCTTATGTTTTTTTTTTTCAGGTCCAAATTTTGACCTTCGATATCTCGGCTCTGGAAGGGTCTAGAGCCTCAATTTTTGCGCGTTGGTCGAAGTCTCGTGGCCCTCTGTCAGAGTCTAGAGTTTCAAGAAGATCGGAGCGGGTCAAAATTTCGGCCAAAAAAAAAAATGACAGTGTTACCCCTTATGTTTTTTTTTCAGGTCCAAATTTTGACCTTCGATATCTCGGTTCTGGAAGGGTCTAGAGCCTCAATTTTTGCGCGTTGATCGAAGTCTCGTGGCCCTCTGTCAGAGTCTAGAGTTTCAAGAAGATCGGAGGGGGTCAAAATTTCGGCCAAAAAAAAAAAAATGACAGTGTTACCCCTTATGTTTTTTTTTTCAGGTCCAAATTTTGACCTTCGATATCTCGGCTCTGGAAGGGTCTAGAGCCTCAATTTTTGCGCGTTGGTCGAAGTCTCGTGGCCCTCTGTCAGAGTCTAGAGTTTCAAGAAGATCGGAGGGGGTCAAAATTTCGGCCAAAAAAAAAAATGACAGTGTTACCCCTTATGTTTTTTTTTTCAGGTCCAAATTTTGACCTTCGATATCTCGGCTCTGGAAGGGTCTAGAGCCTCAATTTTTGCGCGTTGATCGAAGTCTCGTGGCCCTCTGTCAGAGTCCAGAGTTTCAAGAAGATCGGAGGGGGTCAAAATTTCGGCCAAAAAAAAAAATGACAGTGTTACCCCTTATGTTTTTTTTTTCAGGTCCAAATTTTGACCTTCGATATCTCGGCTCTGGAAGGGTCTAGAGCCTCAATTTTTGCGCGTTGGTCGAAGTCTCGTGGCCCTCTGTCAGAATCCAGAGTTTCAAGAAGATCGGAGGGGGTCAAAATTTCGGCCAAAAAAAAAAATGACAGTGTTACCCCTTATGTTTTTTTTTCAGGTCCAAATTTTGACCTTCGATATCTCGGCTCTGGAAGGGTCTAGAGCCTCAATTTTTGCGCGTTGGTCGAAGTCTCGAGGCCCTCTGTCAGAATCCAGAGTTTCAAGAAGATCGGAGGGGGTCAAAATTTCGGCCAAAAAAAAAAAAAATGACAGTGTTACCCCTTATGTTTTTTTTTTCAGGTCAAAATTTTGACCTTCGATATCTCGGCTCTGGAAGGGTCTAGAGCCTCAATTTTTGCGCGTTGGTCGAAGTCTCGTGGCCCTCTGTCAGAGTCCAGAGTTTCAAGAAGATCGGAGGGGGTCAAAATTTCGGCCAAAAAAAAAAATGACAGTGTTACCCCTTATGTTTTTTTTTCAGGTCCAAATTTTGACCTTCGATATCTCGGCTCTGGAAGGGTCTAGAGCCTCAATTTTTGCGCGTTGGTCGAAGTCTCGTGGCCCTCTGTCAGAATCCAGAGTTTCAAGAAAATCGGAGGGGGTCAAAATTTCGGCCAAAAAAAAATGACAGTGTTACCCCTTATGTTTTTTTTTTCAGGTCCAAATTTTGACCTTCGATATCTCGGCTCTGGAAGGGTCTAGAGCCTCAATTTTTGCGCGTTGGTCGAAGTCTCGTGGCCCTCTGTCAGAGTCTAGAGTTTCAAGAAGATCGGAGGGGGTCAAAATTTCGGCCAAAAAAAAAAATGACAGTGTTACCCCTTATGTTTTTTTTTCAGGTCCAAATTTTGACCTTCAATATCTCGGCTCTGGAAGGGTCTAGAGCCTCAATTTTTGAGCGTTGGTCGAAGTCTCGTGGCCCTCTGTCAGAGTCTAGAGTTTCAAGAAGATCGGAGGGGGTCAAAATTTCGGCCAAAAAAAAAATGACAGTGTTACCCCTTATGTTTTTTTTTTCAGGTCCAAATTTTGACCTTCGATATCTCGGCTCTGGAAGGGTCTAGAGCCTCAATTTTTGCGCGTTGGTCGAAGTCTCGAGGCCCTCTGTCAGAATCCAGAGTTTCAAGAAGATCGGAGGGGGTCAAAATTTCGGCCAAAAAAAAAAAATGACAGTGTTACCCCTTATGTTTTTTTTTTCAGGTCCAAATTTTGACCTTCGATATCTCGGCTCTGGAAGGGTCTAGAGCCTCAATTTTTGCGCGTTGGTCGAAGTCTCGTGGCCCTCTGTCAGAGTCCAGAGTTTCAAGAAGATCGGAGGGGGTCAAAATTTCGGCCAAAAAAAAAAAAATGACAGTGTTACCCCTTATGTTTTTTTTTTCAGGTCCAAATTTTGACCTTCGATATCTCGGCTCTGGAAGGGTCTAGAGCCTCAATTTTTGCGCGTTGGTCGAAGTCTCGTGGCCCTCTGTCAGAGTCCAGAGTTTCAAGAAGATCGGAGGGGGTCAAAATTTCGGCCAAAAAAAAAAAATGACAGTGTTACCCCTTATGTTTTTTTTTTTCAGGTCCAAATTTTGACCTTCGATATCTCGGCTCTGGAAGGGTCTAGAGCCTCAATTTTTGCGCGTTGGTCGAAGTCTCGTGGCCCTCTGTCAGAATCCAGAGTTTCAAGAAAATCGGAGGGGGTCAAAATTTCGGCCAAAAAAAAAAAATGACAGTGTTACCCCTTATGTTTTTTTTTTCAGGTCCAAATTTTGACCTTCGATATCTCGGCTCTGGAAGGGTCTAGAGCCTCAATTTTTGCGCGTTGGTCGAAGTCTCGAGGCCCTCTGTCAGAGTCCAGAGTTTCAAGAAGATCGGAGGGGGTCAAAATTTCGGCCAAAAAAAAAAAATGACAGTGTTACCCCTTATGTTTTTTTTCAGGTCCAAATTTTGACCTTCGATATCTCGGCTCTGGAAGGGTCTAGAGCCTCCATTTTTGCGCGTTGGTCGAAGTCTCGTGGCCCTCTGTCAGAGTCTAGAGTTTCAAGAAGATCGGAGGGGGTCAAAATTTCGGCCAAAAAAAAAAAATGACAGTGTTACCCCTTATGTTTTTTTTTCAGGTCCAAATTTTGACCTTCGATATCTCAGCTCTGGAAGGGTCTAGAGCCTCAATTTTTGCGCGTTGATCGAAGTCTCGTGGCCCTCTGTCAGAGTCTAGAGTTTCAAGAAGATCGGAGGGGGTCAAAATTTCGGCCAAAAAAAAAATGACAGTGTTACCCCTTATGTTTTTTTTTTCAGGTCCAAATTTTGACCTTCGATATCTCGGCTCTGGAAGGGTCTAGAGCCTCAATTTTGCGCGTTGGTCGAAGTCTCGTGGCCCTCTGTCAGAGTCTAGAGTTTCAAGAAGATCGGAGGGGGTCAAAATTTCGGCCAAAAAAAAAAAATGACAGTGTTACCCCTTATGTTTTTTTTTCAGGTCCAAATTTTGACCTTCGATATCTCGGCTCTGGAAGGGTCTAGATCCTCAATTTTTGCGCGTTGATCGAAGTCTCGTGGCCCTCTGTCAGAGTCCAGAGTTTCAAGAAGATCGGAGGGGGTCAAAATTTCGGCCCAAAAAAAAAATGACAGTGTTACCCCTTATGTTTTTTTTTTTCAGGTCCAAATTTTGACCTTCGATATCTCGGCTCTGGAAGGGTCTAGAGCCTCAATTTTTGCGCGTTGGTCGAAGTCTCGTGGCCCTCTGTCAGAGTCCAGAGTTTCAAGAAGATCGGAGGGGGTCAAAATTTCGGCCAAAAAAAAAAAAAATGACAGTGTTACCCCTTATGTTTTTTTTTCAGGTCCAAATTTTGACCTTCGATATCTCGGCTCTGGAAGGGTCTAGAGCCTCAATTTTTGCGCGTTGGTCGAAGTCTCGTGGCCCTCTGTCAGAATCCAGAGTTTCAAGAAAATCGGAGGGGGTCAAAATTTCGGCCAAAAAAAAAAAATGACAGTGTTACCCCTTATGTTTTTTTTTTAGGTCCAAATTTTGACCTTCGATATCTCGGCTCTGGAAGGGTCTAGAGCCTCAATTTTTGCGCGTTGGTCGAAGTCTCGAGGCCCTCTGTCAGAGTCCAGAGTTTCAAGAAGATCGGAGGGGGTCAAAATTTCGGCCAAAAAAAAAAAATGACAGTGTTACCCCTTATGTTTTTTTTCAGGTCCAAATTTTGACCTTCGATATCTCGGCTCTGGAAGGGTCTAGAGCCTCCATTTATGCGCGTTGGTCGAAGTCTCGTGGCCCTCTGTCAGAGTCTATAGTTTCAAGAAGATCGGAGGGGGTCAAAATTTCGGCCAAAAAAAAAAATGACAGTGTTACCCCTTATGTTTTTTTTTCAGGTCCAAATTTTGACCTTCGATATCTCGGCTCTGGAAGGGTCTAGAGCCTCAATTTTTGTGCGTTGGTCGAAGTCTCGTGGCCCTCTGTCAGAGTCTAGAGTTTCAAGAAGATCGGAGGGGGTCAAAATTTCGGCCAAAAAAAAAAATGACAGTGTTACCCCTTATGATTTTTTTTCAGGTCCAAATTTTGACCTTCGATATCTCGGCTCTGGAAGGGTCTAGAGCCTCAATTTTTGCGCGTTGATCGAAGTCTCGTGGCCCTCTGTCAGAGTCCAGAGTTTCAAGAAGATCGGAGGGGGTCAAAATTTCGGCCAAAAAAAAAAAATGACAGTGTTACCCCTTATGTTTTTTTTTTCAGGTCCAAATTTTGACCTTCGATATCTCGGCTCTGGAAGGGTCTAGAGCCTCAATTTTTGCGCGTTGGTCGAAGTCTCGTGGCCCTCTGTCAGAATCCAGAGTTTCAAGAAAATCGGAGGGGGTCAAAATTTCGGCCAAAAAAAAAAAATGACAGTGTTACCCCTTATTTTTTTTTTTTCAGGTCCAAATTTTGACCTTCGATATCTCGGCTCTGGAAGGGTCTAGAGCCTCAATTTTTGCGCGTTGGTCGAAGTCTCGTGGCCCTCTGTCAGAGTCCAGAGTTTCAAGAAGATCGGAGGGGGTCAAAATTTCGGCCCAAAAAAAAAATGACCGTGTTACCCCTTATGTTTTTTTTTCAGGTCCAAATTTTGACCTTCGATATCTCGGCTCTGGAAGGGTCTAGAGCCTCAATTTTTGCGCGTTGGTCGAAGTCTCGAGGCCCTCTGTCAGAATCCAGAGTTTCAAGAAGATCGGAGGGGGTCAAAATTTCGGCCAAAAAAAAAAAAAAATGACAGTGTTACCCCTTATGTTTTTTTTTTCAGGTCCAAATTTTGACCTTCGATATCTCGGCTCTGGAAGGGTCTAGAGCCTCAATTTTTGCGCGTTGGTCGAAGTCTCGTGGCCCTCTGTCAGAATCCAGAGTTTCAAGAAAATCGGAGGGGGTCAAAATTTCGGCCAAAAAAAAAATGACAGTGTTACCCCTTATGTTTTTTTTTTCAGGTCCAAATTTTGACCTTCGATATCTCGGCTCTGGAAGGGTCTAGAGCCTCAATTTTTGCGCGTTGGTCGAAGTCTCGTGGCCCTCTGTCAGAGTCTAGAGTTTCAAGAAGATCGGAGGGGGTCAAAATTTCGGCCAAAAAAAAAAATGACATTGTTACCCCTTATGTTTTTTTTTTAGGTCCAAATTTTGACCTTCGATATCTCGGCTCTGGAAGGGTCTAGAGCCTCAATTTTTGCGCGTTGGTCGAAGTCTCGAGGCCCTCTGTCAGAGTCCAGAGTTTCAAGAAGATCGGAGGGGGTCAAAATTTCGGCCAAAAAAAAAAAATGACAGTGTTACCCCTTATGTTTTTTTTTCAGGTCCAAATTTTGACCTTCGATATCTCGGCTCTGGAAGGGTCTAGAGCCTCCATTTTTGCGCGTTGGTCGAAGTCTCGTGGCCCTCTGTCAGAGTCTAGAGTTTCAAGAAGATCGGAGCGGGTCAAAATTTCGGCCAAAAAAAAAAATGACAGTGTTACCCCTTATGTTTTTTTTTCAGGTCCAAATTTTGACCTTCGATATCTCGGTTCTGGAAGGGTCTAGAGCCTCAATTTTTGCGCGTTGATCGAAGTCTCGTGGCCCTCTGTCAGAGTCTAGAGTTTCAAGAAGATCGGAGGGGGTCAAAATTTCGGCCAAAAAAAAAAAATGACAGTGTTACCCCTTATGTTTTTTTTTTTCAGGTCCAAATTTTGACCTTCGATATCTCGGCTCTGGAAGGGTCTAGAGCCTCAATTTTTGCGCGTTGGTCGAAGTCTCATGGCCCTCTGTCAGAGTCTAGAGTTTCAAGAAGATCGGAGGGGGTCAAAATTTCGACCAAAAAAAAAAATGACAGTGTTACCCCTTATGTTTTTTTTTCAGGTCCAAATTTTGACCTTCGATATCTCGGCTCTGGAAGGGTCTAGAGCCTCAATTTTTGCGCGTTGATCGAAGTCTCGTGGCCCTCTGTCAGAGTCCAGAGTTTCAAGAAGATCGGAGGGGGTCAAAATTTCGGCCAAAAAAAAAAAAATGACAGTGTTACCCCTTATGTTTTTTTTTTCAGGTCCAAATTTTGACCTTCGATATCTCGGCTCTGGAAGGGTCTAGAGCCTCAATTTTTGCGCGTTGGTCGAAGTCTCGTGGCCCTCTGTCAGAATCCAGAGTTTCAAGAAAATCGGAGGGGGTCAAAATTTCGGCCAAAAAAAAAAAAATGACAGTGTTACCCCTTATGTTTTTTTTTCAGGTCCAAATTTTGACCTTCGATATCTCGGCTCTGGAAGGGTCTAGAGCCTCAATTTTTGCGCGTTGGTCGAAGTCTCGTGGCCCTCTGTCAGAGTCTAGAGTTTCAAGAAGATCGGAGGGGGTCAAAATTTCGGCCAAAAAAAAAAATGACAGTGTTACCCCTTATGTTTTTTTTTTCAGGTCCAAATTTTGACCTTCGATATCTCGGCTCTGGAAGGGTCTAGAGCCTCAATTTTTGCGCGTTGGTCGAAGTCTCGAGGCCCTCTGTCAGAATCCAGAGTTTCAAGAAGATCGGAGGGGGTAAAAATTTCGGCCAAAAAAAAAAAAAAATGACAGTGTTACCCCTTATGTTTTTTTTTTCATGTCAAAATTTTGACCTTCGATATCTCGGCTCTGGAAGGGTCTAGAGCCTCAATTTTTGCGCGTTGGTCGAAGTCTCGTGGCCCTCTGTCAGAGTCCAGAGTTTCAAGAAGATCGGAGGGGGTCAAAATTTCGGCCAAAAAAAAAAATGACAGTGTTACCCCTTATGTTTTTTTTTCAGGTCCAAATTTTGACCTTCGATATCTCGGCTCTGGAAGGGTCTAGAGCCTCAATTTTTGCGCGTTGGTCGAAGTCTCGTGGCCCTCTGTCAGAATCCAGAGTTTCAAGAAAATCGGAGGGGGTCAAAATTTCGGCCAAAAAAAAAATGACAGTGTTACCCCTTATGTTTTTTTTTTCAGGTCCAAATTTTGACCTTCGATATCTCGGCTCTGGAAGGGTCTAGAGCCTCAATTTTTGCGCGTTGGTCGAAGTCTCGTGGCCCTCTGTCAGAGTCTAGAGTTTCAAGAAGATCGGAGGGGGTCAAAATTTCGGCCAAAAAAAAAAAAAAATGACAGTGTTACCCCTTATGTTTTTTTTTCAGGTCCAAATTTTGACCTTCGATATCTCGGCTCTGGAAGGGTCTAGAGCCTCAATTTTTGCGCGTTGGTCGAAGACTCGTGGCCCTCTGTCAGAGTCTAGAGTTTCAAGAAGATCGGAGGGGGTCAAAATTTCGGCCAAAAAAAAAATGACAGTGTTACCCCTTATGTTTTTTTTTTTCAGGTCCAAATTTTGACCTTCGATATCTCGGCTCTGGAAGGGTCTAGAGCCTCAATTTTTGCGCGTTGGTCGAAGTCTCGAGGCCCTCTGTCAGAATCCAGAGTTTCAAGAAGATCGGAGGGGGTCAAAATTTCGGCCAAAAAAAAAAAATGACAGTGTTACCCCTTATGGTTTTTTTTTCAGGTCCAAATTTTGACCTTCGATATCTCGGCTCTGGAAGGGTCTAGAGCCTCAATTTTTGCGCGTTGGTCGAAGTCTCGTGGCCCTCTGTCAGAGTCCAGAGTTTCAAGAAGATCGGAGGGGGTCAAAATTTCGGCCAAAAAAAAAAAAATGACAGTGTTACCCCTTATGTTTTTTTTTTCAGGTCCAAATTTTGACCTTCGATATCTCGGCTCTGGAAGGGTCTAGAGCCTCAATTTTTGCGCGTTGGTCGAAGTCTCGTGGCCCTCTGTCAGAGTCCAGAGTTTCAAGAAGATCGGAGGGGGTCAAAATTTCGGCCAAAAAAAAAAAAAATGACAGTGTTACCCCTTATGTTTTTTTTTTCAGGTCCAAATTTTGACCTTCGATATCTCGGCTCTGGAAGGGTCTAGAGCCTCAATTTTTGCGCGTTGGTCGAAGTCTCGTGGCCCTCTGTCAGAATCCAGAGTTTCAAGAAAATCGGAGGGGGTCAAAATTTCGGCCAAAAAAAAAAAATGACAGTGTTACCCCTTATGTTTTTTTTTTTCAGGTCCAAATTTTGACCTTCGATATCTCGGCTCTGGAAGGGTCTAGAGCCTCAATTTTTGCGCGTTGGTCGAAGTCTCGAGGCCCTCTGTCAGAGTCCAGAGTTTCAAGAAGATCGGAGGGGGTCAAAATTTCGGCCAAAAAAAAAAAATGACAGTGTTACCCCTTATGTTTTTTTTCAGGTCCAAATTTTGACCTTCGATATCTCGGCTCTGGAAGGGTCTAGAGCCTCCATTTTTGCGCGTTGGTCGAAGTCTCGTGGCCCTCTGTCAGAGTCTAGAGTTTCAAGAAGATCGGAGGGGGTCAAAATTTCGGCCAAAAAAAAAAAATGACAGTGTTACCCCTTATGTTTTTTTTTCAGGTCCAAATTTTGACCTTCGATATCTCAGCTCTGGAAGGGTTTAGAGCCTCAATTTTTGCGCGTTGATCGAAGTCTCGTGGCCCTCTGTCAGAGTCTAGAGTTTCAAGAAGATCGGAGGGGGTCAAAATTTCGGCCAAAAAAAAAAATGACAGTGTTACCCCTTATGTTTTTTTTTTCAGGTCCAAAATTTGACCTTCGATATCTCGGCTCTGGAAGGGTCTAGAGCCTCAATTTTGCGCGTTGGTCGAAGTCTCGTGGCCCTCTGTCAGAGTCTAGAGTTTCAAGAAGATCGGAGGGGGTCAAAATTTCGGCCAAAAAAAAATGACAGTGTTACCCCTTATGTTTTTTTTTCAGGTCCAAATTTTGACCTTCGATATCTCGGCTCTGGAAGGGTCTAGATCCTCAATTTTTGCGCGTTGATCGAAGTCTCGTGGCCCTCTGTCAGAGTCCAGAGTTTCAAGAAGATCGGAGGGGGTCAAAATTTCGGCCCAAAAAAAAAAATGACAGTGTTACCCCTTATGTTTTTTTTTTTCAGGTCCAAATTTTGACCTTCGATATCTCGGCTCTGGAAGGGTCTAGAGCCTCAATTTTTGCGCGTTGGTCGAAGTCTCGTGGCCCTCTGTCAGAATCCAGAGTTTCAAGAAAATCGGAGGGGGTCAAAATTTCGGCCAAAAAAAAAAAAATGACAGTGTTACCCCTTATGTTTTTTTTTTCAGGTCCAAATTTTGACCTTCGATATCTCGGCTCTGGAAGGGTCTAGAGCCTCAATTTTTGCGCGTTGGTCGAAGTCTCGTGGCCCTCTGTCAGAGTCTAGAGTTTCAAGAAGATCGGAGGGGGTCAAAATTTCGGCCAAAAAAAAATGACAGTGTTACCCCTTATGTTTTTTTTTCAGGTCCAAATTTTGACCTTCGATATCTCGGCTCTGGAAGGGTCTAGAGCCTCAATTTTTGCGCGTTGGTCGAAGTCTCGAGGCCCTCTGTCAGAATCCAGAGTTTCAAGAAGATCGGAGGGGGTCAAAATTTCGGCCAAAAAAAAAAAAATGACAGTGTTACCCCTTATGTTTTTTTTTTCAGGTCCAAATTTTGACCTTCGATATCTCGGCTCTGGAAGGGTCTAGAGCCTCAATTTTTGCGCGTTGGTCGAAGTCTCGTGGCCCTCTGTCAGAGTCCAGAGTTTCAAGAAGATCGGAGGGGGTCAAAATTTCGGCCAAAAAAAAAAATGACAGTGTTACCCCTTATGTTTTTTTTTCAGGTCCAAATTTTGACCTTCGATATCTCGGCTCTGGAAGGGTCTAGAGCCTCAATTTTTGCGCGTTGGTCGAAGTCTCGTGGCCCTCTGTCAGAGTCCAGAGTTTCAAGAAGATCGGAGGGGGTCAAAATTTCGGCCAAAAAAAAAAAAATGACAGTGTTACCCCTTATGTTTTTTTTCAGGTCCAAATTTTGACCTTCGATATCTCGGCTCTGGAAGGGTCTAGAGCCTCAATTTTTGCGCGTTGGTCGAAGTCTCGTGGCCCTCTGTCAGAATCCAGAGTTTCAAGAAAATCGGAGGGGGTCAAAATTTCGGCCAAAAAAAAAAAAAAGACAGTGTTACCCCTTATGTTTTTTTTTTCAGGTCCAAATTTTGACCTTCGATATCTCGGTTCTGGAAGGGTCTAGAGCCTCAATTTTTGCGCGTTGGTCGAAGTCTCGTGGCCCTCTGTCAGAGTCTAGAGTTTCAAGAAGATCGGAGGGGGTCAAAATTTCGGCCAAAAAAAAAAAAATGACATTGTTACCCCTTATGTTTTTTTTTTTAGGTCCAAATTTTGACCTTCGATATCTCGGCTCTGGAAGGGTCTAGAGCCTCAATTTTTGCGCGTTGGTCGAAGTCTCGAGGCCCTCTGTCAGAATCCAGAGTTTCAAGAAGATCGGAGGGGGTCAAAATTTCGGCCAAAAAAAAAAAAAATGACAGTGTTACCCCTTATGTTTTTTTTTCAGGTCCAAATTTTGACCTTCGATATCTTGGCTCTGGAAGGGTCTAGAGCCTCAATTTTTGCGCGTTGGTCGAAGTCTCGTGGCCCTCTGTCAGAGTCCAGAGTTTCAAGAAGATCGGAGGGGGTCAAAATTTCGGCCAAAAAAAAAAAAATGACAGTGTTACCCCTTATGTTTTTTTTTTCAGGTCCAAATTTTGACCTTCGATATCTCGGCTCTGGAAGGGTCTAGAGCCTCAATTTTTGCGCGTTGGTCGAAGTCTCGTGGCCCTCTGTCAGAGTCTAGAGTTTCAAGAAGATCGGAGGGGGTCAAAATTTCGGCCAAAAAAAAAATGACAGTGTTACCCCTTATGTTTTTTTTTCAGGTCCAAATTTTGACCTTCGATATCTCGGCTCTGGAAGGGTCTAGAGCCTCAATTTTTGCGCGTTGATCGAAGTCTCGTGGCCCTCTGTCAGAGTCCAGAGTTTCAAGAAGATCGGAGGGGGTCAAAATTTCGGCCAAAAAAAAAAAATGACAGTGTTACCCCTTATGTTTTTTTTTTTCAGGTCCAAATTTTGACCTTCGATATCTCGGCTCTGGAAGGGTCTAGAGCCTCAATTTTTGCGCGTTGGTCGAAGTCTCGTGGCCCTCTGTCAGAATCCAGAGTTTCAAGAAAATCGGAGGGGGTCAAAATTTCGGCCAAAAAAAAAAAAAATGACAGTGTTACCCCTTATGTTTTTTTTTTCAGGTCCAAATTTTGACCTTCGATATCTCGGCTCTGGAAGGGTCTAGAGCCTCAATTTTTGCGCGTTGGTCGAAGTCTCGTGGCCCTCTGTCAGAGTCTAGAGTTTCAAGAAGATCGGAGGGGGTCAAAATTTCGGCCAAAAAAAAAAATGACAGTGTTACCCCTTATGTTTTTTTTTCAGGTCCAAATTTTGACCTTCGATATCTCGGCTCTGGAAGGGTCTAGAGCCTCAATTTTTGCGCGTTGGTCGAAGTCTCGAGGCCCTCTGTCAGAATCCAGAGTTTCAAGAAGATCGGAGGGGGTCAAAATTTCGGCCAAAAAAAAAAAAAAATGACAGTGTTACCCCTTATGTTTTTTTTTCAGGTCCAAATTTTGACCTTCGATATCTCGGCTCTGGAAGGGTCTAGAGCCTCCATTTTTGCGCCTTGGTCGAAGTCTCGTGGCCCTCTGTCAGAGTCTAGAGTTTCAAGAAGATCGGAGGGGGTCAAAATTTCGGCCAAAAAAAAAAATGACAGTGTTACCCCTTATGTTTTTTTTTCAGGTCCAAATTTTGACCTTCGATATCTCGGCTCTGGAAGGGTCTAGAGCCTCAATTTTTGCGCGTTGATCGAAGTCTCGTGGCCGTCTGTCAGAGTCTAGAGTTTCAAGAAGATCGGAGGGGGTCAAAATTTCGGCCAAAAAAAAAAAATGACAGTGTTACCCCTTATGTTTTTTTTCAGGTCCAAATTTTGACCTTCGATATCTCGGCTCTGGAAGGGTCTAGAGCCTCAATTTTTGCGCGTTGGTCGAAGTCTCGTGGCCCTCTGTCAGAGTCTAGAGTTTCAAGAAGATCGGAGGGGGTCAAAATTTCGGCCAAAAAAAAATGACAGTGTTACCCCTTATGTTTTTTTTTCAGGTCCAAATTTTGACCTTCGATATCTCGGCTCTGGAAGGGTCTAGAGCCTCAATTTTTGCGCGTTGATCGAAGTCTCGTGGCCCTCTGTCAGAGTCCAGAGTTTCAAGAAGATCGGAGGGGGTCAAAATTTCGGCCAAAAAAAAAAATGACAGTGTTACCCCTTATGTTTTTTTTTTCAGGTCCAAATTTTGACCTTCGATATCTCGGCTCTGGAAGGGTCTAGAGCCTCAATTTTTGCGCGTTGGTCGAAGTCTCGTGGCCCTCTGTCAGAATCCAGAGTTTCAAGAAAATCGGAGGGGGTCAAAATTTCGGCCAAAAAAAAAAAATGACAGTGTTACCCCTTATGGTTTTTTTTCAGGTCCAAATTTTGACCTTCGATATCTCGGCTCTGGAAGGGTCTAGAGCCTCAATTTTTGCGCGTTGGTCGAAGTCTCGTGGCCCTCTGTCAGAGTCTAGAGTTTCAAGAAGATCGGAGGGGGTCAAAATTTCGGCCAAAAAAAAAAATGACAGTGTTACCCCTTATGTTTTTTTTTCAGGTCCAAATTTTGACCTTCGATATCTCGGCTCTGGAAGGGTCTAGAGCCTCAATTTTTGCGCGTTGGTCGAAGTCTCGAGGCCCTCTGTCAGAATCCAGAGTTTCAAGAAGATCGGAGGGGGTCAAAATTTCGGCCAAAAAAAAAAAAAAATGACAGTGTTACCCCTTATGTTTTTTTTTCAGGTCCAAATTTTGACCTTCGATATCTCGGCTCTGGAAGGGTCTAGAGCCTCAATTTTTGCGCGTTGGTCGAAGTCTCGTGGCCCTCTGTCAGAGTCCAGAGTTTCAAGAAGATCGGAGGGGGTCAAAATTTCGGCCAAAAAAAAAAATGACAGTGTTACCCCTTATGTTTTTTTTTCAGGTCCAAATTTTGACCTTCGATATCTCGGCTCTGGAAGGGTCTAGAGCCTCAATTTTTGCGCGTTGGTCGAAGTCTCGAGGCCCTCTGTCAGAATCCAGAGTTTCAAGAAGATCGGAGGGGGTCAAAATTTCGGCCAAAAAAAAAAAAATGACAGTGTTACCCCTTATGTTTTTTTTTCAGGTGCAAATTTTGACCTTCGATATCTCGGCTCTGGAAGGGTCTAGAGCCTCAATTTTTGCGCGTTGGTCGAAGTCTCGTGGCCCTCTGTCAGAATCCAGAGTTTCAAGAAAATCGGAGGGGGTCAAAATTTCGGCCAAAAAAAAATGACAGTGTTACCCCTTATGTTTTTTTTTTCAGGTCCAAATTTTGACCTTCGATATCTCGGCTCTGGAAGGGTCTAGAGCCTCAATTTTTGCGCGTTGGTCGAAGTCTCGTGGCCCTCTGTCAGAGTCTAGAGTTTCAAGAAGATCGGAGGGGGTCAAAATTTCGGCCAAAAAAAAAAAAATGACATTGTTACCCCTTATGTTTTTTTTTTAGGTCCAAATTTTGACCTTCGATATCTCGGCTCTGGAAGGGTCTAGAGCCTCAATTTTTGCGCGTTGGTCGAAGTCTCGAGGCCCTCTGTCAGAGTCTAGAGTTTCAAGAAGATCGGAGGGGGTCAAAATTTCGGCCAAAAAAAAAAAATGACAGTGTTACCCCTTATGTTTTTTTTTCAGGTCCAAATTTTGACCTTCGATATCTCGGCTCTGGAAGGGTCTAGAGCCTCCATTTTTGCGCGTTGGTCGAAGTCTCGTGGCCCTCTGTCAGAGTCTAGAGTTTCAAGAAGATCGGAGCGGGTCAAAATTTCGGCCAAAAAAAAAAATGACAGTGTTACCCCTTATGTTTTTTTTTTCAGGTCCAAATTTTGACCTTCGATATCTCGGCTCTGGAAGGGTCTAGAGCCTCAATTTTTGCGCGTTGATCGAAGTCTCGTGGCCCTCTGTCAGAGTCTAGAGTTTCAAGAAGATCTGAGGGGGTCAAAATTTCGGCCAAAAAAAAAAAATGACAGTGTTACCCCTTATGTTTTTTTTTTCAGGTCCAAATTTTGACCTTCGATATCTCGGCTCTGGAAGGGTCTAGAGCCTCAATTTTTGCGCGTTGGTCGAAGTCTCGTGGCCCTCTGTCAGAGTCTAGAGTTTCAAGAAGATCGGAGGGGGTCAAAATTTCGGCCAAAAAAAAAAAATGACAGTGTTACCCCTTATGTTTTTTTTTCAGGTCCAAATTTTGACCTTCGATATCTCGGCTCTGGAAGGGTCTAGAGCCTCAATTTTTGCGCGTTGATCGAAGTCTCGTGGCCCTCTGTCAGAGTCCAGAGTTTCAAGAAGATCGGAGGGGGTCAAAATTTCGGCCAAAAAAAAAAAAAATGACAGTGTTACCCCTTATGTTTTTTTTTTCAGGTCCAAATTTTGACCTTCGATATCTCGGCTCTGGAAGGGTCTAGAGCCTCAATTTTTGCGCGTTGGTCGAAGTCTCGTGGCCCTCTGTCAGAATCCAGAGTTTCAAGAAAATCGGAGGGGGTCAAAATTTCGGCCAAAAAAAAAAAATGACAGTGTTACCCCTTATGTTTTTTTTTTCAGGTCCAAATTTTGACCTTCGATATCTCGGCTCTGGAAGGGTCTAGAGCCTCAATTTTTGCGCGTTGGTCGAAGTCTCGTGGCCCTCTGTCAGAGTCTAGAGTTTCAAGAAGATCGGAGGGGGTCAAAATTTCGGCCAAAAAAAAAATGACAGTGTTACCCCTTATGTTTTTTTTTTCAGGTCCAAATTTTGACCTTCGATATCTCGGCTCTGGAAGGGTCTAGAGCCTCAATTTTTGCGCGTTGGTCGAAGTCTCGAGGCCCTCTGTCAGAATCCAGAGTTTCAAGAAGATCGGAGGGGGTCAAAATTTCGGCCAAAAAAAAAAATGACAGTGTTACCCCTTATGTTTTTTTTTTCAGGTCCAAATTTTGACCTTCGATATCTCGGCTCTGGAAGGGTCTAGAGCCTCAATTTTTGCGCGTTGGTCGAAGTCTCGTGGCCCTCTGTCAGAGTCCAGAGTTTCAAGAAGATCGGAGGGGGTCAAAATTTCGGCCAAAAAAAAAATGACAGTGTTACCCCTTATGTTTTTTTTCAGGTCCAAATTTTGACCTTCGATATCTCGGCTCTGGAAGGGTCTAGAGCCTCAATTTTTGCGCGTTGGTCGAAGTCTCGTGGCCCTCTGTCAGAGTCCAGAGTTTCAAGAAGATCGGAGGGGGTCAAAATTTCGGCCAAAAAAAAAAAAATGACAGTGTTACCCCTTATGTTTTTTTTTCAGGTCCAAATTTTGACCTTCGATATCTCGGCTCTGGAAGGGTCTAGAGCCTCAATTTTTGCGCGTTGGTCGAAGTCTCGTGGCCCTCTGTCAGAATCCAGAGTTTCAAGAAAATCGGAGGGGGTCAAAATTTCGGCCAAAAAAAAAAATGACAGTGTTACCCCTTATGTTTTTTTTTTTCAGGTCCAAATTTTGACCTTCGATATCTCGGCTCTGGAAGGGTCTAGAGCCTCAATTTTTGCGCGTTGGTCGAAGTCTCGTGACCCTCTGTCAGAGTCTAGAGTTTCAAGAAGATCGGAGGGGGTCAAAATTTCGGCCAAAAAAAAAAATGACATTGTTACCCCTTATGTTTTTTTTTTTAGGTCCAATTTTTGACCTTCGATATCTCGGCTCTGGAAGGGTCTAGAGCCTCAATTTTTGCGCGTTGGTCGAAGTCTCGAGGCCCTCTGTCAGAGTCCAGAGTTTCAAGAAGATCGGAGGGGGTCAAAATTTCGGCCAAAAAAAAAAAAATGACAGTGTTACCCCTTATGTTTTTTTTCAGGTCCAAATTTTGACCTTCGATATCTCGGCTCTGGAAGGGTCTAGAGCCTCCATTTTTGCGCGTTGGTCGAAGTCTCGTGGCCCTCTGTCAGAGTCTAGAGTTTCAAGAAGATCGGAGGGGGTCAAAATTTCGGCCAAAAAAAAAAAATGACAGTGTTACCCCTTATGTTTTTTTTTCAGGTCCAAATTTTGACCTTCGATATCTCGGCTCTGGAAGGGTCTAGAGCCTCAATTTTTGTGCGTTGGTCGAAGTCTCGTGGCCCTCTGTCAGAGTCTAGAGTTTCAAGAAGATCGGAGGGGGTCAAAATTTCGGCCAAAAAAAAAAATGACAGTGTTACCCCTTATGTTTTTTTTTCAGGTCCAAATTTTGACCTTCGATATCTCGGCTCTGGAAGGGTCTAGAGCCTCAATTTTTGCGCGTTGATCGAAGTCTCGTGGCCCTCTGTCAGAGTCCAGAGTTTCAAGAAGATCGGAGGGGGTCAAAATTTCGGCCAAAAAAAAAAAATGACAGTGTTACCCCTTATGTTTTTTTTTCAGGTCCAAATTTTGACCTTCGATATCTCGGCTCTGGAAGGGTCTAGAGCCTCAATTTTTGCGCGTTGGTCGAAGTCTCGTGGCCCTCTGTCAGAATCCAGAGTTTCAAGAAAATCGGAGGGGGTCAAAATTTCGGCCAAAAAAAAAAATGACAGTGTTACCCCTTATGTTTTTTTTTCAGGTCCAAATTTTGACCTTCGATATCTCGGCTCTGGAAGGGTCTAGAGCCTCAATTTTTGCGCGTTGGTCGAAGTCTCGTGGCCCTCTGTCAGAGTCCAGAGTTTCAAGAAGATCGGAGGGGGTCAAAATTTCGGCCAAAAAAAAAAATGACAGTGTTACCCCTTATGTTTTTTTTCAGGTCCAAATTTTGACCTTCGATATCTCGGCTCTGGAAGGGTCTAGAGCCTCAATTTTTGCGCGTTGGTCGAAGTCTCGTGGCCCTCTGTCAGAATCCAGAGTTTCAAGAAAATCGGAGGGGGTCAAAATTTCGGCCAAAAAAAAAAAAAAGACAGTGTTACCCCTTATGTTTTTTTTTTCAGGTCCAAATTTTGACCTTCGATATCTCGGTTCTGGAAGGGTCTAGAGCCTCAATTTTTGCGCGTTGGTCGAAGTCTCGTGGCCCTCTGTCAGAGTCTAGAGTTTCAAGAAGATCGGAGGGGGTCAAAATTTCGGCCAAAAAAAAAAAATGACATTGTTACCCCTTATGTTTTTTTTTTAGGTCCAAATTTTGACCTTCGATATCTCGGCTCTGGAAGGGTCTAGAGCCTCAATTTTTGCGCGTTGGTCGAAGTCTCGAGGCCCTCTGTCAGAGTCCAGAGTTTCAAGAAGATCGGAGGGGGTCAAAATTTCGGCCAAAAAAAAAAAAATGACAGTGTTACCCCTTATGTTTTTTTTCAGGTCCAAATTTTGACCTTCGATATCTCGGCTCTGGAAGGGTCTAGAGCCTCCATTTTTGCGCGTTGGTCGAAGTCTCGTGGCCCTCTGTCAGAGTCTAGAGTTTCAAGAAGATCGGAGGGGGTCAAAATTTCGGCCAAAAAAAAAAATGACAGTGTTACCCCTTATGTTTTTTTTTCAGGTCCAAATTTTGACCTTCGATATCTCGGCTCTGGAAGGGTCTAGAGCCTCAATTTTTGCGCGTTGATCGAAGTCTCGTGGCCCTCTGTCAGAGTCTAGAGTTTCAAGAAGATCGGAGGGGGTCAAAATTTCGGCCAAAAAAAAAAAAATGACAGTGTTACCCCTTATGTTTTTTTTTTCAGGTCCAAATTTTGACCTTCGATATCTCGGCTCTGGAAGGGTCTAGAGCCTCAATTTTTGCGCGTTGGTCGAAGTCTCGTGGCCCTCTGTCAGAGTCTAGAGTTTCAAGAAGATCGGAGGGGGTCAAAATTTCGGCCAAAAAAAAAATGACAGTGTTACCCCTTATGTTTTTTTTTCAGGTCCAAATTTTGACCTTCGATATCTCGGCTCTGGAAGGGTCTAGAGCCTCAATTTTTGCGCGTTGATCGAAGTCTCGTGGCCCTCTGTCAGAGTCCAGAGTTTCAAGAAGATCGGAGGGGGTCAAAATTTCGGCCAAAAAAAAAAAAATGACAGTGTTACCCCTTATGTTTTTTTTTTCAGGTCCAAATTTTGACCTTCGATATCTTGGCTCTGGAAGGGTCTAGAGCCTCAATTTTTGCGCGTTGGTCGAAGTCTCGTGGCCCTCTGTCAGAATCCAGAGTTTCAAGAAAATCGGAGGGGGTCAAAATTTCGGCCAAAAAAAAAAAAAATGACAGTGTTACCCCTTATGTTTTTTTTTTCAGGTCCAAATTTTGACCTTCGATATCTCGGCTCTGGAAGGGTCTAGAGCCTCAATTTTTGCGCGTTGGTCGAAGTCTCGTGGCCCTCTGTCAGAGTCTAGAGTTTCAAGAAGATCGGAGGGGGTCAAAATTTCGGCCAAAAAAAAAAATGACAGTGTTACCCCTTATGTTTTTTTTTCAGGTCCAAATTTTGACCTTCGATATCTCGGCTCTGGAAGGGTCTAGAGCCTCAATTTTTGCGCGTTGGTCGAAGTCTCGAGGCCCTCTGTCAGAATCCAGAGTTTCAAGAAGATCGGAGGGGGTCAAAATTTCGGCCAAAAAAAAAAAAAATGACAGTGTTACCCCTTATGTTTTTTTTTCAGGTCCAAATTTTGACCTTCGATATCTCGGCTCTGGAAGGGTCTAGAGCCTCCATTTTTGCGCCTTGGTCGAAGTCTCGTGGCCCTCTGTCAGAGTCTAGAGTTTCAAGAAGATCGGAGGGGGTCAAAATTTCGGCCAAAAAAAAAATGACAGTGTTACCCCTTATGTTTTTTTTTCAGGTCCAAATTTTGACCTTCGATATCTCGGCTCTGGAAGGGTCTAGAGCCTCAATTTTTGCGCGTTGATCGAAGTCTCGTGGCCGTCTGTCAGAGTCTAGAGTTTCAAGAAGATCGGAGGGGGTCAAAATTTCGGCCAAAAAAAAAAAATGACAGTGTTACCCCTTATGTTTTTTTTCAGGTCCAAATTTTGACCTTCGATATCTCGGCTCTGGAAGGGTCTAGAGCCTCAATTTTTGCGCGTTGGTCGAAGTCTCGTGGCCCTCTGTCAGAGTCTAGAGTTTCAAGAAGATCGGAGGGGGTCAAAATTTCGGCCAAAAAAAAAAAATGACAGTGTTACCCCTTATGTTTTTTTTTCAGGTCCAAATTTTGACCTTCGATATCTCGGCTCTGGAAGGGTCTAGAGCCTCAATTTTTGCGCGTTGATCGAAGTCTCGTGGCCCTCTGTCAGAGTCCAGAGTTTCAAGAAGATTGGAGGGGGTCAAAATTTCGGCCAAAAAAAAAAATGACAGTGTTACCCCTTATGTTTTTTTTTTCAGGTCCAAATTTTGACCTTCGATATCTCGGCTCTGGAAGGGTCTAGAGCCTCAATTTTTGCGCGTTGGTCGAAGTCTCGTGGCCCTCTGTCAGAATCCAGAGTTTCAAGAAAATCGGAGGGGGTCAAAATTTCGGCCAAAAAAAAAAAAATGACAGTGTTACCCCTTATGGTTTTTTTTTCAGGTCCAAATTTTGACCTTCGATATCTCGGCTCTGGAAGGGTCTAGAGCCTCAATTTTTGCGCGTTGGTCGAAGTCTCGTGGCCCTCTGTCAGAGTCTAGAGTTTCAAGAAGATCGGAGGGGGTCAAAATTTCGGCCAAAAAAAAAAATGACAGTGTTACCCCTTATGTTTTTTTTTCAGGTCCAAATTTTGACCTTCGATATCTCGGCTCTGGAAGGGTCTAGAGCCTCAATTTTTGCGCGTTGGTCGAAGTCTCGAGGCCCTCTGTCAGAATCCAGAGTTTCAAGAAGATCGGAGGGGGTCAAAATTTCGGCCAAAAAAAAAAAAAATGACAGTGTTACCCCTTATGTTTTTTTTTCAGGTCCAAATTTTGACCTTCGATATCTCGGCTCTGGAAGGGTCTAGAGCCTCAATTTTTGCGCGTTGGTCGAAGTCTCGTGGCCCTCTGTCAGAGTCCAGAGTTTCAAGAAGATCGGAGGGGGTCAAAATTTCGGCCAAAAAAAAAAAATGACAGTGTTACCCCTTATGTTTTTTTTTTCAGGTCCAAATTTTGACCTTCGATATCTCGGCTCTGGAAGGGTCTAGAGCCTCAATTTTTGCGCGTTGGTCGAAGTCTCGAGGCCCTCTGTCAGAATCCAGAGTTTCAAGAAGATCGGAGGGGGTCAAAATTTCGGCCAAAAAAAAAAAAAATGACAGTGTTACCCCTTATGTTTTTTTTTCAGGTGCAAATTTTGACCTTCGATATCTCGGCTCTGGAAGGGTCTAGAGCCTCAATTTTTGCGCGTTGGTCGAAGTCTCGTGGCCCTCTGTCAGAATCCAGAGTTTCAAGAAAATCGGAGGGGGTCAAAATTTCGGCCAAAAAAAAAATGACAGTGTTACCCCTTATGTTTTTTTTTTCAGGTCCAAATTTTGACCTTCGATATCTCGGCTCTGGAAGGGTCTAGAGCCTCAATTTTTGCGCGTTGGTCGAAGTCTCGTGGCCCTCTGTCAGAGTCTAGAGTTTCAAGAAGATCGGAGGGGGTCAAAATTTCGGCCAAAAAAAAAAAAATGACATTGTTACCCCTTATGTTTTTTTTTTAGGTCCAAATTTTGACCTTCGATATCTCGGCTCTGGAAGGGTCTAGAGCCTCAATTTTTGCGCGTTGGTCGAAGTCTCGAGGCCCTCTGTCAGAGTCTAGAGTTTCAAGAAAATCGGAGGGGGTCAAAATTTCGGCCAAAAAAAAAAATGACAGTGTTACCCCTTATGTTTTTTTTTCAGGTCCAAATTTTGACCTTCGATATCTCGGCTCTGGAAGGGTCTAGAGCCTCCATTTTTGCGCGTTGGTCGAAGTCTCGTGGCCCTCTGTCAGAGTCTAGAGTTTCAAGAAGATCGGAGCGGGTCAAAATTTCGGCCAAAAAAAAAAAATGACAGTGTTACCCCTTATGTTTTTTTTTTCAGGTCCAAATTTTGACCTTCGATATCTCGGCTCTGGAAGGGTCTAGAGCCTCAATTTTTGCGCGTTGATCGAAGTCTCGTGGCCCTCTGTCAGAGTCTAGAGTTTCAAGAAGATCTGAGGGGGTCAAAATTTCGGCCAAAAAAAAAAATGACTGTTACCCCTTATGTTTTTTTTTTTTCAGGTCCAAATTTTGACCTTCGATATCTCGGCTCTGGAAGGGTCTAGAGCCTCAATTTTTGCGCGTTGGTCGAAGTCTCGTGGCCCTCTGTCAGAGTCTAGAGTTTCAAGAAGATCGGAGGGGGTCAAAATTTCGGCCAAAAAAAAAAAATGACAGTGTTACCCCTTATGTTTTTTTTTCAGGTCCAAATTTTGACCTTCGATATCTCGGCTCTGGAAGGGTCTAGAGCCTCAATTTTTGCGCGTTGATCGAAGTCTCGTGGCCCTCTGTCAGAGTCCAGAGTTTCAAGAAGATCGGAGGGGGTCAAAATTTCGGCCAAAAAAAAAAAAAATGACAGTGTTACCCCTTATGTTTTTTTTTTTCAGGTCCAAATTTTGACCTTCGATATCTCGGCTCTGGAAGGGTCTAGAGCCTCAATTTTTGCGCGTTGGTCGAAGTCTCGTGGCCCTCTGTCAGAATCCAGAGTTTCAAGAAAATCGGAGGGGGTCAAAATTTCGGCCAAAAAAAAAAAATGACAGTGTTACCCCTTATGTTTTTTTTTTCAGGTCCAAATTTTGACCTTCGATATCTCGGCTCTGGAAGGGTCTAGAGCCTCAATTTTTGCGCGTTGGTCGAAGTCTCGTGGCCCTCTGTCAGAGTCTAGAGTTTCAAGAAGATCGGAGGGGGTCAAAATTTCGGCCAAAAAAAAATGACAGTGTTACCCCTTATGTTTTTTTTTTTTCAGGTCCAAATTTTGACCTTCGATATCTCGGCTCTGGAAGGGTCTAGAGCCTCAATTTTTGCGCGTTGGTCGAAGTCTCGAGGCCCTCTGTCAGAATCCAGAGTTTCAAGAAGATCGGAGGGGGTCAAAATTTCGGCCAAAAAAAAAAATGACAGTGTTACCCCTTATGTTTTTTTTTTCAGGTCCAAATTTTGACCTTCGATATCTCGGCTCTGGAAGGGTCTAGAGCCTCAATTTTTGCGCGTTGGTCGAAGTCTCGTGGCCCTCTGTCAGAGTCCAGAGTTTCAAGAAGATCGGAGGGGGTCAAAATTTCGGCCAAAAAAAAAAATGACAGTGTTACCCCTTATGTTTTTTTTCAGGTCCAAATTTTGACCTTCGATATCTCGGCTCTGGAAGGGTCTAGAGCCTCAATTTTTGCGCGTTGGTCGAAGTCTCGTGGCCCTCTGTCAGAGTCCAGAGTTTCAAGAAGATCGGAGGGGGTCAAAATTTCGGCCAAAAAAAAAAAAAAATGACAGTGTTACCCCTTATGTTTTTTTTTCAGGTCCAAATTTTGACCTTCGATATCTCGGCTCTGGAAGGGTCTAGAGCCTCAATTTTTGCGCGTTGGTCGAAGTCTCGTGGCCCTCTGTCAGAATCCAGAGTTTCAAGAAAATCGGAGGGGGTCAAAATTTCGGCCAAAAAAAAAAATGACAGTGTTACCCCTTATGTTTTTTTTTTTCAGGTCCAAATTTTGACCTTCGATATCTCGGCTCTGGAAGGGTCTAGAGCCTCAATTTTTGCGCGTTGGTCGAAGTCTCGTGACCCTCTGTCAGAGTCTAGAGTTTCAAGAAGATCGGAGGGGGTCAAAATTTCGGCCAAAAAAAAAAATGACATTGTTACCCCTTATGTTTTTTTTTTTAGGTCCAATTTTTGACCTTCGATATCTCGGCTCTGGAAGGGTCTAGAGCCTCAATTTTTGCGCGTTGGTCGAAGTCTCGAGGCCCTCTGTCAGAGTCCAGAGTTTCAAGAAGATCGGAGGGGGTCAAAATTTCGGCCAAAAAAAAAAAAATGACAGTGTTACCCCTTATGTTTTTTTTCAGGTCCAAATTTTGACCTTCGATATCTCGGCTCTGGAAGGGTCTAGAGCCTCCATTTTTGCGCGTTGGTCGAAGTCTCGTGGCCCTCTGTCAGAGTCTAGAGTTTCAAGAAGATCGGAGGGGGTCAAAATTTCGGCCAAAAAAAAAAAAATGACAGTGTTACCCCTTATGTTTTTTTTTCAGGTCCAAATTTTGACCTTCGATATCTCGGCTCTGGAAGGGTCTAGAGCCTCAATTTTTGTGCGTTGGTCGAAGTCTCGTGGCCCTCTGTCAGAGTCTAGAGTTTCAAGAAGATCGGAGGGGGTCAAAATTTCGGCCAAAAAAAAAAAATGACAGTGTTACCCCTTATGTTTTTTTTTCAGGTCCAAATTTTGACCTTCGATATCTCGGCTCTGGAAGGGTCTAGAGCCTCAATTTTTGCGCGTTGATCGAAGTCTCGTGGCCCTCTGTCAGAGTCCAGAGTTTCAAGAAGATCGGAGGGGGTCAAAATTTCGGCCAAAAAAAAAAAATGACAGTGTTACCCCTTATGTTTTTTTTTCAGGTCCAAATTTTGACCTTCGATATCTCGGCTCTGGAAGGGTCTAGAGCCTCAATTTTTGCGCGTTGGTCGAAGTCTCGTGGCCCTCTGTCAGAATCCAGAGTTTCAAGAAAATCGGAGGGGGTCAAAATTTCGGCCAAAAAAAAAAATGACAGTGTTACCCCTTATGTTTTTTTTTCAGGTCCAAATTTTGACCTTCGATATCTCGGCTCTGGAAGGGTCTAGAGCCTCAATTTTTGCGCGTTGGTCGAAGTCTCGTGGCCCTCTGTCAGAGTCTAGAGTTTCAAGAAGATCGGAGGGGGTCAAAATTTCGGCCAAAAAAAAAAATGACAGTGTTACCCCTTATGTTTTTTTTTCAGGTCCAAATTTTGACCTTCGATATCTCGGCTCTGGAAGGGTCTAGAGCCTCAATTTTTGCGCGTTGGTCGAAGTCTCGAGGCCCTCTGTCAGAATCCAGAGTTTCAAGAAGATCGGAGGGGGTCAAAATTTCGGCCAAAAAAAAAAAAAATGACAGTGTTACCCCTTATGTTTTTTTTTCAGGTCCAAATTTTGACCTTCGATATCTCGGCTCTGGAAGGGTCTAGAGCCTCAATTTTTGCGCGTTGGTCGAAGTCTCGTGGCCCTCTGTCAGAGTCCAGAGTTTCAAGAAGATCGGAGGGGGTCAAAATTTCGGCCAAAAAAAAAATGACAGTGTTACCCCTTATGTTTTTTTTTCAGGTCCAAATTTTGACCTTCGATATCTCGGCTCTGGAAGGGTCTAGAGCCTCAATTTTTGCGCGTTGGTCGAAGTCTCGAGGCCCTCTGTCAGAATCCAGAGTTTCAAGAAGATCGGAGGGGGTCAAAATTTCGGCCAAAAAAAAAAAAAATGACAGTGTTACCCCTTATGTTTTTTTTTCAGGTCCAAATTTTGACCTTCGATATCTCGGCTCTGGAAGGGTCTAGAGCCTCAATTTTTGCGCGTTGGTCGAAGTCTCGTGGCCCTCTGTCAGAATCCAGAGTTTCAAGAAAATCGGAGGGGGTCAAAATTTCCACCAAAAAAAAAATGACAGTGTTACCCCTTATGTTTTTTTTTTCAGGTCCAAATTTTGACCTTCGATATCTCGGCTCTGGAAGGGTCTAGAGCCTCAATTTTTGCGCGTTGGTCGAAGTCTCGTGGCCCTCTGTCAGAGTCTAGAGTTTCAAGAAGATCGGAGGGGGTCAAAATTTCGGCCAAAAAAAAAAAATGACATTGTTACCCCTTATGTTTTTTTTTTAGGTCCAAATTTTGACCTTCGATATCTCGGCTCTGGAAGGGTCTAGAGCCTCAATTTTTGCGCGTTGGTCGAAGTCTCGAGGCCCTCTGTCAGAGTCCAGAGTTTCAAGAAGATCGGAGGGGGTCAAAATTTCGGCCAAAAAAAAAATGACAGTGTTACCCCTTATGTTTTTTTTTCAGGTCCAAATTTTGACCTTCGATATCTCGGCTCTGGAAGGGTCTAGAGCCTCCATTTTTGCGCGTTGGTCGAAGTCTCGTGGCCCTCTGTCAGAGTCTAGAGTTTCAAGAAGATCGGAGCGGGTCAAAATTTCGGCCAAAAAAAAAAAATGACAGTGTTACCCCTTATGTTTTTTTTTCAGGTCCAAATTTTGACCTTCGATATCTCGGTTCTGGAAGGGTCTAGAGCCTCAATTTTTGCGCGTTGATCGAAGTCTCGTGGCCCTCTGTCAGAGTCTAGAGTTTCAAGAAGATCGGAGGGGGTCAAAATTTCGGCCAAAAAAAAAATGACAGTGTTACCCCTTATGTTTTTTTTTTTCAGGTCCAAATTTTGACCTTCGATATCTCGGCTCTGGAAGGGTCTAGAGCCTCAATTTTTGCGCGTTGGTCGAAGTCTCGTGGCCCTCTGTCAGAGTCTAGAGTTTCAAGAAGATCGGAGGGGGTCAAAATTTCGGCCAAAAAAAAAAATGACAGTGTTACCCCTTATGTTTTTTTTTCAGGTCCAAATTTTGACCTTCGATATCTCGGCTCTGGAAGGGTCTAGAGCCTCAATTTTTGCGCGTTGATCGAAGTCTCGTGGCCCTCTGTCAGAGTCCAGAGTTTCAAGAAGATCGGAGGGGGTCAAAATTTCGGCCAAAAAAAAAAAATGACAGTGTTACCCCTTATGTTTTTTTTTTCAGGTCCAAATTTTGACCTTCGATATCTCGGCTCTGGAAGGGTCTAGAGCCTCAATTTTTGCGCGTTGGTCGAAGTCTCGTGGCCCTCTGTCAGAATCCAGAGTTTCAAGAAAATCGTAGGGGGTCAAAATTTCGGCCAAAAAAAAAAAAAATGACAGTGTTACCCCTTATGTTTTTTTTTTCAGGTCCAAATTTTGACCTTCGATATCTCGGCTCTGGAAGGGTCTAGAGCCTCAATTTTTGCGCGTTGGTCGAAGTCTCGTGGCCCTCTGTCAGAGTCTAGAGTTTCAAGAAGATCGGAGGGGGTCAAAATTTCGGCCAAAAAAAAAAATGACAGTGTTACCCCTTATGTTTTTTTTTCAGGTCCAAATTTTGACCTTCGATATCTCGGCTCTGGAAGGGTCTAGAGCCTCAATTTTTGCGCGTTGGTCGAAGTCTCGAGGCCCTCTGTCAGAATCCAGAGTTTCAAGAAGATCGGAGGGGGTCAAAATTTCGGCCAAAAAAAAAAAAAATGACAGTGTTACCCCTTATGTTTTTTTTTTCAGGTCAAAATTTTGACCTTCGATATCTCGGCTCTGGAAGGGTCTAGAGCCTCAATTTTTGCGCGTTGGTCGAAGTCTCGTGGCCCTCTGTCAGAGTCCAGAGTTTCAAGAAGATCGGAGGGGGTCAAAATTTCGGCCAAAAAAAAAAATGACAGTGTTACCCCTTATGTTTTTTTTTCAGGTCCAAATTTTGACCTTCGATATCTCGGCTCTGGAAGGGTCTAGAGCCTCAATTTTTGCGCGTTGGTCGAAGTCTCGTGGCCCTCTGTCAGAATCCAGAGTTTCAAGAAAATCGGAGGGGGTCAAAATTTCGGCCAAAAAAAAATGACAGTGTTACCCCTTATGTTTTTTTTTTCAGGTCCAAATTTTGACCTTCGATATCTCGGCTCTGGAAGGGTCTAGAGCCTCAATTTTTGCGCGTTGGTCGAAGTCTCGTGGCCCTCTGTCAGAGTCTAGAGTTTCAAGAAGATCGGAGGGGGTCAAAATTTCGGCCAAAAAAAAAAAATGACAGTGTTACCCCTTATGTTTTTTTTTTCAGGTCCAAATTTTGACCTTCGATATCTCGGCTCTGGAAGGGTCTAGAGCCTCAATTTTTGCGCGTTGGTCGAAGTCTCGTGGCCCTCTGTCAGAGTCTAGAGTTTCAAGAAGATCGGAGGGGGTCAAAATTTCGGCCAAAAAAAAATGACAGTGTTACCCCTTATGTTTTTTTTTTTCAGGTCCAAATTTTGACCTTCGATATCTCGGCTCTGGAAGGGTCTAGAGCCTCAATTTTTGCGCGTTGGTCGAAGTCTCGAGGCCCTCTGTCAGAATTCAGAGTTTCAAGAAGATCGGAGGGGGTCAAAATTTCGGCCAAAAAAAAAAAAATGACAGTGTTACCCCTTATGTTTTTTTTTCAGGTCCAAATTTTGACCTTCGATATCTCGGCTCTGGAAGGGTCTAGAGCCTCAATTTTTGCGCGTTGGTCGAAGTCTCGTGGCCCTCTGTCAGAGTCCAGAGTTTCAAGAAGATCGGAGGGGGTCAAAATTTCGGCCAAAAAAAAAAAATGACAGTGTTACCCCTTATGTTTTTTTTTTCAGGTCCAAATTTTGACCTTCGATATCTCGGCTCTGGAAGGGTCTAGAGCCTCAATTTTTGCGCGTTGGTCGAAGTCTCGTGGCCCTCTGTCAGAGTCCAGAGTTTCAAGAAGATCGGAGGGGGTCAAAATTTCGGCCAAAAAAAAAAAATGTCAGTGTTACCCCTTATGTTTTTTTTTTCAGGTCCAAATTTTGACCTTCGATATCTCGGCTCTGGAAGGGTCTAGAGCCTCAATTTTTGCGCGTTGGTCGAAGTCTCGTGGCCCTCTGTCAGAATCCAGAGTTTCAAGAAAATCGGAGGGGGTCAAAATTTCGGCCAAAAAAAAAAATGACAGTGTTACCCCTTATGTTTTTTTTTTCAGGTCCAAATTTTGACCTTCGATATCTCGGCTCTGGAAGGGTCTAGAGCCTCAATTTTTGCGCGTTGGTCGAAGTCTCGTGGCCCTCTGTCAGAGTCTAGAGTTTCAAGAAGATCGGAGGGGGTCAAAATTTCGGCCAAAAAAAAAATGACATTGTTACCCCTTATGTTTTTTTTTTAGGTCCAAATTTTGACCTTCGATATCTCGGCTCTGGAAGGGTCTAGAGCCTCAATTTTTGCGCGTTGGTCGAAGTCTCGAGGCCCTCTGTCAGAGTCCAGAGTTTCAAGAAGATCGGAGGGGGTCAAAATTTCGGCCAAAAAAAAAAATGACAGTGTTACCCCTTATGTTTTTTTTTCAGGTCCAAATTTTGACCTTCGATATCTCGGCTCTGGAGGGGTCTAGAGCCTCCATTTTTGCGCGTTGGTCGAAGTCTCGTGGCCCTCTGTCAGAGTCTAGAGTTTCAAGAAGATCGGAGGGGGTCAAAATTTCGGCCAAAAAAAAAAAATGACAGTGTTACCCCTTATGTTTTTTTTCAGGTCCAAATTTTGACCTTCGATATCTCGGCTCTGGAAGGGTCTAGAGCCTCAATTTTTGCACGTTGATCGAAGTCTCGTGGCCCTCTGTCAGAGTCTAGAGTTTCAAGAAGATCGGAGGGGGGTCAAAATTTCGGCCAAAAAAAAAAATGACAGTGTTACCCCTTATGTTTTTTTTTCAGGTCCAAATTTTGACCTTCGATATCTCGGCTCTGGAAGGGTCTAGAGCCTCAATTTTTGCGCGTTGGTCGAAGTCTCGTGGCCCTCTGTCAGAGTCTAGAGATTCAAGAAGATCGGAGGGGGTCAAAATTTCGGCCAAAAAAAAAAAAATGACAGTGTTACCCCTTATGTTTTTTTTTCAGGTCCAAATTTTGACCTTCGATATCTCGGCTCTGGAAGGGTCTAGAGCCTCAATTTTTGCGCGTTGATCGAAGTCTCGTGGCCCTCTGTCAGAGTCCAGAGTTTCAAGAAGATCGGAGGGGGTCAAAATTTCGGCCAAAAAAAAAAAATGACAGTGTTACCCCTTATGTTTTTTTTTTTCAGGTCCAAATTTTGACCTTCGATATCTCGGCTCTGGAAGGGTCTAGAGCCTCAATTTTTGCGCGTTGGTCGAAGTCTCGTGGCCCTCTGTCAGAATCCAGAGTTTCAAGAAAATCGGAGGGGGTCAAAATTTCGGCCAAAAAAAAAAATGACAGTGTTACCCCTTATGTTTTTTTTTTCAGGTCCAAATTTTGACCTTCGATATCTCGGCTCTGGAAGGGTCTAGAGCCTCAATTTTTGCGCGTTGGTCGAAGTCTCGTGGCCCTCTGTCAGAGTCTAGAGTTTCAAGAAGATCGGAGGGGGTCAAAATTTCTGCCAAAAAAAAATGACAGTGTTACCCCTTATGTTTTTTTTCAGGTCCAAATTTTGACCTTCGATATCTCGGCTCTGGAAGGGTCTAGAGCCTCAATTTTTGCGCGTTGGTCGAAGTCTCGTGGCCCTCTGTCAGAGTCCAGAGTTTCAAGAAGATCGGAGGGGGTCAAAATTTCGGCCAAAAAAAAAATGACAGTGTTACCCCTTATGTTTTTTTTTCAGGTCCAAATTTTGACCTTCGATATCTCGGCTCTGGAAGGGTCTAGAGCCTCAATTTTTGCGCGTTGGTCGAAGTCTCGTGGCCCTCTGTCAGAATCCAGAGTTTCAAGAAAATCGGAGGGGGTCAAAATTTCGGCCAAAAAAAAAAAATGACAGTGTTACCCCTTATGTTTTTTTTTTCAGGTCCAAATTTTGACCTTCGATATCTCGGCTCTGGAAGGGTCTAGAGCCTCAATTTTTGCGCGTTGGTCGAAGTCTCGTGGCCCTCTGTCAGAGTCTAGAGTTTCAAGAAGATCGGAGGGGGTCAAAATTTCGGCCAAAAAAAAAAATGACATTGTTACCCCTTATGTTTTTTTTTTAGGTCCAAATTTTGACCTTCGATATCTCGGCTCTGGAAGGGTCTAGAGCCTCAATTTTTGCGCGTTGGTCGAAGTCTCGTGGCCCTCTGTCAGAGTCCAGAGTTTCAAGAAGATCGGAGGGGGTCAAAATTTCGGCCAAAAAAAAAAAATGACAGTGTTACCCCTTATGTTTTTTTTTTCAGGTCCAAATTTTGACCTTCGATATCTCGGCTCTGGAAGGGTCTAGAGCCTCAATTTTTGCGCGTTGGTCGAAGTCTCGTGGCCCTCTGTCAGAGTCTAGAGTTTCAAGAAGATCGGAGGGGGTCAAAATTTCGGCCAAAAAAAAAAATGACAGTGTTACCCCTTATGTTTTTTTTTTCAGGTCCAAATTTTGACCTTCGATATCTCGGCTCTGGAAGGGTCTAGAGCCTCAATTTTTGCGCGTTGGTCGAAGTCTCGAGGCCCTCTGTCAGAATCCAGAGTTTCAAGAAGATCGGAGGGGGTCAAAATTTCGGCCAAAAAAAAAAAAAATGACAGTGTTACCCCTTATGTTTTTTTTTTCAGGTCAAAATTTTGACCTTCGATATCTCGGCTCTGGAAGGGTCTAGAGCCTCAATTTTTGCGCGTTGGTCGAAGTCTCGTGGCCCTCTGTCAGAGTCCAGAGTTTCAAGAAGATCGGAGGGGGTCAAAATTTCGGCCAAAAAAAAAAATGACAGTGTTACCCCTTATGTTTTTTTTTCAGGTCCAAATTTTGACCTTCGATATCTCGGCTCTGGAAGGGTCTAGAGCCTCAATTTTTGCGCGTTGGTCGAAGTCTCGTGGCCCTCTGTCAGAATCCAGAGTTTCAAGAAAATCGGAGGGGGTCAAAATTTCGGCCAAAAAAAAAATGACAGTGTTACCCCTTATGTTTTTTTTTTTCAGGTCCAAATTTTGACCTTCGATATCTCGGCTCTGGAAGGGTCTAGAGCCTCAATTTTTGCGCGTTGGTCGAAGTCTCGTGGCCCTCTGTCAGAGTCTAGAGTTTCAAGAAGATCGGAGGGGGTCAAAATTTCGGCCAAAAAAAAATGACAGTGTTACCCCTTATGTTTTTTTTTTTCAGGTCCAAATTTTGACCTTCGATATCTCGGCTCTGGAAGGGTCTAGAGCCTCAATTTTTGCGCGTTGGTCGAAGTCTCGAGGCCCTCTGTCAGAATTCAGAGTTTCAAGAAGATCGGAGGGGGTCAAAATTTCGGCCAAAAAAAAAAAAAATGACAGTGTTACCCCTTATGTTTTTTTTTTCAGGTCCAAATTTTGACCTTCGATATCTCGGCTCTGGAAGGGTCTAGAGCCTCAATTTTTGCGCGTTGGTCGAAGTCTCGTGGCCCTCTGTCAGAGTCCAGAGTTTCAAGAAGATCGGAGGGGGTCAAAATTTCGGCCAAAAAAAAAAAAATGACAGTGTTACCCCTTATGTTTTTTTTTTCAGGTCCAAATTTTGACCTTCGATATCTCGGCTCAGGAAGGGTCTAGAGCCTCAATTTTTGCGCGTTGGTCGAAGTCTCGTGGCCCTCTGTCAGAGTCCAGAGTTTCAAGAAGATCGGAGGGGGTCAAAATTTCGGCCAAAAAAAAAAAAATGACAGTGTTACCCCTTATGTTTTTTTTTTCAGGTCCAAATTTTGACCTTCGATATCTCGGCTCTGGAAGGGTCTAGAGCCTCAATTTTTGCGCGTTGGTCGAAGTCTCGTGGCCCTCTGTCAGAATCCAGAGTTTCAAGAAAATCGGAGGGGGTCAAAATTTCGGCCAAAAAAAAAATGACAGTGTTACCCCTTATGTTTTTTTTTTCAGGTCCAAATTTTGACCTTCGATATCTCGGCTCTGGAAGGGTCTAGAGCCTCAATTTTTGCGCGTTGGTCGAAGTCTCGTGGCCCTCTGTCAGAGTCTAGAGTTTCAAGAAGATCGGAGGGGGTCAAAATTTCGGCCAAAAAAAAAATGACAGTGTTACCCCTTATGTTTTTTTTTTTCAGGTCCAAATTTTGACCTTCGATATCTCGGCTCTGGAAGGGTCTAGAGCCTCAATTTTTGCGCGTTGGTCGAAGTCTCGAGGCCCTCTGTCAGAATTCAGAGTTTCAAGAAGATCGGAGGGGGTCAAAATTTCGGCCAAAAAAAAAAAAATGACAGTGTTACCCCTTATGTTTTTTTTTTCAGGTCCAAATTTTGACCTTCGATATCTCGGCTCTGGAAGGGTCTAGAGCCTCAATTTTTGCGCGTTGGTCGAAGTCTCGTGGCCCTCTGTCAGAGTCCAGAGTTTCAAGAAGATCGGAGGGGGTCAAAATTTCGGCCAAAAAAAAAAAAATGACAGTGTTACCCCTTATGTTTTTTTTTTCAGGTCCAAATTTTGACCTTCGATATCTCGGCTCAGGAAGGGTCTAGAGCCTCAATTTTTGCGCGTTGGTCGAAGTCTCGTGGCCCTCTGTCAGAGTCCAGAGTTTCAAGAAGATCGGAGGGGGTCAAAATTTCGGCCAAAAAAAAAAAAATGACAGTGTTACCCCTTATGTTTTTTTTTTCAGGTCCAAATTTTGACCTTCGATATCTCGGCTCTGGAAGGGTCTAGAGCCTCAATTTTTGCGCGTTGGTCGAAGTCTCGTGGCCCTCTGTCAGAATCCAGAGTTTCAAGAAAATCGGAGGGGGTCAAAATTTCGGCCAAAAAAAAAATGACAGTGTTACCCCTTATGTTTTTTTTTTCAGGTCCAAATTTTGACCTTCGATATCTCGGCTCTGGAAGGGTCTAGAGCCTCAATTTTTGCGCGTTGGTCGAAGTCTCGTGGCCCTCTGTCAGAGTCTAGAGTTTCAAGAAGATCGGAGGGGGTCAAAATTTCGGCCAAAAAAAAAAATGACATTGTTACCCCTTATGTTTTTTTTTTAGGTCCAAATTTTGACCTTCGATATCTCGGCTCTGGAAGGGTCTAGAGCCTCAATTTTTGCGCGTTGGTCGAAGTCTCGAGGCCCTCTGTCAGAGTCCAGAGTTTCAAGAAGATCGGAGGGGGTCAAAATTTCGGCCAAAAAAAAAAATGACAGTGTTACCCCTTATGTTTTTTTTTCAGGTCCAAATTTTGACCTTCGATATCTCGGCTCTGGAGGGGTCTAGAGCCTCCATTTTTGCGCGTTGGTCGAAGTCTCGTGGCCCTCTGTCAGAGTCTAGAGTTTCAAGAAGATCGGAGGGGGTCAAAATTTCGGCCAAAAAAAAAAAATGACAGTGTTACCCCTTATGTTTTTTTTCAGGTCCAAATTTTGACCTTCGATATCTCGGCTCTGGAAGGGTCTAGAGCCTCAATTTTTGCGCGTTGATCGAAGTCTCGTGGCCCTCTGTCAGAGTCTAGAGTTTCAAGAAGATCGGAGGGGGGTCAAAATTTCGGCCAAAAAAAAAAATGACAGTGTTACCCCTTATGTTTTTTTTTCAGGTCCAAATTTTGACCTTCGATATCTCGGCTCTGGAAGGGTCTAGAGCCTCAATTTTTGCGCGTTGGTCGAAGTCTCGTGGCCCTCTGTCAGAGTCTAGAGATTCAAGAAGATCGGAGGGGGTCAAAATTTCGGCCAAAAAAAAAAAAAATGACAGTGTTACCCCTTATGTTTTTTTTCAGGTCCAAATTTTGACCTTCGATATCTCGGCTCTGGAAGGGTCTAGAGCCTCAATTTTTGCGCGTTGGTCGAAGTCTCGTGGCCCTCTGTCAGAGTCCAGAGTTTCAAGAAGATCGGAGGGGGTCAAAATTTCGGCCAAAAAAAAAATGACAGTGTTACCCCTTATGTTTTTTTTTCAGGTCCAAATTTTGACCTTCGATATCTCGGCTCTGGAAGGGTCTAGAGCCTCAATTTTTGCGCGTTGGTCGAAGTCTCGAGGCCCTCTGTCAGAATCCAGAGTTTCAAGAAGATCGGAGGGGGTCAAAATTTCGGCCAAAAAAAAAAAAAATGACAGTGTTACCCCTTATGTTTTTTTTTCAGGTCCAAATTTTGACCTTCGATATCTCGGCTCTGGAAGGGTCTAGAGCCTCAATTTTTGCGCGTTGGTCGAAGTCTCGTGGCCCTCTGTCAGAATCCAGAGTTTCAAGAAAATCGGAGGGGGTCAAAATTTCCACCAAAAAAAAAATGACAGTGTTACCCCTTATGTTTTTTTTTTCAGGTCCAAATTTTGACCTTCGATATCTCGGCTCTGGAAGGGTCTAGAGCCTCAATTTTTGCGCGTTGGTCGAAGTCTCGTGGCCCTCTGTCAGAGTCTAGAGTTTCAAGAAGATCGGAGGGGGTCAAAATTTCGGCCAAAAAAAAAAATGACATTGTTACCCCTTATGTTTTTTTTTTAGGTCCAAATTTTGACCTTCGATATCTCGGCTCTGGAAGGGTCTAGAGCCTCAATTTTTGCGCGTTGGTCGAAGTCTCGAGGCCCTCTGTCAGAGTCCAGAGTTTCAAGAAGATCGGAGGGGGTCAAAATTTCGGCCAAAAAAAAAATGACAGTGTTACCCCTTATGTTTTTTTTTCAGGTCCAAATTTTGACCTTCGATATCTCGGCTCTGGAAGGGTCTAGAGCCTCCATTTTTGCGCGTTGGTCGAAGTCTCGTGGCCCTCTGTCAGAGTCTAGAGTTTCAAGAAGATCGGAGCGGGTCAAAATTTCGGCCAAAAAAAAAAATGACAGTGTTACCCCTTATGTTTTTTTTTCAGGTCCAAATTTTGACCTTCGATATCTCGGTTCTGGAAGGGTCTAGAGCCTCAATTTTTGCGCGTTGATCGAAGTCTCGTGGCCCTCTGTCAGAGTCTAGAGTTTCAAGAAGATCGGAGGGGGTCAAAATTTCGGCCAAAAAAAAAATGACAGTGTTACCCCTTATGTTTTTTTTTTCAGGTCCAAATTTTGACCTTCGATATCTCGGCTCTGGAAGGGTCTAGAGCCTCAATTTTTGCGCGTTGGTCGAAGTCTCGTGGCCCTCTGTCAGAGTCTAGAGTTTCAAGAAGATCGGAGGGGGTCAAAATTTCGGCCAAAAAAAAAAATGACAGTGTTACCCCTTATGTTTTTTTTTCAGGTCCAAATTTTGACCTTCGATATCTCGGCTCTGGAAGGGTCTAGAGCCTCAATTTTTGCGCGTTGATCGAAGTCTCGTGGCCCTCTGTCAGAGTCCAGAGTTTCAAGAAGATCGGAGGGGGTCAAAATTTCGGCCAAAAAAAAAAAATGACAGTGTTACCCCTTATGTTTTTTTTTTCAGGTCCAAATTTTGACCTTCGATATCTCGGCTCTGGAAGGGTCTAGAGCCTCAATTTTTGCGCGTTGGTCGAAGTCTCGTGGCCCTCTGTCAGAATCCAGAGTTTCAAGAAAATCGTAGGGGGTCAAAATTTCGGCCAAAAAAAAAAAAATGACAGTGTTACCCCTTATGTTTTTTTTTTCAGGTCCAAATTTTGACCTTCGATATCTCGGCTCTGGAAGGGTCTAGAGCCTCAATTTTTGCGCGTTGGTCGAAGTCTCGTGGCCCTCTGTCAGAGTCTAGAGTTTCAAGAAGATCGGAGGGGGTCAAAATTTCGGCCAAAAAAAAAAATGACAGTGTTACCCCTTATGTTTTTTTTTCAGGTCCAAATTTTGACCTTCGATATCTCGGCTCTGGAAGGGTCTAGAGCCTCAATTTTTGCGCGTTGGTCGAAGTCTCGAGGCCCTCTGTCAGAATCCAGAGTTTCAAGAAGATCGGAGGGGGTCAAAATTTCGGCCAAAAAAAAAAAAAATGACAGTGTTACCCCTTATGTTTTTTTTTTCAGGTCAAAATTTTGACCTTCGATATCTCGGCTCTGGAAGGGTCTAGAGCCTCAATTTTTGCGCGTTGGTCGAAGTCTCGTGGCCCTCTGTCAGAGTCTAGAGATTCAAGAAGATCGGAGGGGGTCAAAATTTCGGCCAAAAAAAAAAAAAATGACAGTGTTACCCCTTATGTTTTTTTTCAGGTCCAAATTTTGACCTTCGATATCTCGGCTCTGGAAGGGTCTAGAGCCTCAATTTTTGCGCGTTGGTCGAAGTCTCGTGGCCCTCTGTCAGAGTCCAGAGTTTCAAGAAGATCGGAGGGGGTCAAAATTTCGGCCAAAAAAAAAATGACAGTGTTACCCCTTATGTTTTTTTTTCAGGTCCAAATTTTGACCTTCGATATCTCGGCTCTGGAAGGGTCTAGAGCCTCAATTTTTGCGCGTTGGTCGAAGTCTCGAGGCCCTCTGTCAGAATCCAGAGTTTCAAGAAGATCGGAGGGGGTCAAAATTTCGGCCAAAAAAAAAAAAAATGACAGTGTTACCCCTTATGTTTTTTTTTCAGGTCCAAATTTTGACCTTCGATATCTCGGCTCTGGAAGGGTCTAGAGCCTCAATTTTTGCGCGTTGGTCGAAGTCTCGTGGCCCTCTGTCAGAATCCAGAGTTTCAAGAAAATCGGAGGGGGTCAAAATTTCCACCAAAAAAAAAATGACAGTGTTACCCCTTATGTTTTTTTTTTCAGGTCCAAATTTTGACCTTCGATATCTCGGCTCTGGAAGGGTCTAGAGCCTCAATTTTTGCGCGTTGGTCGAAGTCTCGTGGCCCTCTGTCAGAGTCTAGAGTTTCAAGAAGATCGGAGGGGGTCAAAATTTCGGCCAAAAAAAAAAATGACATTGTTACCCCTTATGTTTTTTTTTTAGGTCCAAATTTTGACCTTCGATATCTCGGCTCTGGAAGGGTCTAGAGCCTCAATTTTTGCGCGTTGGTCGAAGTCTCGAGGCCCTCTGTCAGAGTCCAGAGTTTCAAGAAGATCGGAGGGGGTCAAAATTTCGGCCAAAAAAAAAATGACAGTGTTACCCCTTATGTTTTTTTTTCAGGTCCAAATTTTGACCTTCGATATCTCGGCTCTGGAAGGGTCTAGAGCCTCCATTTTTGCGCGTTGGTCGAAGTCTCGTGGCCCTCTGTCAGAGTCTAGAGTTTCAAGAAGATCGGAGCGGGTCAAAATTTCGGCCAAAAAAAAAAATGACAGTGTTACCCCTTATGTTTTTTTTTCAGGTCCAAATTTTGACCTTCGATATCTCGGTTCTGGAAGGGTCTAGAGCCTCAATTTTTGCGCGTTGATCGAAGTCTCGTGGCCCTCTGTCAGAGTCTAGAGTTTCAAGAAGATCGGAGGGGGTCAAAATTTCGGCCAAAAAAAAAATGACAGTGTTACCCCTTATGTTTTTTTTTTCAGGTCCAAATTTTGACCTTCGATATCTCGGCTCTGGAAGGGTCTAGAGCCTCAATTTTTGCGCGTTGGTCGAAGTCTCGTGGCCCTCTGTCAGAGTCTAGAGTTTCAAGAAGATCGGAGGGGGTCAAAATTTCGGCCAAAAAAAAAAATGACAGTGTTACCCCTTATGTTTTTTTTTCAGGTCCAAATTTTGACCTTCGATATCTCGGCTCTGGAAGGGTCTAGAGCCTCAATTTTTGCGCGTTGATCGAAGTCTCGTGGCCCTCTGTCAGAGTCCAGAGTTTCAAGAAGATCGGAGGGGGTCAAAATTTCGGCCAAAAAAAAAAAATGACAGTGTTACCCCTTATGTTTTTTTTTTCAGGTCCAAATTTTGACCTTCGATATCTCGGCTCTGGAAGGGTCTAGAGCCTCAATTTTTGCGCGTTGGTCGAAGTCTCGTGGCCCTCTGTCAGAATCCAGAGTTTCAAGAAAATCGTAGGGGGTCAAAATTTCGGCCAAAAAAAAAAAAATGACAGTGTTACCCCTTATGTTTTTTTTTTCAGGTCCAAATTTTGACCTTCGATATCTCGGCTCTGGAAGGGTCTAGAGCCTCAATTTTTGCGCGTTGGTCGAAGTCTCGTGGCCCTCTGTCAGAGTCTAGAGTTTCAAGAAGATCGGAGGGGGTCAAAATTTCGGCCAAAAAAAAAAATGACAGTGTTACCCCTTATGTTTTTTTTTCAGGTCCAAATTTTGACCTTCGATATCTCGGCTCTGGAAGGGTCTAGAGCCTCAATTTTTGCGCGTTGGTCGAAGTCTCGAGGCCCTCTGTCAGAATCCAGAGTTTCAAGAAGATCGGAGGGGGTCAAAATTTCGGCCAAAAAAAAAAAAAATGACAGTGTTACCCCTTATGTTTTTTTTTTCAGGTCAAAATTTTGACCTTCGATATCTCGGCTCTGGAAGGGTCTAGAGCCTCAATTTTTGCGCGTTGGTCGAAGTCTCGTGGCCCTCTGTCAGAGTCCAGAGTTTCAAGAAGATCGGAGGGGGTCAAAATTTCGGCCAAAAAAAAAAATGACAGTGTTACCCCTTATGTTTTTTTTTCAGGTCCAAATTTTGACCTTCGATATCTCGGCTCTGGAAGGGTCTAGAGCCTCAATTTTTGCGCGTTGGTCGAAGTCTCGTGGCCCTCTGTCAGAATCCAGAGTTTCAAGAAAATCGGAGGGGGTCAAAATTTCGGCCAAAAAAAAATGACAGTGTTACCCCTTATGTTTTTTTTTTCAGGTCCAAATTTTGACCTTCGATATCTCGGCTCTGGAAGGGTCTAGAGCCTCAATTTTTGCGCGTTGGTCGAAGTCTCGTGGCCCTCTGTCAGAGTCTAGAGTTTCAAGAAGATCGGAGGGGGTCAAAATTTCGGCCAAAAAAAAAAAATGACAGTGTTACCCCTTATGTTTTTTTTTCAGGTCCAAATTTTGACCTTCGATATCTCGGCTCTGGAAGGGTCTAGAGCCTCAATTTTTGCGCGTTGGTCGAAGTCTCGTGGCCCTCTGTCAGAGTCTAGAGTTTCAAGAAGATCGGAGGGGGTCAAAATTTCGGCCAAAAAAAAATGACAGTGTTACCCCTTATGTTTTTTTTTTTCAGGTCCAAATTTTGACCTTCGATATCTCGGCTCTGGAAGGGTCTAGAGCCTCAATTTTTGCGCGTTGGTCGAAGTCTCGAGGCCCTCTGTCAGAATTCAGAGTTTCAAGAAGATCGGAGGGGGTCAAAATTTCGGCCAAAAAAAAAAAAATGACAGTGTTACCCCTTATGTTTTTTTTTTCAGGTCCAAATTTTGACCTTCGATATCTCGGCTCTGGAAGGGTCTAGAGCCTCAATTTTTGAGCGTTGGTCGAAGTCTCGTGGCCCTCTGTCAGAGTCCAGAGTTTCAAGAAGATCGGAGGGGGTCAAAATTTCGGCCAAAAAAAAAAAATGACAGTGTTACCCCTTATGTTTTTTTTTCAGGTCCAAATTTTGACCTTCGATATCTCGGCTCTGGAAGGGTCTAGAGCCTCAATTTTTGCGCGTTGGTCGAAGTCTCGTGGCCCTCTGTCAGAGTCCAGAGTTTCAAGAAGATCGGAGGGGGTCAAAATTTCGGCCAAAAAAAAAAAAATGACAGTGTTACCCCTTATGTTTTTTTTTTCAGGTCCAAATTTTGACCTTCGATATCTCGGCTCTGGAAGGGTCTAGAGCCTCAATTTTTGCGCGTTGGTCGAAGTCTCGTGGCCCTCTGTCAGAATCCAGAGTTTCAAGAAAATCGGAGGGGGTCAAAATTTCGGCCAAAAAAAAAAATGACAGTGTTACCCCTTATGTTTTTTTTTTCAGGTCCAAATTTTGACCTTCGATATCTCGGCTCTGGAAGGGTCTAGAGCCTCAATTTTTGCGCGTTGGTCGAAGTCTCGTGGCCCTCTGTCAGAGTCTAGAGTTTCAAGAAGATCGGAGGGGGTCAAAATTTCGGCCAAAAAAAAAATGACATTGTTACCCCTTATGTTTTTTTTTTAGGTCCAAATTTTGACCTTCGATATCTCGGCTCTGGAAGGGTCTAGAGCCTCAATTTTTGCGCGTTGGTCGAAGTCTCGAGGCCCTCTGTCAGAGTCCAGAGTTTCAAGAAGATCGGAGGGGGTCAAAATTTCGGCCAAAAAAAAAAATGACAGTGTTACCCCTTATGTTTTTTTTTCAGGTCCAAATTTTGACCTTCGATATCTCGGCTCTGGAGGGGTCTAGAGCCTCCATTTTTGCGCGTTGGTCGAAGTCTCGTGGCCCTCTGTCAGAGTCTAGAGTTTCAAGAAGATCGGAGGGGGTCAAAATTTCGGCCAAAAAAAAAAATGACAGTGTTACCCCTTATGTTTTTTTTTCAGGTCCAAATTTTGACCTTCGATATCTCGGCTCTGGAAGGGTCTAGAGCCTCAATTTTTGCACGTTGATCGAAGTCTCGTGGCCCTCTGTCAGAGTCTAGAGTTTCAAGAAGATCGGAGGGGGGTCAAAATTTCGGCCAAAAAAAAAAAATGACAGTGTTACCCCTTATGTTTTTTTTTCAGGTCCAAATTTTGACCTTCGATATCTCGGCTCTGGAAGGGTCTAGAGCCTCAATTTTTGCGCGTTGGTCGAAGTCTCGTGGCCCTCTGTCAGAGTCTAGAGATTCAAGAAGATCGGAGGGGGTCAAAATTTCGGCCAAAAAAAAAAAATGACAGTGTTACCCCTTATGTTTTTTTTTCAGGTCCAAATTTTGACCTTCGATATCTCGGCTCTGGAAGGGTCTAGAGCCTCAATTTTTGCGCGTTGATCGAAGTCTCGTGGCCCTCTGTCAGAGTCCAGAGTTTCAAGAAGATCGGAGGGGGTCAAAATTTCGGCCAAAAAAAAAAAATGACAGTGTTACCCCTTATGTTTTTTTTTTTCAGGTCCAAATTTTGACCTTCGATATCTCGGCTCTGGAAGGGTCTAGAGCCTCAATTTTTGCGCGTTGGTCGAAGTCTCGTGGCCCTCTGTCAGAATCCAGAGTTTCAAGAAAATCAGAGGGGGTCAAAATTTCGGCCAAAAAAAAAAAATGACAGTGTTACCCCTTATGTTTTTTTTTTCAGGTCCAAATTTTGACCTTCGATATCTCGGCTCTGGAAGGGTCTAGAGCCTCAATTTTTGCGCGTTGGTCGAAGTCTCGTGGCCCTCTGTCAGAGTCTAGAGTTTCAAGAAGATCGGAGGGGGTCAAAATTTCTGCCAAAAAAAAAATGACAGTGTTACCCCTTATGTTTTTTTTCAGGTCCAAATTTTGACCTTCGATATCTCGGCTCTGGAAGGGTCTAGAGCCTCAATTTTTGCGCGTTGGTCGAAGTCTCGTGGCCCTCTGTCAGAGTCCAGAGTTTCAAGAAGATCGGAGGGGGTCAAAATTTCGGCCAAAAAAAAAATGACAGTGTTACCCCTTATGTTTTTTTTTCAGGTCCAAATTTTGACCTTCGATATCTCGGCTCTGGAAGGGTCTAGAGCCTCAATTTTTGCGCGTTGGTCGAAGTCTCGTGGCCCTCTGTCAGAATCCAGAGTTTCAAGAAAATCGGAGGGGGTCAAAATTTCGGCCAAAAAAAAAAATGACAGTGTTACCCCTTATGTTTTTTTTTTCAGGTCCAAATTTTGACCTTCGATATCTCGGCTCTGGAAGGGTCTAGAGCCTCAATTTTTGCGCGTTGGTCGAAGTCTCGTGGCCCTCTGTCAGAGTCTAGAGTTTCAAGAAGATCGGAGGGGGTCAAAATTTCGGCCAAAAAAAAAATGACATTGTTACCCCTTATGTTTTTTTTTTAGGTCCAAATTTTGACCTTCGATATCTCGGCTCTGGAAGGGTCTAGAGCCTCAATTTTTGCGCGTTGGTCGAAGTCTCGAGGCCCTCTGTCAGAGTCCAGAGTTTCAAGAAGATCGGAGGGGGTCAAAATTTCGGCCAAAAAAAAAAATGACAGTGTTACCCCTTATGTTTTTTTTTTCAGGTCCAAATTTTGACCTTCGATATCTCGGCTCTGGAAGGGTCTAGAGCCTCCATTTTTGCGCGTTGGTCGAAGTCTCGTGGCCCTCTGTCAGAGTCTAGAGTTTCAAGAAGATCGGAGCGGGTCAAAATTTCGGCCAAAAAAAAAAAATGACAGTGTTACCCCTTATGTTTTTTTTTCAGGTCCAAATTTTGACCTTCGATATCTCGGTTCTGGAAGGGTCTAGAGCCTCAATTTTTGCGCGTTGATCGAAGTCTCGTGGCCCTCTGTCAGAGTCTAGAGTTTCAAGAAGATCGGAGGGGGTCAAAATTTCGGCCAAAAAAAAAAATGACAGTGTTACCCCTTATGTTTTTTTTTTTCAGGTCCAAATTTTGACCTTCGATATCTCGGCTCTGGAAGGGTCTAGAGCCTCAATTTTTGCGCGTTGGTCGAAGTCTCGTGGCCCTCTGTCAGAGTCTAGAGTTTCAAGAAGATCGGAGGGGGTCAAAATTTCGGCCAAAAAAAAAAATGACAGTGTTACCCCTTATGTTTTTTTTTTCAGGTCCAAATTTTGACCTTCGATATCTCGGCTCTGGAAGGGTCTAGAGCCTCAATTTTTGCGCGTTGATCGAAGTCTCGTGGCCCTCTGTCAGAGTCCAGAGTTTCAAGAAGATCGGAGGGGGTCAAAATTTCGGCCAAAAAAAAAAAATGACAGTGTTACCCCTTATGTTTTTTTTTTCAGGTCCAAATTTTGACCTTCGATATCTCGGCTCTGGAAGGGTCTAGAGCCTCAATTTTTGCGCGTTGGTCGAAGTCTCATGGCCCTCTGTCAGAATCCAGAGTTTCAAGAAAATCGTAGGGGGTCAAAATTTCGGCCAAAAAAAAAAAATGACAGTGTTACCCCTTATGTTTTTTTTTTTCAGGTCCAAATTTTGACCTTCGATATCTCGGCTCTGGAAGGGTCTAGAGCCTCAATTTTTGCGCGTTGGTCGAAGTCTCGTGGCCCTCTGTCAGAGTCTAGAGTTTCAAGAAGATCGGAGGGGGTCAAAATTTCGGCCAAAAAAAAAAATGACAGTGTTACCCCTTATGTTTTTTTTTTCAGGTCCAAATTTTGACCTTCGATATCTCGGCTCTGGAAGGGTCTAGAGCCTCAATTTTTGCGCGTTGGTCGAAGTCTCGAGGCCCTCTGTCAGAATCCAGAGTTTCAAGAAGATCGGAGGGGGTCAAAATTTCGGCCAAAAAAAAAAAAAATGACAGTGTTACCCCTTATGTTTTTTTTTTCAGGTCAAAATTTTGACCTTCGATATCTCGGCTCTGGAAGGGTCTAGAGCCTCAATTTTTGCGCGTTGGTCGAAGTCTCGTGGCCCTCTGTCAGAGTCCAGAGTTTCAAGAAGATCGGAGGGGGTCAAAATTTCGGCCAAAAAAAAAAATGACAGTGTTACCCCTTATGTTTTTTTTTTCAGGTCCAAATTTTGACCTTCGATATCTCGGCTCTGGAAGGGTCTAGAGCCTCAATTTTTGCGCGTTGGCCGAAGTCTCGTGGCCCTCTGTCAGAATCCAGAGTTTCAAGAAAATCGGAGGGGGTCAAAATTTCGGCCAAAAAAAAAATGACAGTGTTACCCCTTATGTTTTTTTTTTCAGGTCCAAATTTTGACCTTCGATATCTCGGCTCTGGAAGGGTCTAGAGCCTCAATTTTTGCGCGTTGGTCGAAGTCTCGTGGCCCTCTGTCAGAGTCTAGAGTTTCAAGAAGATCGGAGGGGGTCAAAATTTCGGCCAAAAAAAAATGACAGTGTTACCCCTTATGTTTTTTTTTTTCAGGTCCAAATTTTGACCTTCGATATCTCGGCTCTGGAAGGGTCTAGAGCCTCAATTTTTGCGCGTTGGTCGAAGTCTCGAGGCCCTCTGTCAGAATTCAGAGTTTCAAGAAGATCGGAGGGGGTCAAAATTTCGGCCAAAAAAAAAAAAAATGACAGTGTTACCCCTTATGTTTTTTTTTTCAGGTCCAAATTTTGACCTTCGATATCTCGGCTCTGGAAGGGTCTAGAGCCTCAATTTTTGCGCGTTGGTCGAAGTCTCGTGGCCCTCTGTCAGAGTCCAGAGTTTCAAGAAGATCGGAGGGGGTCAAAATTTCGGCCAAAAAAAAAAAAATGACAGTGTTACCCCTTATGTTTTTTTTTTCAGGTCCAAATTTTGACCTTCGATATCTCGGCTCTGGAAGGGTCTAGAGCCTCAATTTTTGCGCGTTGGTCGAAGTCTCGTGGCCCTCTGTCAGAGTCCAGAGTTTCAAGAAGATCGGAGGGGGTCAAAATTTCGGCCAAAAAAAAAAAAATGACAGTGTTACCCCTTATGTTTTTTTTTTTCAGGTCCAAATTTTGACCTTCGATATCTCGGCTCTGGAAGGGTCTAGAGCCTCAATTTTTGCGCGTTGGTCGAAGTCTCGTGGCCCTCTGTCAGAATCCAGAGTTTCAAGAAAATCGGAGGGGGTCAAAATTTCGGCCAAAAAAAAATGACAGTGTTACCCCTTATGTTTTTTTTTTCAGGTCCAAATTTTGACCTTCGATATCTCGGCTCTGGAAGGGTCTAGAGCCTCAATTTTTGCGCGTTGGTCGAAGTCTCGTGGCCCTCTGTCAGAGTCTAGAGTTTCAAGAAGATCGGAGGGGGTCAAAATTTCGGCCAAAAAAAAAAAATGACATTGTTACCCCTTATGTTTTTTTTTTAGGTCCAAATTTTGACCTTCGATATCTCGGCTCTGGAAGGGTCTAGAGCCTCAATTTTTGCGCGTTGGTCGAAGTCTCGAGGCCCTCTGTCAGAGTCCAGAGTTTCAAGAAGATCGGAGGGGGTCAAAATTTCGGCCAAAAAAAAAAATGACAGTGTTACCCCTTATGTTTTTTTTTCAGGTCCAAATTTTGACCTTCGATATCTCGGCTCTGGAGGGGTCTAGAGCCTCCATTTTTGCGCGTTGGTCGAAGTCTCGTGGCCCTCTGTCAGAGTCTAGAGTTTCAAGAAGATCGGAGGGGGTCAAAATTTCGGCCAAAAAAAAAAAATGACAGTGTTACCCCTTATGTTTTTTTTTAGGTCCAAATTTTGACCTTCGATATCTCGGCTCTGGAAGGGTCTAGAGCCTCAATTTTTGCGCGTTGATCGAAGTCTCGTGGCCCTCTGTCAGAGTCTAGAGTTTCAAGAAGATCGGAGGGGGGTCAAAATTTCGGCCAAAAAAAAAAATGACAGTGTTACCCCTTATGTTTTTTTTTCAGGTCCAAATTTTGACCTTCGATATCTCGGCTCTGGAAGGGTCTAGAGCCTCAATTTTTGCGCGTTGGTCGAAGTCTCGTGGCCCTCTGTCAGAGTCTAGAGATTCAAGAAGATCGGAGGGGGTCAAAATTTCGGCCAAAAAAAAAAAATGACAGTGTTACCCCTTATGTTTTTTTTTCAGGTCCAAATTTTGACCTTCGATATCTCGGCTCTGGAAGGGTCTAGAGCCTCAATTTTTGCGCGTTGATCGAAGTCTCGTGGCCCTCTGTCAGAGTCCAGAGTTTCAAGAAGATCGGAGGGGGTCAAAATTTCGGCCAAAAAAAAAAAATGACAGTGTTACCCCTTATGTTTTTTTTTTTCAGGTCCAAATTTTGACCTTCGATATCTCGGCTCTGGAAGGGTCTAGAGCCTCAATTTTTGCGCGTTGGTCGAAGTCTCGTGGCCCTCTGTCAGAATCCAGAGTTTCAAGAAAATCGGAGGGGGTCAAAATTTCGGCCAAAAAAAAAAATGACAGTGTTACCCCTTATGTTTTTTTTTCAGGTCCAAATTTTGACCTTCGATATCTCGGCTCTGGAAGGGTCTAGAGCCTCAATTTTTGCGCGTTGGTCGAAGTCTCGTGGCCCTCTGTCAGAGTCTAGAGTTTCAAGAAGATCGGAGGGGGTCAAAATTTCGGCCAAAAAAAAAATGACAGTGTTACCCCTTATGTTTTTTTTCAGGTCCAAATTTTGACCTTCGATATCTCGGCTCTGGAAGGGTCTAGAGCCTCAATTTTTGCGCGTTGGTCGAAGTCTCGTGGCCCTCTGTCAGAGTCCAGAGTTTCAAGAAGATCGGAGGGGGTCAAAATTTCGGCCAAAAAAAAAATGACAGTGTTACCCCTTATGTTTTTTTTTCAGGTCCAAATTTTGACCTTCGATATCTCGGCTCTGGAAGGGTCTAGAGCCTCAATTTTTGCGCGTTGGTCGAAGTCTCGTGGCCCTCTGTCAGAATCCAGAGTTTCAAGAAAATCGGAGGGGGTCAAAATTTCGGCCAAAAAAAAAAATGACAGTGTTACCCCTTATGTTTTTTTTTTCAGGTCCAAATTTTGACCTTCGATATCTCGGCTCTGGAAGGGTCTAGAGCCTCAATTTTTGCGCGTTGGTCGAAGTCTCGTGGCCCTCTGTCAGAGTCTAGAGTTTCAAGAAGATCGGACGGGGTCAAAATTTCGGCCAAAAAAAAAAAAATGACAGTGTTACCCCTTATGTTTTTTTTTTCAGGTCCAAATTTTGACCTTCGATATCTCGGCTCTGGAAGGGTCTAGAGCCTCAATTTTTGCGCGTTGGTCGAAGTCTCGTGGCCCTCTGTCAGAGTCTAGAGTTTCAAGAAGATCGGAGGGGGTCAAAATTTCGGCCAAAAAAAAAAAATGACAGTGTTACCCCTTATGTTTTTTTTCAGGTCCAAATTTTGACCTTCGATATCTCGGCTCTGGAAAGGTCTAGAGCCTCAATTTTTGCGCGTTGGTCGAAGTCTCGTGGCCCTCTTTCAGAATCCAGAGTTTCAAGAAAATCGGAGGGGGTCAAAATTTCGGCCAAAAAAAAAATGACAGTGTTACCCCTTATGTTTTTTTTTTCAGGTCCAAATTTTGACCTTCGATATCTCGGCTCTGGAAGGGTCTAGAGCCTCAATTTTTGCGCGTTGGTCGAAGTCTCGTGGCCCTCTGTCAGAGTCCAGAGTTTCAAGAAGATCGGAGGGGGTCAAAATTTCGGCCAAAAAAAAAATGACAGTGTTACCCCTTATGTTTTTTTTTCAGGTCCAAATTTTGACCTTCGATATCTCGGCTCTGGAAAGGTCTAGAGCCTCAATTTTTGCGCGTTGGTCGAAGTCTCGTGGCCCTCTGTCAGAATCCAGAGTTTCAAGAAAATCGGAGGGGGTCAAAATTTCGGCCAAAAAAAAAAAATGACAGTGTTACCCCTTATGTTTTTTTTTCAGGTCCAAATTTTGACCTTCGATATCTCGGCTCTGGAAGGGTCTAGAGCCTCAATTTTTGCGCGTTGGTCGAAGTCTCGTGGCCCTCTGTCAGAGTCTAGAGTTTCAAGAACATCGGAGGGGGTCAAAATTTCGGCCAAAAAAAAAAAAATGACAGTGTTACCCCTTATGTTTTTTTTTTAGGTCCAAATTTTGACCTTCGATATCTCGGCTCTGGAAGGGTCTAGAGCCTCCATTTTTGCGCGTTGGTCGAAGTCTCGTGGCCCTCTGTCAGAGTCTAGAGTTTCAAGAAGATCGGAGGGGGTCAAAATTTCGGCCAAAAAAAAATGACAGTGTTACCCCTTATGTTTTTTTTTTCAGGTCCAAATTTTGACCTTCGATATCTCGGCTCTGGAAGGGTCTAGAGCCTCAATTTTTGCGCGTTGGTCGAAGTCTCGTGGCCCTCTGTCAGAATCCAGAGTTTCAAGAAAATCGGAGGGGGTCAAAATTTCGGCCAAAAAAAAAATGACAGTGTTACCCCTTATGTTTTTTTTTTCAGGTCCAAATTTTGACCTTCGATATCTCGGCTCTGGAAGGGTCTAGAGCCTCAATTTTTGCGCGTTGGTCGAAGTCTCGTGGCCCTCTGTCAGAGTCTAGAGTTTCAAGAAGATCGGAGGGGGTCAAAATTTCGGCCAAAAAAAAAAATGACAGTGTTACCCCTTATGTTTTTTTTTCAGGTCCAAATTTTGACCTTCGATATCTCGGCTCTGGAAGGGTCTAGAGCCTCAATTTTTGCGCGTTGGTCGAAGTCTCGTGGCCCTCTGTCAGAGTCTAGAGTTTCAAGAAGATCGGAGGGGGTCAAAATTTCGGCCAAAAAAAAAATGACAGTGTTACCCCTTATGTTTTTTTTTTCAGGTCCAAATTTTGACCTTCGATATCTCGGCTCTGGAAGGGTCTAGAGCCTCAATTTTTGCGCGTTGGTCGAAGTCTCGAGGCCCTCTGTCAGAATTCAGAGTTTCAAGAAGATCGGAGGGGGTCAAAATTTCGGCCAAAAAAAAAAAAAATGACAGTGTTACCCCTTATGTTTTTTTTTTCAGGTCCAAATTTTGACCTTCGATATCTCGGCTCTGGAAGGGTCTAGAGCCTCAATTTTTGCGCGTTGGTCGAAGTCTCGTGGCCCTCTGTCAGAGTCCAGAGTTTCAAGAAGATCGGAGGGGGTCAAAATTTCGGCCAAAAAAAAAAAATGACAGTGTTACCCCTTATGTTTTTTTTTCAGGTCCAAATTTTGACCTTCGATATCTCGGCTCTGGAAGGGTCTAGAGCCTCAATTTTTGCGCGTTGGTCGAAGTCTCGTGGCCCTCTGTCAGAGTCCAGAGTTTCAAGAAGATCGGAGGGGGTCAAAATTTCGGCCAAAAAAAAAAATGACAGTGTTACCCCTTATGTTTTTTTTTTCAGGTCCAAATTTTGACCTTCGATATCTCGGCTCTGGAAGGGTCTAGAGCCTCAATTTTTGCGCGTTGGTCGAAGTCTCGTGGCCCTCTGTCAGAATCCAGAGTTTCAAGAAAATCGGAGGGGGTCAAAATTTCGGCCAAAAAAAAAAATGACAGTGTTACCCCTTATGTTTTTTTTTTCAGGTCCAAATTTTGACCTTCGATATCTCGGCTCTGGAAGGGTCTAGAGCCTCAATTTTTGCGCGTTGGTCGAAGTCTCGTGGCCCTCTGTCAGAGTCTAGAGTTTCAAGAAGATCGGAGGGGGTCAAAATTTCGGCCAAAAAAAAAAATGACATTGTTACCCCTTATGTTTTTTTTTAGGTCCAAATTTTGACCTTCGATATCTCAGCTCTGGAAGGGTCTAGAGCCTCAATTTTTGCGCGTTGGTCGAAGTCTCGAGGCCCTCTGTCAGAGTCCAGAGTTTCAAGAAGATCGGAGGGGGTCAAAATTTCGGCCAAAAAAAAAATGACAGTGTTACCCCTTATGTTTTTTTTTCAGGTCCAAATTTTGACCTTCGATATCTCGGCTCTGGAGGGGTCTAGAGCCTCCATTTTTGCGCGTTGGTCGAAGTCTCGTGGCCCTCTGTCAGAGTCTAGAGTTTCAAGAAGATCGGAGGGGGTCAAAATTTCGGCCAAAAAAAAAAATGACAGTGTTACCCCTTATGTTTTTTTTCAGGTCCAAATTTTGACCTTCGATATCTCGGCTCTGGAAGGGTCTAGAGCCTCAATTTTTGCGCGTTGATCGAAGTCTCGTGGCCCTCTGTCAGAGTCTAGAGTTTCAAGAAGATCGGAGGGGGGTCAAAATTTCGGCCAAAAAAAAAAAATGACAGTGTTACCCCTTATGTTTTTTTTTCAGGTCCAAATTTTGACCTTCGATATCTCGGCTCTGGAAGGGTCTAGAGCCTCAATTTTTGCGCGTTGGTCGAAGTCTCGTGGCCCTCTGTCAGAGTCTAGAGATTCAAGAAGATCGGAGGGGGTCAAAATTTCGGCCAAAAAAAAAAAAATGACAGTGTTACCCCTTATGTTTTTTTTTCAGGTCCAAATTTTGACCTTCGATATCTCGGCTCTGGAAGGGTCTAGAGCCTCAATTTTTGCGCGTTGGTCGAAGTCTCGTGGCCCTCTGTCAGAGTCTAGAGTTTCAAGAAGATCGGACGGGGTCAAAATTTCGGCCAAAAAAAAAAAAATGACAGTGTTACCCCTTATGGTTTTTTTTCAGGTCCAAATTTTGACCTTCGATATCTCGGCTCTGGAAGGGTCTAGAGCCTCAATTTTTGCGCGTTGGTCGAAGTCTCGTGGCCCTCTGTCAGAGTCTAGAGTTTCAAGAAGATCGGAGGGGGTCAAAATTTCGGCCAAAAAAAAAAAATGACAGTGTTACCCCTTATGTTTTTTTTCAGGTCCAAATTTTGACCTTCGATATCTCGGCTCTGGAAAGGTCTAGAGCCTCAATTTTTGCGCGTTGGTCGAAGTCTCGTGGCCCTCTGTCAGAATCCAGAGTTTCAAGAAAATCGGAGGGGGTCAAAATTTCGGCCAAAAAAAAAATGACAGTGTTACCCCTTATGTTTTTTTTTCAGGTCCAAATTTTGACCTTCGATATCTCGGCTCTGGAAGGGTCTAGAGCCTCAATTTTTGCGCGTTGGTCGAAGTCTCGTGGCCCTCTGTCAGAGTCCAGAGTTTCAAGAAGATCGGAGGGGGTCAAAATTTCGGCCAAAAAAAAAATGACAGTGTTACCCCTTATGTTTTTTTTTTCAGGTCCAAATTTTGACCTTCGATATCTCGGCTCTGGAAAGGTCTAGAGCCTCAATTTTTGCGCGTTGGTCGAAGTCTCGTGGCCCTCTGTCAGAATCCAGAGTTTCAAGAAAATCGGAGGGGGTCAAAATTTCGGCCAAAAAAAAAAAATGACAGTGTTACCCCTTATGTTTTTTTTTCAGGTCCAAATTTTGACCTTCGATATCTCGGCTCTGGAAGGGTCTAGAGCCTCAATTTTTGCGCGTTGGTCGAAGTCTCGTGGCCCTCTGTCAGAGTCTAGAGTTTCAAGAAGATCGGAGGGGGTCAAAATTTCGGCCAAAAAAAAAAAATGACATTGTTACCCCTTATGTTTTTTTTTTAGGTCCAAATTTTGACCTTCGATATCTCGGCTCTGGAAGGGTCTAGAGCCTCCATTTTTGCGCGTTGGTCGAAGTCTCGTGGCCCTCTGTCAGAGTCTAGAGTTTCAAGAAGATCGGAGGGGGTCAAAATTTCGGCCAAAAAAAAAATGACAGTGTTACCCCTTATGTTTTTTTTTCAGGTCCAAATTTTGACCTTCGATATCTCGGCTCTGGAAGGGTCTAGAGCCTCAATTTTTGCGCGTTGGTCGAAGTCTCGTGGCCCTCTGTCAGAATCCAGAGTTTCAAGAAAATCGGAGGGGGTCAAAATTTCGGCCAAAAAAAAAAATGACAGTGTTACCCCTTATGTTTTTTTTTCAGGTCCAAATTTTGACCTTCGATATCTCGGCTCTGGAAGGGTCTAGAGCCTCAATTTTTGCGCGTTGGTCGAAGTCTCGTGGCCCTCTGTCAGAGTCTAGAGTTTCAAGAAGATCGGAGGGGGTCAAAATTTCGGCCAAAAAAAAAAAAATGACAGTGTTACCCCTTATGTTTTTTTTTCAGGTCCAAATTTTGACCTTCGATATCTCGGCTCTGGAAGGGTCTAGAGCCTCAATTTTTGCGCGTTGGTCGAAGTCTCGTGGCCCTCTGTCAGAGTCTAGAGTTTCAAGAAGATCGGAGGGGGTCAAAATTTCGGCCAAAAAAAAAATGACAGTGTTACCCCTTATGTTTTTTTTTTCAGGTCCAAATTTTGACCTTCGATATCTCGGCTCTGGAAGGGTCTAGAGCCTCAATTTTTGCGCGTTGGTCGAAGTCTCGAGGCCCTCTGTCAGAATTCAGAGTTTCAAGAAGATCGGAGGGGGTCAAAATTTCGGCCAAAAAAAAAAAATGACAGTGTTACCCCTTATGTTTTTTTTTTTTCAGGTCCAAATTTTGACCTTCGATATCTCGGCTCTGGAAGGGTCTAGAGCCTCAATTTTTGCGCGTTGGTCGAAGTCTCGTGGCCCTCTGTCAGAGTCCAGAGTTTCAAGAAGATCGGAGGGGGTCAAAATTTCGGCCAAAAAAAAAAAATGACAGTGTTACCCCTTATGTTTTTTTTTTCAGGTCCAAATTTTGACCTTCGATATCTCGGCTCTGGAAGGGTCTAGAGCCTCAATTTTTGCGCGTTGGTCGAAGTCTCGAGGCCCTCTGTCAGAGTCCAGAGTTTCAAGAAGATCGGAGGGGGTCAAAATTTCGGCCAAAAAAAAAAATGACAGTGTTACCCCTTATGTTTTTTTTTCAGGTCCAAATTTTGACCTTCGATATCTCGGCTCTGGAAGGGTCTAGAGCCTCAATTTTTGCGCGTTGGTCGAAGTCTCGTGGCCCTCTGTCAGAATCCAGAGTTTCAAGAAAATCGGAGGGGGTCAAAATTTCGGCCAAAAAAAAAAATGACAGTGTTACCCCTTATGTTTTTTTTTTCAGGTCCAAATTTTGACCTTCGATATCTCGGCTCTGGAAGGGTCTAGAGCCTCAATTTTTGCGCATTGATCGAAGTCTCGTGGCCCTCTGTCAGAGTCTAGAGTTTCAAGAAGATCGGAGGGGGTCAAAATTTCGGCCAAAAAAAAAATGACATTGTTACCCCTTATGTTTTTTTTTTAGGTCCAAATTTTGACCTTCGATATCTCAGCTCTGGAAGGGTCTAGAGCCTCAATTTTTGCGCGTTGGTCGAAGTCTCGAGGCCCTCTGTCAGAGTCCAGAGTTTCAAGAAAATCGGAGGGGGTCAAAATTTCGGCCAAAAAAAAAAATGACAGTGTTACCCCTTATGTTTTTTTTTCAGGTCCAAATTTTGACCTTCGATATCTCGGCTCTGGAGGGGTCTAGAGCCTCCATTTTTGCGCGTTGGTCGAAGTCTCGTGGCCCTCTGTCAGAGTCTAGAGTTTCAAGAAGATCGGAGGGGGTCAAAATTTCGGCCAAAAAAAAAAATGACAGTGTTACCCCTTATGTTTTTTTTCAGGTCCAAATTTTGACCTTCGATATCTCGGCTCTGGAAGGGTCTAGAGCCTCAATTTTTGCGCGTTGATCGAAGTCTCGTGGCCCTCTGTCAGAGTCTAGAGTTTCAAGAAGATCGGAGGGGGGTCAAAATTTCGGCCAAAAAAAAAAATGACAGTGTTACCCCTTATGTTTTTTTTTCAGGTCCAAATTTTGACCTTCGATATCTCGGCTCTGGAAGGGTCTAGAGCCTCAATTTTTGCGCGTTGGTCGAAGTCTCGTGGCCCTCTGTCAGAGTCTAGAGATTCAAGAAGATCGGAGGGGGTCAAAATTTCGGCCAAAAAAAAAAATGACAGTGTTACCCCTTATGTTTTTTTTTCAGGTCCAAATTTTGACCTTCGATATCTCGGCTCTGGAAGGGTCTAGAGCCTCAATTTTTGCGCGTTGATCGAAGTCTCGTGGCCCTCTGTCAGAGTCCAGAGTTTCAAGAAGATCAGAGGGGGTCAAAATTTCGGCCAAAAAAAAAAAATGACAGTGTTACCCCTTATGTTTTTTTTTTTCAGGTCCAAATTTTGACCTTCGATATCTCGGCTCTGGAAGGGTCTAGAGCCTCAATTTTTGCGCGTTGGTCGAAGTCTCGTGGCCCTCTGTCAGAATCCAGAGTTTCAAGAAAATCGGAGGGGGTCAAAATTTCGGCCAAAAAAAAAAAATGACAGTGTTACCCCTTATGTTTTTTTTTTCAGGTCCAAATTTTGACCTTCGATATCTCGGCTCTGGAAGGGTCTAGAGCCTCAATTTTTGCGCGTTGGTCGAAGTCTCGTGGCCCTCTGTCAGAGTCTAGAGTTTCAAGAAGATCGGAGGGGGTCAAAATTTCGGCCAAAAAAAAAATGACAGTGTTACCCCTTATGTTTTTTTTTCAGGTCCAAATTTTGACCTTCGATATCTCGGCTCTGGAAGGGTCTAGAGCCTCAATTTTTGCGCGTTGGTCGAAGTCTCGAGGCCCTCTGTCAGAATCCAGAGTTTCAAGAAGATCGGAGGGGGTCAAAATTTCGGCCAAAAAAAAAAATGACAGTGTTACCCCTTATGTTTTTTTTTTCAGGTCCAAATTTTGACCTTCGATATCTCGGCTCTGGAAGGGTCTAGAGCCTCAATTTTTGCGCGTTGGTCGAAGTCTCGTGGCCCTCTGTCAGAGTCCAGAGTTTCAAGAAGATCGGAGGGGGTCAAAATTTCGGCCAAAAAAAAAATGACAGTGTTACCCCTTATGTTTTTTTTTCAGGTCCAAATTTTGACCTTCGATATCTCGGCTCTGGAAGGGTCTAGAGCCTCAATTTTTGCGCGTTGGTCGAAGTCTCGTGGCCCTCTGTCAGAATCCAGAGTTTCAAGAAAATCGGAGGGGGTCAAAATTTCGGCCAAAAAAAAAAATGACAGTGTTACCCCTTATGTTTTTTTTTTCAGGTCCAAATTTTGACCTTCGATATCTCGGCTCTGGAAGGGTCTAGAGCCTCAATTTTTGCGCGTTGGTCGAAGTCTCGTGGCCCTCTGTCAGAGTCTAGAGTTTCAAGAAGATCGGACGGGGTCAAAATTTCGGCCAAAAAAAAAAAATGACAGTGTTACCCCTTATGTTTTTTTTTCAGGTCCAAATTTTGACCTTCGATATCTCGGCTCTGGAAGGGTCTAGAGCCTCAATTTTTGCGCGTTGGTCGAAGTCTCGTGGCCCTCTGTCAGAGTCTAGAGTTTCAAGAAGATCGGAGGGGGTCAAAATTTCGGCCAAAAAAAAAAAATGACAGTGTTACCCCTTATGTTTTTTTTCAGGTCCAAATTTTGACCTTCGATATCTCGGCTCTGGAAAGGTCTAGAGCCTCAATTTTTGCGCGTTGGTCGAAGTCTCGTGGCCCTCTGTCAGAATCCAGAGTTTCAAGAAAATCGGAGGGGGTCAAAATTTCGGCCAAAAAAAAAAATGACAGTGTTACCCCTTATGTTTTTTTTTCAGGTCCAAATTTTGACCTTCGATATCTCGGCTCTGGAAGGGTCTAGAGCCTCAATTTTTGCGCGTTGGTCGAAGTCTCGTGGCCCTCTGTCAGAGTCCAGAGTTTCAAGAAGATCGGAGGGGGTCAAAATTTCGGCCAAAAAAAAAAATGACAGTGTTACCCCTTATGTTTTTTTTTCAGGTCCAAATTTTGACCTTCGATATCTCGGCTCTGGAAGGGTCTAGAGCCTCAATTTTTGCGCGTTGGTCGAAGTCTCGTGGCCCTCTGTCAGAGTCCAGAGTTTCAAGAAGATCGGAGGGGGTCAAAATTTCGGCCAAAAAAAAAAATGACAGTGTTACCCCTTATGTTTTTTTTTCAGGTCCAAATTTTGACCTTCGATATCTCGGCTCTGGAAAGGTCTAGAGCCTCAATTTTTGCGCGTTGGTCGAAGTCTCGTGGCCCTCTGTCAGAATCCAGAGTTTCAAGAAAATCGGAGGGGGTCAAAATTTCGGCCAAAAAAAAAAAAATGACAGTGTTACCCCTTATGTTTTTTTTTTTCAGGTCCAAATTTTGACCTTCGATATCTCGGCTCTGGAAGGGTCTAGAGCCTCAATTTTTGCGCGTTGGTCGAAGTCTCGTGGCCCTCTGTCAGAGTCTAGAGTTTCAAGAAGATCGGAGGGGGTCAAAATTTCGGCCAAAAAAAAAAAAATGACATTGTTACCCCTTATGTTTTTTTTTTAGGTCCAAATTTTGACCTTCGATATCTCGGCTCTGGAAGGGTCTAGAGCCTCCATTTTTGCGCGTTGGTCGAAGTCTCGTGGCCCTCTGTCAGAGTCTAGAGTTTCAAGAAGATCGGAGGGGGTCAAAATTTCGGCCAAAAAAAAAAATGACAGTGTTACCCCTTATGTTTTTTTTTCAGGTCCAAATTTTGACCTTCGATATCTCGGCTCTGGAAGGGTCTAGAGCCTCAATTTTTGCGCGTTGATCGAAGTCTCGTGGCCCTCTGTCAGAGTCTAGAGTTTCAAGAAGATCGGAGGGGGTCAAAATTTCGGCCAAAAAAAAAATGACAGTGTTACCCCTTATGTTTATTTTTTCAGGTCCAAATTTTGACCTTCGATATCTCGGCTCTGGAAGGGTCTAGAGCCTCAATTTTTGCGCGTTGGTCGAAGTCTCGTGGCCCTCTGTCAGAGTCTAGAGTTTCAAGAAGATCGGAGGGGGTCAAAATTTCGGCCAAAAAAAAAAATGACAGTGTTACCCCTTATGTTTTTTTTTCAGGTCCAAATTTTGACCTTGATATCTCGGCTCTGGAAGGGTCTAGAGCCTCAATTTTTGCGCGTTGATCGAAGTCTCGTGGCCCTCTGTCAGAGTCCAGAGTTTCAAGAAGATCGGAGGGGGTCAAAATTTCGGCCAAAAAAAAAAAATGACAGTGTTACCCCTTATGTTTTTTTTTTCAGGTCCAAATTTTGACCTTCGATATCTCGGCTCTGGAAGGGTCTAGAGCCTCAATTTTTGCGCGTTGGTCGAAGTCTCGTGGCCCTCTGTCAGAATCCAGAGTTTCAAGAAAATCGGAGGGGGTCAAAATTTCGGCCAAAAAAAAAAAAATGACAGTGTTACCCCTTATGTCTTTTTCCGGGGGGTGAAAATTCAAGTTTCTCCAATCTTCTCAAAACTCTGGATTCTGATAGAGGGCCACGATACATGGACCTGGGTGCAAAAATTGAGGATCTACACCCTTCCAGAGCTGAGATATTGAAACTCAAAATTTTGACCAGAAAAAAAAAAATGACAGTGTTACCCCTTATGTTTTTTTTCGGGGGATGAAAAATTAAGTTTCTCCAATCTTCTCAAAACTCTGGATTCTGATAGAGGGCCACGAGACATGGACCTGGGTGCAAAAATTGAGGCTCTAGACCCTTCCAGAGCTCATATATTGAAACTCAAAATTTTGACCAGAAAAAAAAATGACAGTGTTACCCCTTATGTTTTTTTTCGGGGGGTGAAAAATTAAGTTTCTCCAATCTTCTCAAAACTCTGGATTCTGATAGAGGGCCACGAGACATGGACCTGGGTGCAAAAATTGAGGCTCTAGACCCTTCCAGAGCTGAGATATTGAAACTCAAATTTTTACCAGAAAAAAAAATGACAGTGTTACCCCTTATGTTTTTTTTTCGGGGGGTGAAAAATTAAGTTTCTCCAATCTTCTCCAAACTCTGGATTCTGATAGAGGGCCACGATACATGGACCTGGGTGCAATAATTGAGGCTCTAGACCCTTCCAGAGCTGAGATATTGAAACTCAAAATTTTGACCAGAAAAAAAAAATGACAGTGTTACCCCTTATGTTTTTTTTCGGGGGGTGAAAAATTAAGTTTCTCCAATCTTTTCAAAACTCTGGATTCTGATAGAGGGCCACGAGACATGGACCTGGGTGCAAAAATTGAGGCTCTAGACCCTTCCAGAGCTGATATATTGAAACTCAAAATTTTGACCAGAAAAAAAAATGACAGTGTTACCCCTTATGTTTTTTTCCGGGGGGTGAAAAATTAAGTTTCTCCAATCTTCTCAAAACTCTGGATTCTGATAGAGGGCCACGATACATGGACCTGGGTGCAAAAATTGAGGCTCTAGACCCTTCCAGAGCTGAGATATTGAAACTCAAAATTTTGACCAGAAAAAAAAATGACAGTGTTACCCCTTATGTTTTTTCCGGGGGGTGAAAAATTAAGTTTCTCCAATCTTCTCAAAACTCTGGATTCTGATAGAGGGCCACGAGACATGGACCTGGGTGCAAAAATTGAGGCTCTAGACCCTTCCAGCGCTGAGATATTGAAACTCAAAATTTTGACCAGAAAAAAAAAATGACAGTGTTACCCCTTATGTTTTTTTTTTGGGGGGGGGGGGGGGGGTTAAAAATTAAGTTTCTCCAATCTTCTCAAAACTCTGGATTCTGATAGAGGGCCACGATACATGGACCTTGGTGCAAAAATTGAGGCTCTAGACCCTTCCAGAGCTGAGATATTGAAACTCAAAATTATGACCAGAAAAAAAAATGACAGTGTTACCCCTTATGTTTTTTTTTCGGGGGGTGAAAAATTAAATTTCTCCAATCTTCTCAAAACTCTGGATTCTGATAGAGGGCCACGATACATGGACCTGGGTGCAAAAAATCGAGGCGCTAGACCCTTCCAGAGCTGAGATATAGAAACTCAAAATTTTTACCAGAAAAAAAAATGACAATGTTACCCCTTATGTTTTTTTTTTCGGGGGGTGAAAAATTAAGTTTCTCCAATCTTCTCAAAACTCTGGATTCTGATAGAGGGACCCTTCCAGAGCTGATATATTGAAACTCAAAATTTTGACCAGAAAAAAAAAATGACAGTGTTACCCCTTATATTTTTTTTTCGGGGGGTGAAAAATGAAGTTTCTCCAATCTTCTCAAAACTCTGGATTCTGATAGAGGGCCACGATACATGGACCTGGGTGCAAAAATTGAGACTCTAGACCCTTCCAGAGCTGAGATATTGAAACTCAAAATTTTGACCAGAAAAAAAAAATGACAGTGTTACCCCTTATGTTTTTTTCGGGGGGGTGAAAAATTAAGTTTCTCCAATCTTCTCAAAACTCTGGATTCTGATAGAGGGCCACGAGACATGGACCTGGGTGCAAAAATTGAGGCTCTAGACCCTTCCAGAGCTGATATATTGAAACTCAAAATTTTGACCAGAAAAAAAAAATGACAGTGTTACCCCTTATGTTTTTTTCCGGGGGGTGAAAAATTAAGTTTCTCCAATCTTCTCAAAACTCTGGATTCTGATAGAGGGCCATGAGACATGGACCTGGGTGCAAAAATTGAGGCTCTAGACCCTTCCAGTGCTGAGATATTGAAACTCAAAATTTTGACCAGAAAAAAAAAATGACAGTGTTACCCCTTATGTTTTTTTTTCGGGGGGTGAAAAATTAAATTTCTCCAATCTTCTCAAAACTCTGGATTCTGATAGAGGGCCATGATACATGGACCTGGGTGCAAAAAATCGAGGCGCTAGACCCTTCCAGAGCTGAGATATTGAAACTCAAAATTTTTACCAGAAAAAAAAATGACAATGTTACCCCTTATGTTTTTTTTTTTTTTCGGGGGGTGAAAAATTAAGTTTCTCCAATCTTCTCAAAACTCTGGATTCTGATAGAGGGCCACGAGACATGGACCTGGGTGCAAAAATTGAGGCTCTAGACCCTTCCAGAGCTGAAATATTGAAACTCAAAATTTTGACCAGAAAAAAAAAATGACAGTGTTACCCCTTATGTTTTTTTTTCGGGGGGTGAAAAATTAAGTTTCTCCAATCTTCTCAAAACTCTGGATTCTGATAGAGGGCCACGATACATGGACCTGGGCACAAAAATTGAGGCTCTAGACCCTTCCAGAGCTGAGATATTGAAACTCAAAATTTTGACCAGAAAAAAAATGACAGTGTTACCCCTTATGTTTTTTTTTTCGGGGGGTGAAAAATTAAGTTTCTCCAATCTTCTCAAAACTCTGGATTCTGATAGAGGGCCACGATACATGGACCTTGGTGCAAAAATTGAGACTCTAGACCCTTCCAGAGCTGAGATATTGAAACTCAAAATTTTTACCAGAAAAAAAAATGACAGTGTTACCCCTTATGTTTTTTTCGGGGGGTGAAAAATTAAGTTTCTCCAATCTTCTCAAAACTCTGGATTCTGATAGAGGGCCACGAGACATGGACCTGGGTGCAAAAATTGAGACCCTAGACCCTTCCAGAGCTGATATATTGAAACTCAAAATTTTGACCAGAAAAAAAAAATGACATTGTTACCCCTAATGTTTTTTTCCGGGGGGTGAAAAATTAAGTTTCTCCAATCTTCTCAAAACTCTGGATTCTGATAGAGGGCCACGATACATGGACCTGGGTGCAAAAATAGAGGCTATAGACCCTTCCAGAGCTGATATATTGAAACTCAAAATTTTGACCAGAAAAAAAAAATGACAGTGTTACCCCTTATGTTTTTTTTCCGGGGGGTGAAAAATTAAGTTTCTCCAATCTTCTCAAAACTCTGGATTCTGATAGAGGGCCACGATACATGGACCTGGGTGCAAAAATTGAGGCTCTAGACCCTTCCAGAGCTGAGATACTGAAACTCAAAATTTTGACCAGAAAAAAAAATGACAGTGTTACCCCTTATGTTTTTTTTCGGGGGGTGAAAAATTAAGTTTCTCCAATCTTCTCAAAACTCTGGATTCTGATAGAGGGCCACGAGACATGGACCTTCGTGCAAAAATTGAGGCTCTAGACCCTTCCAGAGCTGAGATATTGAAACTCAAAATTTTGACCAGAAAAAAAAATGACAGTGTTACCCCTTATGTTTTTTTTCGGGGGGTGAAAAATTAAGTTTCTCCAATCTTCTCAAAACTCTGGATTCTGATAGAGGGCCACGATACATGGACCTGGGTGCAAAAATTGAGGCTATAGACCTTTCCAGAGCTGATATATTGAAACTAAAAATTTTGACCAGAAAAAAAAAATGACAGTGTTACCCCTTATGTTTTTTTCCGGGAGGTGAAAAATTAAGTTTCTCCAATCTTCTCAAAACTCTGGATTCTGATAGAGGGCCACGATACATGGACCTGGGTGCAAAAATTGAGGCTCTAGACCCTTCCAGAGCTGAGATATTGAAACTCAAAATTTTGACCAGAAAAAAAAAATGACAGTGTTACCCCTTATGTTTTTTTTCGGGGGGTGAAAAATTAAGTTTCTCCAATCTTCTCAAAACTCTGGATTCTGATAGAGGGACCCTTCCAGAGCTGATATATTGAAACTAAAAATTTTGACCAGAAAAAAAAATGACAGTGTTACCCCTTATGTTTTTTTTTTCGGGGGGTGAAAAATTAAGTTTCTCCAATCTTCTCAAAACTTTGGATTCTGATAGAGGGCCACGATACATGGACCTGGGTGCAGAAAATCGAGGCTCTAGACCCTTCCAGAGCTGATATATTGAAACTCAAAATTTTGACCAGAAAAAAAAAATGACAGTGTTACCCCTTATGTTTTTTTTTCGGGGGGTGAAAAATTAAGTTTCTCCAATCTTCTCAAAACTCTGGATTCTGATAGAGGGCCACGAGACATGGACCTGGGTGAAAAAATCGAGGCGCTAGACCCTTCCAGAGCTGAGATATTGAAACTCAAAATTTTTACCAGAAAAAAAAAATGACAGTGTTACCCCTTATGTTTTTTTTTTCGGGGGGTGAAAAATTAAGTTTCTCCAATCTTCTCAAAACTCTGGATTCTGATAGAGGGACCCTTCCAGAGCTGATATATTGAAACTCAAAATTTTGACCAGAAAAAAAATGACAGTGTTACCCCTTATGTTTTTTTTCCGGGGGGTGAAAAATTAAGTTTCTCCAATCTTCTCAAAACCCTGGATTCTGATAGAGGGCCACGATACATGGACCTGGGTGCAAAAATTGAGGCTCTAGACCCTTCCAGAGCTGAGATATTGAAACTCAAAATTTTTACCAGAAAAAAAAAATGACAGTGTTACCCCTTATGTTTTTTTTTCGGGGGGTGAAAAATTAAGTTTCTCCAATCTTCTCAAAACTCTGGATTCTGATAGAGGGACCCTTCCAGAGCTGATATATTGAAACTCAAAATTTTGACCAGAAAAAAAAATGACAGTGTTACCCCTTATGTTTTTTTCCGGGGGGTGAAAAATTAAGTTTCTCCAATCTTCTCAAAACTCTGGATTCTGATAGAGGGCCACGAGACTTGGACCTGGGTGCAAAAATTGAGGCTCTAGACCCTTCCTGCGCTGAGATATTGAAACTCAAAATTTTGACCAGAAAAAACATGACAGTGTTACCCCTTATGTTTTTTTTCGGGTGGTGAAAAATTAAGTTTCTCCAATCTTCTCAAAACTCTGGATTCTGATAGAGGGCCACGAGACATGGACCTGGGTGCAAAAGTTGAGGCTCTAGACCCTTCCAGAGCTGATATATTGAAACTCAAAATTTTGACCAGAAAAAAAAATGACAGTGTTACCCCTTATGTTTTTTTCCGGGGGGTGAAAAATTAAGTTTCTTCAATCTTCTCAAAACTCTGGATTCTGATAGAGGGCCATGATACATGGACCTGGGTGCAAAAATTGAGGCTCTAGACCCTTCCAGAGCTGAGATATTGAAACTCAAAATTTTGACCAGAAAAAAAAAATGACAGTGTTACCCGTTATGTTTTTTTTTTCGGGGGGTGAAAAATTAAGTTTCTCCAATCTTCTCAAAACTCTGGATTCTGATAGAGGGCCACGATACATGGACCTGGGTGCAAAAATCGAGGCGCTAGACCCTTCCAGAGCTGATATATTGAAACTCAAAATTTTTACCAGGAAAAAAATGACAGTGTTACCCCTTATGTTTTTTTTTCGGGGTGTGAAAAATTAAGTTTCTCCAATCTTCTCAAAACTCTGGATTCTGATAGAGGGACCCTTCCAGAGCTGATATATTGAAACTAAAAATTTTGACCAGAAAAAAAAATGACAGTGTTACCCCTTATGTTTTTTTTTCGGGGGGTGAAAAATTAAGTTTCTCCAATCTTCTCAAAACTTTGGATTCTGATAGAGGGCCACGATACATGGACCTGGGTGCAGAAAATCGAGGCTCTAGACCCTTCCAGAGCTGATATATTGAAACTCAAAATTTTGACCAGAAAAAAAAATGACAGTGTTACCCCTTATGTTTTTTTTTCGGGGGGTGAAAAATTAAGTTTCTCCAATCTTCTCAAAACTCTGGATTCTGATAGAGGGCCACGAGACATGGACCTGGGTGAAAAAATCGAGGCGCTAGACCCTTCCAGAGCTGAGATATTGAAACTCAAAATTTTTACCAGAAAAAAAAAATGACAGTGTTACCCCTTATGTTTTTTTTTTCGGGGGGTGAAAAATTAAGTTTCTCCAATCTTCTCAAAACTCTGGATTCTGATAGAGGGACCCTTCCAGAGCTGATATATTGAAACTCAAAATTTTGACCAGAAAAAAAATGACAGTGTTACCCCTTATGTTTTTTTTCCGGGGGGTGAAAAATTAAGTTTCTCCAATCTTCTCAAAACCCTGGATTCTGATAGAGGGCCACGATACATGGACCTGGGTGCAAAAATTGAGGCTCTAGACCCTTCCAGAGCTGAGATATTGAAACTCAAAATTTTTACCAGAAAAAAAAAATGACAGTGTTACCCCTTATGTTTTTTTTTCGGGGGGTGAAAAATTAAGTTTCTCCAATCTTCTCAAAACTCTGGATTCTGATAGAGGGACCCTTCCAGAGCTGATATATTGAAACTCAAAATTTTGACCAGAAAAAAAAATGACAGTGTTACCCCTTATGTTTTTTTCCGGGGGGTGAAAAATTAAGTTTCTCCAATCTTCTCAAAACTCTGGATTCTGATAGAGGGCCACGAGACTTGGACCTGGGTGCAAAAATTGAGGCTCTAGACCCTTCCAGCGCTGAGATATTGAAACTCAAAATTTTGACCAGAAAAAACATGACAGTGTTACCCCTTATGTTTTTTTTCGGGTGGTGAAAAATTAAGTTTCTCCAATCTTCTCAAAACTCTGGATTCTGATAGAGGGCCACGAGACATGGACCTGGGTGCAAAAGTTGAGGCTCTAGACCCTTCCAGAGCTGATATATTGAAACTCAAAATTTTGACCAGAAAAAAAAATGACAGTGTTACCCCTTATGTTTTTTTCCGGGGGGTGAAAAATTAAGTTTCTTCAATCTCCTCAAAACTCTGGATTCTGATAGAGGGCCATGATACATGGACCTGGGTGCAAAAATTGAGGCTCTAGACCCTTCCAGAGCTGAGATATTGAAACTCAAAATTTTGACCAGAAAAAAAAAATGACAGTGTTACCCGTTATGTTTTTTTTTTCGGGGGGTGAAAAATTAAGTTTCTCCAATCTTCTCAAAACTCTGGATTCTGATAGAGGGCCACAATACATGGACCTTGGTGCAAAAATTGAGGCTCTAGACCCTTCCAGAGCTGAGATATTGAAACTCAAAATTTTGACCAGAAAAAAAAATGACAGTGTTACCCCTTATGTTTTTTTTCGGGGGGTGAAAAATTAAGTTTCTCCAATCTTCTCAAAACTCTGGATTCTGATAGAGGGCCACGATACATGGACCTGGGCACAAAAATTGAGGCTCTAGACCCTTCCAGAGCTGAGATATTGAAACTCAAAATTTTGACCAGAAAAAAAATGACAGTGTTACCCCTTATGTTTTTTTTCGAGGGGTGAAAAATTAAGTTTCTCCAATCTTCTCAAAACTCTGGATTCTGATAGAGGGCCACGATACATGGACCTGGGTGCAAAAATTGAGGCTCTAGACCCTTCCAGAGCTGATATATTGAAACTCAAAATTTTGACCAGAAAAAAAAAATGACAGTGTTACCCCTTATGTTTTTTTCGGGGGGTGAAAAATTAAATTTCTCCAATCTTCTCAAAACTCTGGATTCTGATAGAGGGCCACGATACATGGACCTTGGTGCAAAAATTGAGGCTCTAGACACTTCCAGAGCTGAGATATTGAAACTCAAAAATTTTACCTGAAAAAAAAAAATGACAGTGTTACCCCTTAAGTTTTTTTTTCGGGGGGTGAAAAATTAAGTTTCTCCAATCTTCTCAAAACTCTGGATTCTGATAGAGGGCCACGAGACATGGACCTGGGTGCAAAAATTGAGGCTCTAGACCCTTCCAGAGCTGAGATATTGAAACTCAAAATTTTGACCAGAAAAAAAAAAATGACAGTGTTACCCTTATGTTTTTTTTCGGGGGGGGTGAAAAATTAAGTTTCTCCAATCTTCTCAAAACTCTGGATTCTGATAGAGGGCCACGAGACATGGACCTGGGTGCAAAAATTGAGGCTCTAGACCCTTCCAGAGCTGATATATTGAAACTCAAAATTTTGACCAGAAAAAAAATGACAGTGTTACCCCTTATGTCTTTTTCCGGGGGGTGAAAATTCAAGTTTCTCCAATCTTCTCAAAACTCTGGATTCTGATAGAGGGCCACGATACATGGACCTGGGTGCAAAAATTGAGGATCTACACCCTTCCAGAGCTGAGATATTGAAACTCAAAATTTTGACCAGAAAAAAAAATGACAGTGTTACCCCTTATGTTTTTTTTCGGGGGATGAAAAATTAAGTTTCTCCAATCTTCTCAAAACTCTGGATTCTGATAGAGGGCCACGAGACATGGACCTGGGTGCAAAAATTGAGGCTCTAGACCCTTCCAGAGCTCATATATTGAAACTCAAAATTTTGACCAGAAAAAAAATGACAGTGTTACCCCTTATGTTTTTTTTCGGGGGGTGAAAAATTAAGTTTCTCCAATCTTCTCAAAACTCTGGATTCTGATAGAGGGCCACGATACATGGACCTGGGCACAAAAATTGAGGCTCTAGACCCTTCCAGAGCTGAGATATTGAAACTCAAATTTTTACCAGAAAAAAAAATGACAGTGTTACCCCTTATGTTTTTTTTTCGGGGGGTGAAAAATTAAGTTTCTCCAATCTTCTCAAAACTCTGGATTCTGATAGAGGGCCACGATACATGGACCTGGGCACAAAAAATGAGGCTCTAGACCCTTCCAGAGCTGAGATATTGAAACTCAAAATTTTGACCAGAAAAAAAATGACAGTGTTACCCCTTATGTTTTTTTTCGAGGGGTGAAAAATTAAGTTTCTCCTATCTTCTCAAAACTCTGGATTCTGATAGAGGGCCACGATACATGGACCTTGGTGCAAAAATTGAGGCTCTAGACCCTTCCAGAGCTGAGATATTGAAACTCAAAATTTTTACCAGGAAAAAAATGACAGTGTTACCCCTTATGTTTTTTTCGGGGGGTGAAAAATTAAGTTTCTCCAATCTTCTCAAAACTCTGGATTCTGATAGAGGGCCACGAGACATGGACCTGGGTGCAAAAATTGAGGCTCTAGACCCTTCCAGAGCTGATATATTGAAACTCAAAAATTTTACCTGAAAAAAAAAAAAAATGACAGTGTTACCCCTTAAGTTTTTTTTTTTCGGGGGGTGAAAAATTAAGTTTCTCCAATCTTCTCAAAACTCTGGATTCTGATAGAGGGCCACGAGACATGGACCTGGGTGCAAAAATTGAGGCTCTAGACCCTTCCAGAGCTGAGATATTGAAACTCAAAATTTTGACCAGAAAAAAAAAAATGACAGTGTTACCCCTTATGTTTTTTTTCGGGGGGGGTGAAAATTCAAGTTTCTCCAATCTTCTCAAAACTCTGGATTCTGATAGAGGGCCACGATACATGGACCTGGGTGCAAAAATTGAGGCTCTAGACCCTTCCAGAGCTGAGATATTGAAACTCAAATTTTGACCAGAAAAAAAAATGACAGTGTTACCCCTTATGTTTTTTTTTCGGGGGGTGAAAAATTAAGTTTCTCCAATCTTCTCAAAACTCTGGATTCTGATAGAGGGCCACGAGACATGGACCTGGGTGCAAAAATTGAGGCTCTAGACCCTTCCAGAGCTGAGATATTGAAACTCAAATTTTTACCAGAAAAAAAAGATGACAGTGTTACCCCTTATGTTTTTTTTCGGGGGGTGAAAAATTAAGTTTCTCCAATCTTCTCAACACTCTGGATTCTGATAGAGGGCCACGATACATGGACCTGGGTGCAATAATTGAGGCTCTAGACCCTTCCAGAACTGAGATATTGAAACTCAAAATTTTGACCAGAAAAAAAAATGACAGTGTTACCCTTATGTTTTTTTTCGGGGGGTGAAAAATTAAGTTTCTCCAATCTTCTCAAAACTCTGGATTCTGATAGAGGGCCACGAGACATGGACCTGGGTGCAAAAATTTAGGCTCTAGACCCTTCCAGAGCTGATATATATTTAAACTCAAAATTTTGACCAGAAAAAAATGACAGTGTTACCCCTTATGTTTTTTTCCGTGGGGTGAAAAATTAAGTTTCTCCAATCTTCTCAAAACTCTGGATTCTGATAGAGGGCCACGATACATGGACCTGGGTGCAAAAATGGAGGCTCTAGAGCCTCCATTTTTGCGCGCTGGTCGAAGTCTCGTGGCCCTCTGTCAGAATCCAGAGTTTCAAGAAGATCGGCGGGGGTCAAAATTTCGGCCAAAAAAAAAAACGACAGTATTACCCCTTACGTTTTTTTTTTTTCGGGTCAAAACTTTGACTTTCGATATCTCGGCTCTGGAAGGGTCTACAGCCTCCATTTTTGCGCGCTGGTCGAAGTCTCATGGCCCTCTGTCAGAATCCAGAGTTTCAAGAAGATCGGAGGGGTCAAAATTTCGGCTGAAAAAAAAAAACAACGACAGGGTTACCCATTATGTTTTTTTTTTTCGGGTCGAAATTTTGACCTTCGATATCTCGGCTCTGGAAGGGTCTAGAGCCTCCATTTTTTCACGCTGGTCGAAGTCTCGTGGCCCTCTGTCAGAATCTAGAGTTTCAAGAAGATCGGAGGGGGTCAAAATTTCGGCCAAAAAAAAAAACGACAGTGTTACCCCTTATGTTTTTTTTTTTTTCGGGTCGAACTTTTGACCTTCGATATCTCGGCTCTGGAAGGGTCAAGAGCCTCCATTTTTGCGCGCTGGTCGAAGTCTCGTGGCCCTCTGTGAGAATCCAGAGTTTCCAGAAGATTGGAGGGGGTCAAAATTTCGGCCAAAAAAAAAAAGAAAAACGACAGTGTCACCCCATATGGTTTTTTTTTTTCGGGTCAAAATTTTGGCCAAAAAAAAAAAACACAGTGTTACCCCTTACGTTTTTTTTTTTTTTTTCGGGTCGAAATTTTGACTTTCGATATCTCGGCTCTGGAAGGGTCTAGAGCCTCCATTTTTGCGCGCTGGTCAACGACAGTGTTACCCCTTACGTTTTTTGTTTTTTTTTTGGTCGAAATTTTGACCTTCGATATCTCGGCTCTGGAAGGGTCTAGAGCCTCCATTTTTGCGCTCTGGTCGAAGTCTCGTGGCCCTCTGTCAGAATCCAGAGTTTCCAGAAGATTGGACGGGGTCAAAATTTCGGCCAAAAAAAAAAGAAAAACGACAGTGTCACCCCATATGTTTTTTTTTCGGGTCGAAATTTTGACTTTTGATATCTCGGCTCTGGAAGGGTCTAGACCCTCCATTTTTGCGCGCTGGTCGAAGTATCGTGGCCCTCTGTCAGAATCCAGAGTTTCAAGAAGATCGGCGGGGGTCAAAATTTCGGCCAAAAAAAAAAAACGACAGTATTACCCCTTACGTTTTTTTTTTCGGGTCAAAATTTTGACTTTCGATATCTCGGCTCTGGAAGGGTCTACAGCCTCCATTTTTGCGCGCTGGTCGAAGTCTCATGGCCCTCTGTCAGAATCCAGAGTTTCAAGAAGATCGGAGGGGTCAAAATTTCGGCTGAAAAAAAAAAACAACGACAGGGTTACCCATTATGTTTTTTTTTTTCGGGTCGAAATTTTGACCTTCGATATCTCGGCTCTGGAAGGGTCTAGAGCCTCCATTTTTTCACGCTGGTCGAAGTCTCGTGGCCCTCTGTCAGAATCTAGAGTTTCAAGAAGATCGGAGGGGGTCAAAATTTCGGCCAAAAAAAAAAAACGACAGTGTTACCCCTTATGTTTTTTTTTTTTTCGGGTCGAACTTTTGACCTTCGATATCTCGGCTCTGGAAGGGTCAAGAGCCTCCATTTTTGCGCGCTGGTCGAAGTCTCGTGGCCCTCTGTGAGAATCCAGAGTTTCCAGAAGATTGGAGGGGGTCAAAATTTCGGCCAAAAAAAAAAGAAAAACGACAGTGTCACCCCATATGGTTTTTTTTTTTTTTCGGGTCAAAATTTTGGCCAAAAAAAAAAACACAGTGTTACCCCTTACGTTTTTTTTTTTTTTTTCGGGTCGAAATTTTGACTTTCGATATCTCGGCTCTGGAAGGGTCTAGAGCCTCCATTTTTGCGCGCTGGTCAACGACAGTGTTACCCCTTACGTTTTTTGTTTTTTTTTTGGTCGAAATTTTGACCTTCGATATCTCGGCTCTGGAAGGGTCTAGAGCCTCCATTTTTGCGCTCTGGTCGAAGTCTCGTGGCCCTCTGTCAGAATCCAGAGTTTCCAGAAGATTGGACGGGGTCAAAATTTCGGCCAAAAAAAAAAGAAAAACGACAGTGTCACCCCATATGTTTTTTTTTCGGGTCGAAATTTTGACTTTTGATATCTCGGCTCTGGAAGGGTCTAGACCCTCCATTTTTGCGCGCTGGTCGAAGTATCGTGGCCCTCTGTCAGAATCCAGAGTTTCAAGAAGTTCGGAGGGGGTCAAAATTTCGGCCAAAAAAAAAAATACGACAGTATTACCCCTTACGTTTTTTTTTTCGTGTCAAAATTTTGACCTTCGATATCTCGGCTTTTGAAGGGTCTAGAGCCTCCATTTTTGCGCGCTGGTCGATGTCTCGTGGCCCTCTGTCAGAATCCAGAGTTTCAAGAAGATCAGAGAGGGTCAAAATTTCGGCCAAAAAAAAAACAAACAAACGACAGTGTTACCCCTTATGTTTTTTTTTTCGGGTCGAAATTTTGACTTTCGATATCTCGGCTCTGGAAGGGTCTAGAGCCTCCATTTTTGCGCGCTGGTCGAAGTCTCTTGGCCCTCTGTCAGAATCCAGAGTTTCAAGAAGATCGGAGAGGGTCAAAATTTCGGCCAAAAAAAACAAACAAACGACAGTGTTACCCCTTATGTTTTTTTTTTTTTCGGGTCGAAATTTTGACTTTCGATATCTCGTCTCTGGAAGGGTCTAGAGCCTCCATTTTGCGCGCTGGTCGAAGTCTCGTGGCCCTCTGTCAGAATCCAGAGTTTCAAGAGGATCGGAGGGGGTCAAATTTTCGGCCAAAAAAAAAACGACAGTGTTACCTCATGTTTTTTTTCGGGTCGAAATTTTTATTTTCGATATCTCGGCTCTGGAAGGGTCTAGAGCCTCCATTTTTGCGCGCTGGTCGAAGTCTCGCGGCCCTCTGTCAGAATCCAGAGTTTCAAGAAGATCGGAGGGGGTCAAATTTTCGGCCAAAAAAAATAAAACGACAGTGTTACCCCTTATGTTTTTTTTTCGGGTCGAAATTTTGACCTTCGATATCTCGGCTCTCGAAGGGTCTAGAGCCTCCATTTTTGCGCGCTGGTCGAAGTCTCGTGGCCCTCTGTCAGAATCCAGAGTTTCAAGAAGATCGGAGAGGGTCAAAATTTCGGCCAAAAAAAACAAACAAACGACAGTGTTACCCCTTATGTTTTTTTTTTCGGGTCGAAATTTTGACTTTCGATATCTCGGCTCTGGAAGGGTCTAGAGCCTCCATTTTTGCGCGCTGGTCGAAGTCTCATGGCCCTCTGTCAGAATCCAGAGTTTCAAGAAGATCGGAGAGGTTCAAAATTTCGGCCAAAAAAAAAAACACGACAGTGTTACCCCTTATGTTTTTTTTTTCGGGTCGAAATTTTGAACTTCGATATCTCGGCTCTGGAAGGGTCTAGAGCCTCCATTTTTGCGCGCTGGTCGAAGTCTCGTGGCCCTCTTTCAGAATCTAGAGATTCAAGAAGATCGGAGGGGGTCAAAATTTCGGCCAAAAAAAAACACGACAGTGTTACCCCTTATGTTTTTTTTTCGGGTCTAACTTTTGACCTTCGATATCTCGGCTCTGGAAGGGTCTAGAGCCTCCATTTTTGAGCGCTGGTCGAAGTCTCATGGCCCTCTGTCAGAATCCAGAGTTTCAAGAAGATCAGAGGGGGTCAAAATTTCAGCCAAAAAAAACACAGTGTTACCCCTTACGTTTTATTTCGGGTCGAAATTTTGATTTTCAATATAAAAAAAGAAAATAGAAATTCTCGTGGCCCTCTGTCAGAATCCAGAGTTTCAAGAAGATCGGAGAGGGTCAAAATTTCGGCCAAAAAAAAAAAATCGACAGTGTTACCCCTTAGGGTTTTTTTTTTTCGGGTCGAAATTTTGACTTTTGATATCTCGGCTCTGGGAGGGTCTAGAACCTCCATTTTTGCGTGCTGGTCGAAGTCTAATGGCCCTCTGTCAGAATCCAGAGTTTCAAGAAGATTGGAGGGGGTCAAAATTTCGGCCAAAAAAAAAAACGGCGGTGTTACCCCTTACGTTTTTTTTTGGGTGAAAAATTAAGTATCCCCAATCTTCTCAAAACTCTGGATTCTGATAGAGGGCCATGAGCAATAGACCTGGGTGCAAAAATGGAGGCTTTAGACCCTTCAAGAGCCGAGATATCGAAAGTCAAAATTTCGACCCGAAAAAAAACTTAAGGGGTAACACTGTGTTTTTTTTTTTTTGGCCGAAATTTTGACCCCCTCCGATCTTCTTGAAACTCTGGATTCTGACAGAGGGCCACGAGACTTCGACCAGCGTGCAAAAATGGAGGCTCTAGACCCTTCCAGAGACGAGATATCGAAGGTCAAAATTTCGACCCGAAAAAAAAAACATAAGGGGTAACACTGTCGTTTTTTTTTTTTTTTTTTTGGCCAAAACTTTGACCCCCTCCAATCTTCTTGAAACTCTGGATTCTGACAGAGGGCCACGAGACGTCGACCAGCGCGCAAAAATGGAGGGTCTAGACCCTTCCAGAGCCGAAATATCGAAAGTCAAAATTTCGACCCGAAAAAAAAATAAGGGGTAACACTGCCGTTTTTTTTTTTTTTTTTTTGGCCGAAATTTTGACCCCCTCCGATCTTCTTGAAACTCTGGATTCTGACAGAGGGCCATGAGACTTCGACCAGCGCGCAAAAATGGAGGCTCTAGACCCTTCCAGAGTCGAGATATCGAAGGTCAAAATTTCGACCCGAAAAAAAAAAAAACATAAGGGGTAACACTGTCGTTTTTTTATTTTTGGCCAAAATTTTGACCCCCTCCGATCTTCTTGAAACTCTGTATTCTGACAGAGGGCCACGAGACTTCGACCAGAGCGCAAAAATGGAGGCTCTAGACCCTTCCAGAGCCGAGATATCGAAGGTCAAAATTTCGACCTGAACAAAAAACATAAGGGGTAACACTGTCGTTTTTTTTTTGGACCAAAATTTTGACCCACTCTGATCTTCTTGAAACTCTGGATTCTGACAGAGGGCCACGAGACTTCGACCAGTGCGCAAAAATGGAGGCTCTAGACCCTCCCAGAGCCGAGATATCGAAAGTCAAAATTTCGACCCGAAAAAAAACCTAAGGGGTAACACTGTCGTTTTTTTTTTTTGGCCAAAATTTTGACCCCCTCCGATCTTCTTGAAACTCTGTATTCTGACAGAGGGCCACGAGACTTCGACCAGAGCGCAAAAATGGAGGCTCTAGACCCTTCCAGAGCCGAGATATCGAAGGTCAAAATTTCGACCTGAACAAAAAACATAAGGGGTAACACTGTCGTTTTTTTTTTTTGGCCCAAATTTTGACCCACTCTGATCTTCTTGAAACTCTGGATTCTGACAGAGGGCCACGAGACTTCGACCAGTGCGCAAAAATGGAGGCTCTAGACCCTTCCAGAGCCGAGATATCGAAGGTCAAAATTTCGACCCGAAAAAAAAAACCATAAGGGGTAACACTGTCGTTTTTTTTTTTTTTTTTGGCCGAAATTTTGACCCCCTCCGATCTTCTTGAAACTCTGGATTATGACACAGGGCCACGAGACTTCGACCAGAGCGCAAAAAAGGAGGCTCTAGACCCTTCCAGAGCCGAGAAATCGAAGGTCAAAATTACGACACGAAAAAAAAACATAAGGGGTAACACTGTCGTTTTTTTTTTTTTGGCCGAAATTTTGACCACCTCCGATCTTCTTGAAACTCTGGATTCTGACAGAGGGCCACGAGACTTCGACAGCGGTGCAAAAATGGAGGCTCTAGACCCTTCCAGTGCCGAGATATCGAAGGTCAAAATTACGACAAGAAAAAAAAAACATAATGGGTAACACTGTCGTTTTTTTTTTTTTGGCCGAAATTTTGACCACCTCCGATCTTCTTGAAACTCTGGATTCTGACAGAGGGCCATGAGACTTCGACCAACGGGGCAAAAATGGAGGCTCTAGACCCTTCCAGAGCCGAGATATCGAAGGTCAAAATTACGACACGAAAAAAAAAACATAATGGGTAACACTGTCGTTTTTTTTGGGGGGGCCGAAATTTTGACAACCTCCGATCTTCTTGAAACTCTGGATTCTGACAGAGGGCCACAAGACTTCGACTAGCACGCAAAAGTGGAGGCTCTAGACCCTTCCAGAGCCGAGATATCGAAGGTCAAAATTTCGACCTGAAAAAAAAAAAACATAAGGGGTAACACTGTCGTTTTTTTTTTTTTGGCCCGAAATTTTGACCCCCTCTGATCTTCTTGAAACTCTGGATTCTGACAGAGGGCCACAAGACTTCGACCAGTGCGCAAAAATGGAGGCTCTAGACCCTCCCAGAGCCGAGATATTGAAAGTCAAAATTTCGACCCGAAAAAAAATCTAAGGGGTAACACTGTCGATTTTTTTTTTTTTGGCCGAAATTTTGACCCCCTACGATCTTCTTGAAACTCTGGATTCTGACAGAGGGCCACGAGACTTTGACCAGCGCGCAAAAATGGAGGCTCTAGACCCTTCCAGAGCCGAGATATCGAAGGTCAAAATTTCGACCCGAAAAAAAACATAAGGGGTAACACTGTCGTTTTTTTTTTTGGCCGTAATTTTGACCCCCTCCGATGTTCTTGAAACAAAGGATTCTGACAGAGGGCCACGAGACTTCGACCAGAGCGCAAAAATGGAGGCTCTACACCCTCCCAGAGCCGAGATATCGAAAGTCAAAATTTCGACCCGAAAAAAAAAACATAAAGGGTAACACTGTCGTTTTTTTTTTTTTTTTTGGCCGAAAATTTGACCCCCTCCGATCTTCTCTAAACTCTGGATTCTGACAGAGGGCCACGAGACTTCGACCAGCACGCAAAAATGGAGGCTCTAGATCCTTCCAGAGCCGAGATATCGAAAGTCAAATTTTCGACCCGAAAAAAAAACATAAGGGGTAACACTGTCGTTTTTTTTTTGTTCGAAATTTTGACCCTCTCAGATCTTCTTGAAACTCTGGATTCTGACAGAGGGCCACGAGACTTCGACCAGCGCGCAAAAATGGAGGCTCTAGACCCTTCCAGAGCCGAGATATCGAAAGTCAAAATTTCGACCCGAAAAAAAAAAACGTAAGGCGTAAAACTGTCGTTTTTTGTTGTTTTTTTTTGGCCGAAATTTTGACCCTCTCCGATCTTCTTGAAACTCTGGATCCTGACAGAGGGCCACGAGACTTCGACCAGCGCGTAAAAATGGAGGCTCTAGACCCTTCCAGGACCGGGATATCGAAAGTCAAAATTTCGACCAGAAAAAAAAAACGACAGTGTTACCCCTTATTTTTTTTTTTAGGGTCGAAAAATTAAGTATCCCCAATCTTCTCAAAACGCTGGATTCTGATAGAGGGTCATGAGAAATAGACCTGGGTGCAAAATGGAGGCTCTAGACCCTTCCAGAGCTGAGATATTGAAAGTCAAAATTTCGACCAGAAAAAAAAAAGACAGTGTTACCCCTTACGTTTTTTTTTTTTTTTTTTTTGGACGAAACATTAAGTATCCCCAATCTTATAAAAAAAAAACTCTGGATTCTGATAGAGGGCCATGAGAAATAGACCTGGGTGCAAAATGGAGGCTCTAGACCCTTCCAGAGCTGAGATATCGAAACTCAAAATTTCGACCAGAAAAAAAACGACAGTGTTACCCCTTATATTTTTTTTTTGGGCGAAAAATTAAGTATCCCCAATCTTCTCAAAACTCTGGATTCTTATAGTGGGCCATGAGAAATAGACCTGGGTGCAAAAATGGAGGCTCTGGACCATTCCAGAGCGGAGATAAACGCAACTCTAAATTTCGACCAGACAAAAAAAACGACAGTGTTACCCCTTACGTTTTTTTTTGGGGGGGGGGGGGAATTAAGTATCCCCAATCTTCTCAAAACTCTGGATTCTGATAGAGGGCCATGAGAAATTGACCTGGGTGAAAAAATGGAGGCTCTAGACCCTTCCAGAGCTGAGATATCGAAACTCAAAATTCGACCAGAAAAAAAAGACAGTGTTACCCCTTAAGTTTTTTTGGGGGGCAAAAAATTAAGTATCCCCAATCTTCTCAAAACTCTGGATTCTGATAGAGGGCCAATGAGAAATAGACCTGGGTGCAAAAATGGAGGCTCTAGACCCTTCCAGAGCTGAGATATCGAAACTCAAAATTTCAAACAGAAAAAAAAACGACAGTGTTACCCCTCACGTTTTTTTTTTTTTTTTTTTTTTTTTTTGTTTTTTGGGCGAAAAACTAAGTATCCCCAATCTTCTCAAAACTCTGGATTCTGATTGAGGGCCATGAGAAATAGACCTGGGTGCAAAAAAATGGAGGCTCTAGACCCTTCCAGAGCGGAGATATCGAAACTCAATATTTCGACCAGAAAAAAAAACGACAGTGTTACCCCTTACATTTTTTTTGGGGGGGGGGGGGGGGGGGGGGCGAAAAATTAAATATCCCCAATCTTTTCAAAACTCTGGATTCTGATAGAGGGCCATGAGAAATAGACCTGGGTGCAAAAATGGAGGCTCTAGACCATTCCAGAGCTGAGATATCGCAAATCAAAATTTCGACCAGAAAAAAAAACGACAGTGTTACCCCTTTAGTTTTTTTTTTTTGGGCGAAAAATTAAGTATCCCCAATCTTCTCAAAACTCTGGATTCTGATAGAGGGTCGTGAGAAATAGACCTGGGTGCAAAAATGGAGGCTCTAGACCCTTCCAGAACTGGGATATCGAAACGCAAAATTTCGACCAGAAAAAAAAAACGACAGTGTTACCCCTAATGTTTTTTTTTTTGGGGTGAAAAATTAAGTATCCCCAATCTTCTCAAATCTCTGGATTCTGATAGAGGGCCATGAGATATAGACCTGGGTGCAAAAATGGAGGCTCTAGACCCTTCCAGAGCTGAGATATCGAAACTTAAAATTTCGACCAGAAAAAAAAAAAACGACAGTGTTACCCCTTACGTTTTTTTTTTTTTTTTTTTTTGGGCGAAAAATTAAGTATCCCCAATCTTCTCAAAACTCTGGATTCTGATAGAGGGCCATGAGAAATAGACCTGGGTGCAAAAATGGAGGCTCTAGACCCTTCCAGAGCTGAGATATCGAAGCTCAAAATTTCAACCAGAAAAAAAAAAAACAGTGTTACCCCTTACATTTTTTTGGGCGAAAAATTAAGAATCCCCAATATTCTCAAAACTCTGGATTCTGATAGAGGGTCATGAGAAATAGACCTGGGTGCAAAAATGGAGGCTCTAGACCCTTCCAGAGCTGAGATATCGAAACTCAAAATTTCGACCAGAAAAAAATCCGACAGTGTTACCCCTTACATTTTTTTTTTTGGGTGAAAAATTAAGTATCCCCAATCTTCTCAAAACTCTGCATTCTGATAGAGGGCCATGAGAAATAGACCTGGGTGCAAAAATGGAGGCTCTAGACCCTTCCAGAACTGGGATATCGAAACGCAAAATTTCGACCAGAAAAAAAAAACGACAGTGTTACCCTTTACGTTTTTTTTTTTTTTTTTTTGGACGAAACATTAAGTATCCCCAATCTTCTAAAAAAAACTCTGGATTCTGATAGAGGGCCATGAGAAATAGACCTGGGTGCAAAATGGAGGCTCTAGAGCCTTCCAGAGCTGAGATATCGAAGCTCAAACTTTCAACCAGAAAAAAAAAAACAGTATTACCCCTTACATTTTTTTGGGTGAAAAATTAAGAATCCCCAATATTCTCAAAACTCTGGATTCTGATAGAGGGTCATGAGAAATAGACCTGGGTGCAAAAATGGAGGCTCTAGACCCTTCCAGAGCTGAGATATCGAAACTCAAAATTTCGACCAGAAAAAAATCCGACAGTGTTACCCCTTACATTTTTTTTTTTTTTGGGTGAAAAATTAAGTATCCCCAATCTTCTCAAAACTCTGGATTCTAATAGAGGGCCATGAGAAATAGACCTGGGTGCAAAAATGGAGGCTCTAGACCCTTCCAGAACTGAGATATCGAAACGCAAAATTTCGACTAGAAAAGAAAAACGACAGTGTTACCCCTTAAGTTTTTTTTTTTTTTTTTTTTTTTGGACGAAACATTAAGTATACCCAATCTTCTAAAAAAAACCTCTGGATTCTGATAGAGGGCCATGAGAAATAGACCTGGGTGCAAAATAGAGGCTCTAGACCCTTCCAGAGCTGAGATATCGAAACTCAAAATTTCGACCAGAAAAAAAAACGACAGTGTTACCCCTTATATTTTTTTTTTTGGGCGAAAAATTAAGCATCCCCAATCTTCTCAAAACTCTGGATTCTGATAGTGGGCCATGAGAAATAGACCTGGGTGCAAAAATGGAGGCTCTGGACCATTCCAGAGCGGAGATAAACGCAACTCTAAATTTCGACCAGAAAAAAAAACGACAGTGTTACCCCTTACGTTTTTTTTGGGGGGGGGGGGGAATTAAGTATCCCCAATCTTCTCAAAACTCTGGATTCTGATAGAGGGCCATGAGAAATTGACCTGGGTGAAAAAAATGGAGGCTCTAGACCCTTCCAGAGCTGAGATATCGAAACTCAAAATTCGACCAGAAAAAAAAAGACAGTGTTACCCCTTACGTTTTTTTGGGGGGCAAAAAATTAAGTATCCCCAATCTTCTCAAAACTCTGGATTCTGATAGAGGGCCAATGAGAAATAGACCTGGGTGCAAAAATGGAGGCTCTAGACCCTTTCAGAGCTGAGATATCGAAACTCAAAATTTCAAACAGAAAAAAAAACACGACAGTGTTACCCCTTACGTTTTTTTTTTTATTTATTTGTTTGTTTTTTGGGCGAAAAACTAAGTATCCCCAATCTTCTCAAAACTCTGGATTCTGATTGAGGGCCATGAGAAATAGACCTGGGTGCAAAAAAATGGAGGCTCTAGACCCTTCCAGAGCGGAGATATCGAAACTCAAAATTTCGACCAGAAAAAAAAACGACAGTGTTACCCCTTACATTTTTTTTTGGGGGAGGGTGGGGGGGGCTTGCGAAAAATTAAGTATCCCCAATCTTTTCAAAACTCTGGATTCTGATAGAGGGCCATGAGAAATAGACCTGGGTGCAAAAAATGGAGGCTCTAGACCATTCCAGAGCTGAGATATCGCAAATCAAAATTTCGACCAGAAAAAAAAAACGACAGTGTTACCCCTTTAGTTTTTTTTTTTGGGTGAAAAATTAAGTATCCCCAATCTTCTCAAAACTCTGGATTCTGATTGAGGGCCATGAGAAATAGACCTGGGTGCAAAAAAAGGAGGCTCTAGACCCTTCCAGAGCGGAGATATCGAAACTCAAAATTTCGACCAGAAAAAAAACGACAGTGTTACCCCTTACGTTTTTTTTTTTGTTTGTTTGTTTTTTGGGCGAAAAACTAAGTATCCCCAATCTTTTCAAAACTCTGGTTTCTGATTGAGGGCCATGAGAAATAGACCTGGGTGCAAAAAAATGGAGGCTCTAGACCCTTCCAGAGCGGAGATATCGAAACTCAAAATTTCGACCAGAAAAAAAAAACGACAGTGTTATCCCTTACATTTTTTTTTTTGGGGGGGGGGGGGGGGCGAAAAATTAAGTATCACCAATCTTTTCAAAACTCTGGATTCTGATAGAGGGCCATGAGAAATAGACCTGGGTGCAAAAATGGAGGCTCTAGACCATTCCAGAGCTGAGATATCGCAAATCAAAATTTCGACCAGAAAAAAAAAACCGACAGTGTTACCCCTTTAGTTTTTTTTTGGGCGAAAAATTAAGTATCCCCAATCTTCTCAAAACTCTGGATTCTGATAGAGGGTCGTGAGAAATAGACCTGGGTGCAAAAATGGAGGCTCTAGACCCTTCCAGAACTGGGATATCGAAACGCAAAATTTCGAACCAGAAAAAAAAACGACAGTGTTACCCCTAATGTTTTGTTGTTTTTTGGGTGAAAAATTAAGTATCCCCAATCTTCTCAAATCTCTGGATTCTGATAGATGGCCATGAGAAATAGACCTGGGTGCAAAAATGGAGGCTCTAGACCCTTCCAGAGCTGAGATATCGAAACTTAAAATTTCGACCAGAAAAAAAAAAACGACAGTGTTACCCCTTACGTTTTTGTTTTTTTTGTTTTTTTGGGCGAAAAATTAAGTATCCCCAATCTTCTCAAAACTCTGGATTCTGATAGAGGGCCACGAGAAATAGACCTGGGTGCAAAAATGGAGGCTCTAGACCCTTCCAGAGCTGAGATATCGAAGCTCAAAATTTCAACCAGAAAAAAAAAAACAGTGTTACCCCTTACATTTTTTTGGGCGAAAAATTAAGAATCCCCAATATTCTCAAAACTCTGGATTCTGATAGAGGGTCATGAGAAATAGACCTGGGTGCAAAAATGGAGGCTCTAGACCCTTCCAGAGCTGAGATATCGAAACTCAAAATTTCGACCAGAAAAAAATCCGACAGTGTTACCCCTTACATTTTTTTTTTTTTTTTGGGTGAAAAATTAAGTATCCCCAATCTTCTCAAAACTCTGCATTCTGATAGAGGGCCATGAGAAATAGACCTGGGTGCAAAAATGGAGGCTCTAGACCCTTCCAGAGCTGAGATATCGAAGCTCAAAATTTCGACCAGAAAAAAAACGACAGTGTTACCCCTTACATTTTTTTTGGGCAAAAAATTAAGTATCCCCAATCTTCTCAAAACTCTGGATTCTGATAGAGGGCCATGAGAAACAGACCTGGGTGCAAAAATGGAGGCTCTAGACCCTTCCAGAGCTGAGATATCGAAACGCAAAATTTCGACTAGAAAAAAAACGACAGTGTTACCCCTTACGTTTTTTTTGGGGGGCGAAAAATTAAGTATCCCCAATCTTCTCAAAACTCTGGATTCTGGTAGAGGGTCATGAGAAATAGATCTGGGTGCAAAAATGGAAGCTCTAGACCCTTCCAGAGCTGAGATATCGAAACGCAAAATTTCGACCAGAAAAAAAAATGACTGTGTTACCCCTTACGTTTTTTTGGTTTTTTTGGGGGTGAAAAGATAAGTATCCCCAATCTTCTCAAAACTCTGGATTCTGATAGAGGGCCATGAGATATAGACCTGGGTGCAAAAATGGAGGCTCTAGACCCTTCCAGAGCTGAGATATCGAAGCTCAAAATTTCGACCAGAAAAAGAAAAACGACAGTGTTACCCCTTACATTTTTTTTGGGCGAAAAATTAAGAATCCCCAATATTCTCAAAACTCTGGATTCTGATAGAGGGTCATGAGAAATAGACCTGGGTGCAAAAATGGAGGCTCTAGACCCTTCCAGAGCTGAGATTACGAAGCTCAAAATTTCGACCAGAAAAAGAAAAACGACAGTGTTACCCCTTACATTTTTTTGGGCGAAAAATTAAGAATCCCCAATATTCTCAAAACTCTGGATTCTGATAGAGGGTCATGAGAAATAGACCTGGGTGCAAAAATGGAGGCTCTAGACCCTTCAAGAGCTGAGATATCGAAACGCAAAATTTCGACCAGAAAAAAACGACAGTGTTACCCCTTACGGTTTTTTTTTTTTTTTTTTTGGGGGGGGGCGAAAAATTAAGTATCCCCAATCTTCTCAAAACTCTGGATTCTGATAGAGGGTCATGAGAAATAGACCTGGGTGCAAAAATTGAGGCTCTAGACCTTTCCAGAGCTGAGATATCGAAACGCAAAATTTCAACCAGAAAAAAAACCGACAGTGTTACCCCTTACGTTTTTTTTTTTTTTTTTTTTTTGGGGGCGAAAAATTAAGTATCCCCAATCTTCTCAAAACTCTAGATTCTGATAGAGGGTCATGAGAAATAGACCTGGGTGCAAAAATGGAGGCTCTAGACCCTTCCAGAGCTGAGATATTGAAACTCAAACTTTCGACCAGAAAAAAAAAAAACGACAGTGTTACCCCTTACGTTTTTTTTTTTTTTTTTGGGGCGAAAAATTAAGTATCCCCAATCTTCTCAAAACTCTGGATTCTGATAGAGGGCCATGAGAAATAGACCTGGGTGCAAAAATGGAGGCTCTAGACCCTTCCAGAGCTGAGTTATCGCAACTCAAAATTTTGCGATATTATTACTTTAGCTTAACGTTACTTGTCGGGTGTACTGTCTTTGCACTGCTGACTAGCCTGAATAAAATAGACAAGTTATTGTCAACACACTGTTTTGTCCGGCCTTTATTGAGCTCTGTTGGTTGAACATGATGATTTGCCGAATATTAAAAAGGTGTTACTGTTTTTGCAGTTTGTCTATTAATTTTTCTACGCTCTAAAGTTAATTATAATTGAAGTATTTTTTTCTATGAAAACCTATAGGCCCACTCACATTTTCACTGGCCCACCCAAAATACAATTTCTGCCTACGCCACTGCACTGAGTACGAAATTTTCGTGTGCGTATTTTTGTGTTCGTCAGCCTAAAAAATTTGTCACGCATAGAAACCTTGCACACCGAGTCCGTTGCGTATTTATTAAACCTTTGCGGTAAAAAACGCAAAAATACCAAATGGATTCGTCAAGCAGTGAGGATGATTTTGTTGCCCTCTCTCTTATTGAAAAGAGAAGTAAGAGAAAATATTACGTCCATCCAATCCTGAAATTGCGCCGAGAGGAAGGAGAGTTCCTTAAGGAGTTGCGAATTTATCCTGAGCGATTCAAAATTTACCTCAGAATGTCAGTGGGACAGTTTGATGCTTTGCTAGCGATTCTGGAGCTTCATATTAAAAACAAGACCACCAATTTCCGTGAAACAATCGATTCTGAACGGAGACTGGCAGTGTGTCTAAGGTAGGGACACACACGAACACACACACACCCGCGCGCGGCCCGGTGGAAGCGCTGGGCAGACAGAACAGCTGTGTAGGCTGTTATTGCTTAGCCTATATATTGTGTATAGCCTATACTGTGCCCAAATAATACATTAGTTATCGAATTGGCTGCTCAATCACACCTTATTCGATCCTAAATTTCAGTCTGATTGAAAGGGGAGGTTTATTAATTGCATAATCCAATATACAGAAGACAACATAAACACTTTATCGAATTGAAAACCGAAACTGAAAGCACGGCGCATATATGCATTGATTGAAGGACGAGCTCCCCCCGGCCCTGAATTGTCAAAAGACCTCTCAAAATGCTGGCTCTGGATGTGAAAGACGCAGAAAATCTAACCCAATCCGATTAATTTTACGACGGACAAAAGTTTCAGAGGCGGTGTGCAAGCGTGATTGACATAACGTGAGGTCGAATTTTTTTTTTAACGTGCGAAAATTTCGGATGCGAATTTCGCACTCAGTGTGCAATGGCCTTTTTTAGACTTTTTTTTCCGGCGTGGAAGGCAAATAAATCATTTTCACCTTGAAAATATATATTTTATTTATTTATTTTTTATTTATTTATTTTTTTTTGCATTTTAAACAATAGAACATTTTTCAGTGATCTTCAATAAAACAAAATTCCATTTTTCTCGGTTTAATGAAATCCAATAGGTTGTTATGGCAGAGGCGATTGCCTGTAGAATAGGTCAACATCCGGGTATCTCTCCCCTGGAACGTGTAAGTTTCACGTTTGAGGGGGTTAAACCGTGACACCTACACGCTTTACAAAGTGGACCAACGTGATTATTTCACATGTTCCCATCAAGGCCTCAATGAAGGGATTTTGTGAGCAGAAAGGGGGCTTACAATGTAAATGTGCAGCCAATTTACTATTACAATTTTTAATACTCCAGATTAGTAATATTACATCCATATTTGTAAAAGGATGGTGTGTAACCATGTTCCATATCAAATCAGTGTGAAAGCAAAATGGCCAGGATCTGTGCATGACTGAAGAATTTTCAGAGATTCACATTTATGCACATTATTTGAAAGGATAAGGAAAATTATAAATATCAATGTGTGTGTGTTTACAGGGGCTTCATGGGATACCTGTCCTAACTGTACATGTGCATCAGATACCTGTGTGTGTGTTTACAGGGGTTTCACGCCAGATACCTGAACTGTCACAAAAAAAAAAAAACGTCTAAATGTCACGTTTTTATTGAAATAGCCTAATGAGTAAAACTATTTTCCGGCGTCCCCCAGCTCCTCGTTTAAGCAAAAGGAACGCTAAAACAATACTCGACCTAGTTCCGTTGCTTAGCAACGGGAAGAAACTCCTGTAACTTCAGTGCCATAGGTTAGCACCGTACCTTAAAGTGCTTACAGATTAGGAGACATGTGTTCGCTGCATATGTAATGTTATACTTTTAGAATAGGTTAACATCCGGGTATCTCTGCACTGGAAGGTGTTAACGCAAACGTGTAAGTTTCACGTTTGAGGGGGTTAAACCGTGACATCTACACATTTTCCAAAATGGACCAACGTGATTATTTCACGTCTTGTCGTGATAACGGGTTGCGTTAACGCAAACGTCTAAGTTTCACGTTTGAGGGGTTTAAACCGTGATATCTACACGTTTTCCAAGTTTGAGGGCTTTAAACCGTGACAACTACACGTTTTCCAAAGTGGACCAACGTGATTATTTCACGTCTTGTCGTGATACCGGGTTGTCACAGAGAATGTCTAATTGAAGAGAATTGGCACTGGCTGGTTACTTCCGGGTTCTGGACTGGCTGCAGTAACACGTCTCTGTCCATGCGGGGGCGCTCGCGGTCGAGTGCAGAATGAATGGAAGTCAATGGGGTTTCACCCCCACACATCCACTTTTCTCAGGATGTAATTTTTTGTTAAGTAATTTGAAAGTTGCATTCAAAAGGGAGGGCTAAGATAATACACTCAGCTAAAAATTGCATTTTTAAGTTCACTTATCTGTTCTAAAAGTCCGTTCAAAAATGTGATGACGTCACACAATAGCAGAATGCTAGCGTGTTCCGGTCAACAACGGCCTAACCTGTAAGAAATCAAAAGGACATAAGTACTCGTTCATTCGACTTTTGGCCTATAATCTATATTGAACTTGCGGAATCAACAATAAAATCTATGTTAATTTAATGACAAGCAGGTGCATTTAGCCGTTTAGCCCCATAGACTCCCATTCATTCTGCTCTCGCCCGCGATCACCTCCAGTGGAATTCTAATGGAACTGCAACCAAGATGATACACAATGGGGGTAATAGGAAGTGCCAAGGCTCTCCGAGACGGGCTCTGGTTGTCATCAAGGGGGTAATCCATCAGCCGGAAGCTGAAGATGCCTCTGGGGACCGTCATTGTAGCCCACTATCACCTGCTGTTAGCGTTCCCATTGACTCCCATTCATTTTGGCGTCACTTTGACAGCGAATAACTTTACATCTGAGGCGTCCAAAGACTCCATTTATCCATTATTTATTTCTAAAGAAACACGACAATTCATAAAAGGCTCCATTACGTTGTATGTTACGTTATGGCCACGTAGAAGCCGTTCTTGTAAAAATAGGCTAAAAATTGCGTCATAACCACTCGACTGTCAGTCGCACAGTAAAAAATTACCGTATAGACAGGAAGAGAAGCTCGCACAGCCTCGCAGGCAATCTTTTACTGTCTAAAGTCAGCCCATGGCATAAATAGAAACAAAATGACAAAATAACTAATCAGAACATATCTGATTGACTAATAATGATTAACTAATCAGAATAACTAATAATCACGCTTCGCCGTCTCTGTGCACGATTAAAATTTCTCTTGGCACAGCTACTATAAGTCGGTCAGTTTGCTCACGTGACAACTACGTCGTCAAGCTCAGTTGGAGCCTGCGCAGAACGCTCTGCAATCAGGAAGTGAGTGCCCATGTTGAGCTTCAGCTCTCTCCGTTGAAATCAACGGGGTCGCTGTGTCCATTTCTTTTACTGTCAATGGTTGTCATATATTTTTAGTGTGCTCCTTGAATAACCCCTTTTCTTTAGGTGGCGCTGTTAACAACGTGATTCATTTGATCCTCGGTCCCGTCCACGTGTGAGTATGTGAGAATATTCTACCCGGGAATTTTGGAGCCCTGGCCTGAGCCCGTTCCTTCAAATAGGGGAGAGTGGGGTAAAGTGAGACATTTTTTACATTTGCTCTCCTCTAAGTGAGCTAAAATGATATATCAGTAAGATTTATACATTTCCCATTAATTCAGGATGTTTTCTACCACTGGGAATTATCTGAATGTATTCAGGACGAAGGGAAGTGAAAATATGATTGTTTTTAAAAAAGTGGTCTTGTGTCTCACTTTACCCCAGCTTAGGGGTAAACTGAGACAGACCAGAGAAATCAAGGGGGTAAAGTGAACCAGCTGGGGGTAAACTGATCCACTTACTTTTTATCAGAGCCCTAGCTCCCTGGAAAGCGGACGACTGGTATCAGTCAGGAGTTAGTATGGGTGTGGTTAAAAGGAGAAAAGTGATCTCGACAAATACATCCAACCTTGGTTGGAGGGCCCTTTACGAGGGCAGGCTCGTCTCATAGTAAAGCCTGGAGAAACGCCTACATATAAACTGTCTAGAGATGAGAGCAGTCGCTCTATCGCTGAAAGTCTTTCTCTCGTACTTGAAAGGCCACCATGTCGTGGTCCAGACAGACAGCATGGCAGCGGTGTCCTATATAAATGACCAGGGCGTTCTCAGGTCAAGCAACCTGCACGCCATGGCCAAAAAACAAATTTTATGGGCTCATCACAACCTGTGCTCCCTAAGAGCGGTGCATGTGCCATGCATCCTGAACCAGGGTGCGGATATGTTATCCAGAGACAATGTTCCCCCAGGAGAATGGTCTCTTCACCCAGAGGCATAGGTCGACCTCTTCGCCTCAGGAGAGCAGGGGTGTGCTTGCCCATGATTTGCCGAACCGCCCGCTGAATGCATTCCTTCCAGTCACGATGTTACCACAGGTCATCGAATTGATCAGGGAGAGCAAGTATGTAGTGCTACTAATAACCCCTCTCTGGAAGACCCAGTCATGGTTCTCCATGCTGGTACAGCTGCGGTGGCGCTGAGGAGAGATCTCCTCATGCAGGCAAACCGATTAATTTGCCATCCCCGTGAGGCAAGAGCGCTAGTATCAACTAGACACCGCTACGCTCAGAAATGGGTGGTAATTTCTGGCTGGTGCACTGCATGGAGCCTGGACCCCTATTTGTGTGAAGTATCAAGTATACTCGCCTTCTTACAAGGGATTTTGGACGTGGGTCGTACCCCCTCCACATTCAAAATGTATGTGGCTTTGATCAGGGGTTCGCTTCAGTCGACTTAACCTGACTACCTTAGGCTGAACTGGTCAATATAAAGGCTTAGGCCACACCCATTCTGAATGGCTCTGACATGCCACGGCACGAAGCAGCCTGATTGGTTCTTTCGTCTGAGCCGCCTCTCCATAGGCTCATGCAGTTGCCACAGCACATCCAATGACCGCACTAGCCGCTCATCTGTGTCTGCTGTGCAGCTTCTCTGCATTTGAAAGATTTTGGCTTCAATATTCCACATTTTTAAAACAGACCTCTTCTTCTCAATATCTTGTCAGGCTTATCAATAATTATATCCCTTGCAGCTGCTATTATAGACATCTTTCCTTCCTTGACCTCAGCGGCTGCACTCTCCATCTCTTCAAGGGGTGTTTTGCCCCAGGTTGTCTTCCTGGTGTATTACCTTGGCATGATGGCTTTTCTAGAATGTTTATGACATTAAAGGGGGGGTTGACTCCAGTTTCACTTTTTTGATTTTAAATAGTGTGTAATGTTGCTGATGGTGCATTAACAGTATCTGCAAAGTTGCAGCGCTGAAAGTTCAATGTAAGCAGAGATATCGTCTTTTTAAAAACCAGGAAGTGTAAACGCCTACAAAAACGACTCGATTGGGACTACAACGGGTTATGGTACGTCACTAACCCGCACATTTGCATCAACAACTCCCTTCGGAATATGCAGGAAAGGGCATGTGCATATTTCTGCAGCACGTCGAGTGTGTTGTTCACGCAGCTGTCAGGTCTTCTGTGTTTCAAGCTTCCCACGGATGCTATACTTCATCAACAATGGATACAATTTATGTTTGATTATATTCCTGAAAGTGACGATCGTAATCTAGCTCTCTGTGCTGCGCATTTTACGGAAGACAGCTTCCAGAATCTCCACGAGTTCAATGCAGCAAGAAACTGTTAATAAACCATGAAGCAGATCCAACTTTAAAACCAGAGGCAGCAGTTGTTGGACCACAACCTGTAAGTAGGCTAAGACTTAATCGTTTTAAATGTATTTGCATGTATAATTCCAGACGTAACGTTAGCCTGTGTTTTATTTATGTTTTATTTTTTCAAAATGCCAGCGCTGGCTTTATAGCCACTAGGCTACTAGTTATGCTAGTATTTTGTGTCTACGACAAACGGGTGCAAACATTATGGACCTGAATTTTGTATAAGTACTAATGTTTTAAACGTATTTTTCGTGTATATATGCTTTAAGACGTTATTTTCGATTTGATCAAGAACGTAAACTTGCCAACGCTGTTTGTGTTTAACATTAGTAGCCAGTCAGTTGCTATCGTTGCCAGTCAGATGCTATTGTGGAAAACAAACGTGTATATGGTTAAAAAATATGGCAAATTATCATTCAGAAACGTTTAGTAAGAACCGTGTGTGGTGTGGTTCTGTTTGACTCGCTTCATCGCGGCTTTCTCTGTCTGATTCTGCCTCAAACTGATACTGCAGTTCGACACCATTATTTCCATTATTTACATCTGGACCGGAGCTGGCGTTTCCCCGTTAAGGTAATAGGCGTTAACTTTCCGGACAACGTGAGCGACAGTTTAGCCAATCACAACACACCCGCCCAAACGAACCAATCTGAGCCCACGACGTGTTTCTGAGGGAGTGTTTTCATAGAATCAGGAAGTAAACCGCTCGTTCAGGGGACAGAGGAGAGCGCGGCTTACAATAAAGGTGAAGTTTATGAAAAATAAGACTTTTTAAAAAAGAAAAACCACAAATACATGTTATATTGCACCCCATAAACACAATCATGCAAAGAAAAAAAGCAATCAACCACACCTTTAAAAAATAAAACATATGTAATGTAATATTACATTAAAATATTTTTAAGACTAAACTTAACTTGTGCCTCATGTCTCACTTTACCCCACTGCCACATTTTAGAATAAAACGATCTCTCTTAGTAATTCAGGATACTCTTCAGCTATCATCATCACATGGTTTTATATGTTAATAGTTCATCGACATATATGATATAAATTTTTCTACCTGAATCAATTTGCTTTACCACAACAGTTGATTAAGTTGACGGCAAGAAAATTTACTTTTACATGCAAAAAACATATTTTTGTGAAAAAAAAAAAAAACATGCTTATCACAGCACCATGAGCTCCTCTCCTTTATGGCCAAGGGGAAATGGAATGGGCTTGAAAACATAATGGTCACACAACCACAAATGTGTTCCGTTGACTAGATACAGGGGGTGTCTCACATTACCCGATGTGTTTTTTTTTTTCACAAAAACTCTCTAATGCTATTTTTGACAACAAGCCTTATAAAGTCTATCAGGTTTTCTGTGAGAGATGAAGTTTGTTTGAATGATCAAAAGTGTTCTATTTTTGAAGGAGGAACTGAACAATTTTGTTTTTTGGAGGCTTTTCTGTACTTCTTGAAAATACATGTGTTTATGTCTAATAAATTCTCTTGGTCTATTTGTTTCCAGGGCGCTCTATGGGTGCTCGTACAGCTGTTGCTGTTTGTGAACGTATGCAGAGACAGAAGGATGCAGTCGAGGGTGTTCTGTGTTTGTCATTCCCTCTTCATCTACCAGGAAAACCTACCCTATCTCACGACCAATTCGTACGAATTCGTACGAGTGATTCAAAAGTGGCTAATTCGTACTAATTCATACGACCTCACTCGTACGAATTGCCTAAACCCACGTGATGGTTATGTTTAGGGGCGGGGTTAGGGGTAGGTCAATCGTACGAATTCATACGAATTGGCCAATTCGTAAAATATGTACGATTTCACAAAAATCGTACTAATTCGTACGATGAGGTCGTACGAATTGTTACGAATTAGCCACCTCGTAAAATTCGTACGAATTCCCGTGAGATCGGGTTGGGAAAACCACTAACATATGTTGAGCGGAGCAGAGGCCTGCTTGCGCTGTCGCAAACTTCTGTGCTGTTTGTTTCCGGCACTAAAGATAACTTGTGTGAAAAGGTGAACACGGATGAGATGTTTTCCATTGATTCTGGGGCTTAAATTAAAGTTCTTCCTGTTGAACCTTTAAAAGGAATAGTTCACCCAAATATAAGAAATATTTAAAGGGTACATATCATGCTTTTAAATCATTAACTTTTACTTATAAATCATACATTTGTGGTCTATATAAAGCATAACTGCAATGCTTGGGTCTGAATTCCTCATTATTATAGCTCAACAGGCCCCTTTTCTACCCCTTTTCTGATGTGCTTCTGTGTGCAACCCGTTTCGAAGCGTCCCCTTTAAATAAAAAGGAGTTGCGTCTTTCCCCGCCCGCTCTCCAGGTCGCTGAGTTCACGGTCGGTTCAACTCCCCGCGTTCGGCCATTATTGTAGTTTGATAAGAGATATACGATTACTATAGTTTCAAAGAACATTTTTATTCACACGTTAACAAAATGTCAACAAAAGACTTGTCCATCAAGCGTTACGTATTCGAGCCAGAGCGAGCGATTTGAAAAAGACGACGACAAACCTGCAGAACAACGTCTTCATATGGATGCAGTGGTATGTAAAGTTAAGTTAACTATGTTGTGTTATTAGTGAAAGTCGACTATTTCTCTTGTTAAAACAAGCACTCTGACAAGATAAATGACTACAGTCTAATCTTACCAGTAAAAATCTGTATTGATAATAATATGATAACTTACGTTTAGAAAAGCATCAGCAAACACAGCAGCTAAATGATAGAAGGAATTTACCCCTCATTCAGACGAAGTCGATCGGCAAACCATTCTTTATACTGGCGGAGGTTGTTGAAGTGGGAATCCTTGAAGTGCTTCAGGTCACTACATCCAACAACCGAACATTTTGACTTGCCCTCTCGTAACTTCTGCATCATTGAGCTTGGACTACAAAATCGGAGCGAGAAATAATAATGGCGGATTGCTCGAAGTGTTGGACCGGTAGTCGATGTCCTTATTTGGCAGTTCCGCTGCAAATCCTGTGACGTTATTGTTCAAAAAACGTCATAGAAAACAGAAAAATCTGAACAGGTTGAAAAATATGACCAAAACAGAATATAAAGATATAAACGAAGCACCTGAAGAGAATAATTTCATCTTTTCTGTACTTATAAACACTCCAAATATACAACAAAATGCATTTAAGGGCTTAAAAAGTGGATTTTGCATGATATGTCCCCTTTAATAATTTTCTCACCCTCACTTTGTTCCAAACCTCTAGGGCTTTTTCTACAGAGCACAAAAGAATGTTTTCATTGTGTGAAAACACAAAAAGAATTTTAGTTCACACAATGAAAGTCAATGGTCATTGGTCACCATTTCAGCATTCTTTAAAATATCTTTGTGTTTAATGGAAGAAAGAGCGTCACACAGGTTTGAAATATGAGGGTGAATAAATGAAATTTATTTTTCATAATACATTTTTGGGTAAACTAGCCCTTTAACTTGAAGTTTTTAGACCTTGATTATACATAATCTATCACATTCTTCTTCAAAAACAAAGTTTATAATTTGTTTGCTTTTCAGAGACTTCTAGAAATTGTTAGGCACGCACCTCATGAAAACCCCTGCTGCTGTTCACTGGGTCAAGGATGCTAACCATGGACTCAAAGTAAGTGGCAGAACAGAAGAGTCAGTACTGGAGGAAGTCAATCCACAGATTATTGCATGGGTACTACAACACAAATAAAATGCATTTGTAAATACGAAACATTATTCCTACTGTTGGATGAAAAAAGATGGTGAGATGCTGAGCCTTACCCTAACCATGTGTACCTCGTTGTGTTAACTCCATTACAGATAATTTATATAACAATAATAAAGATCATAATATTATATATTGTGTTTTTTTTTTTCAAAAATAACAATCTTAGAAAAGTAACAGATATATAATAATACTGTAACAAATGAATAATAACACTGTAGAATCGCTACTGTTTCAAAAATGAATCGCTACTTTATAAAAATGAATCGTTACTTTTTTTAAAAAAGAATCGCTACTTTAAAAAAATAATGTTAAAAATAATAATGTAACAAATGTATAACACTGTAAGAATGTATAATAACACTGTAATGTTTAAGTGTATAAAACCGTGTCCTAACTACACGCGACGCCGCGACACGCGATAAAAGGTATCTTTTCCATGTTAATCTGAGTTTTTGTCCTAACCAGACGCGACTGCGACACGCGAAGTTTCTAATTTAGAAACGGTTCCTATTTCTGCGACGTCGCGGCTGACGGAATGAAGAAATTACACTGGTTATGAGGACACATTATTTATTTCTAGTTAAAAAGGTCACTGTGCCACAAGCGATAACGGATAATTTACCTCAGATTTTGAAAGCATGTAATATAGCGTTCAAAATGAATTCTAGGCAAAAATACGTCTGTACTTCATAACAAAATTTGTCAATGAGTATATTTTGTTAATGTTTTGACTTTTAATAATGTTATTTCTTGATATGATTATTTCCTTACCCATATTAAATGCGAGTGCCGGCCAACAGTGCACTTTCACGGAGAGACTCTGCTCACACCATAGGCTCACACGGTGTTCTGAATGAGTGGCGTCTCACAGTCGCGTCGCGTCTAGTGTGGACAGACACACTTGCTGTCGCTGGAATTTTATCGCGTCGCGTGAAGTTAGGACACTGTGCTATTACAAGTGTATAAAACTTGTAATAAACATATAAATACGTATAAATAAGGTGGTGATGGCACAGTGGATAAGACACATGCCTTTGGTCTGTGAGACCCGTTCGACTTCACTGTGAGAGACACCAATGTGTCCCTGAGCAAGACACTTAACCCCTAGTTGCTCAAGAGGCATGCGACCTCTGACATCTGTTGCAATTGTAAGTCGCTTTGGATAAAAGCTAAATGACTAAATGTCAAAAGTCAACATAGAAATATTATTTTTTTGTTACTGTTTTATATCTATTTTCTTTATAGTCTATGAAAGCTTCAAGCATCCAATCAACTGATTATAAGTACTTCACAAGATCAGATCACAAACTTACTTACAGGTTTATTTTCTCACTTTGCTTCTCTGGATCTCCACATTCCATGAAAAAGAACATTTGCCAAACATAATCTCTGCAGAAAATTTAAATTGTGTAGACAAAATTAGATAAAATAACAGTATAGGAAACAATTTCTTAAAAAAAAGGATATATATAATAGTTCACAGTGTTTAGAGGTTACTTTTGTACCTAGGTTTTAGGCATTATAACATTCATGCATTCAACCTAGATAATGAACAACTTAAAATCCAAAGAATTCAAAAATATCATCAATATCATTCTTCTGGATATTTGGTTTCCGCAAGACAGTCTGTGAGTCCATTCTTTCTTCCTTGGCTCCAGGTGCCATATTGTTTCTTGACACTTCTTTTTTGGGGAATGGTTGTGGTTGGCTGCAGTTCCTCATATGTTTCAATGACACAGACACGTTTTTATCTGTTCTAGAGCACATCCTGGTAAATGCAGATCTAGATCTGATAGTTCTGTTGCATGCCCTGGAGGTTCTGAGGTGCCATCGAGTTCTCCAAAGTGCAGTGAAGGACCAGGAACGTTTTGGTGGGAGAGTCTTTGGAAGCATTAATGCCTTTTGAAATTCTAACTTAAACTTCTTCAAACTCTTCTCCACCCTGAATAATAATAAATAAACATAATTAGACACACCAGCTAAGAATGACTCATAAATACATATTTCATGTAAAGTATTTTTATGTACCTGACACCTTCAGCTTCCAGACTTTCCATCCTCAGACACTTCAGGTGCAAGAAGGCCAGGTGCTTACGCTCTCGATGAAACTTACAGCTCCGGCACCAGAGCATCACTTCCTTCAGATGGGCAGCCATGTTTCTGAACGTGAACACCTTCTCCAACGACTCCAAGAACTTCCTCTTCTGACAGACAGCAATTTGGCTTGAGAAGTCTGATTTCATCTGTGGGAATAATGCACCAATATTAACCCTTAATCACCGTTTGGGGTAAATATGACCCCACTGGACTTTTCCTTGATTTTTTAAAAATGTTCCCTTCATCTAAGGGACATGAAACTCTGTGACTTTTCACAGAGAAAAAAACTGGGTTTGATTCGGTTGTTCTAAAGGTGTGTAAAAAAAAAATTACCATTTAGGGTTTCTGCAGGTTTCAGTAAGTCAAATTTAAGACCTTTTTGAAACATTTTAAGACCATAAACATTGAAATTTAAGACCTACACGACGCATTACCAACAATTTAAATAAGAAAATATTCGGAAAAAAATGATTTTATATAATATGCGTGTGTGTGTAGGTGAAATTTGTACTTTGCATTTTATACTGTAAAAACACAATTATAGTTGATTTTAGTTTGATCATTCCCAGAGATGAAATGGCATGAACATTTCATTTCATGATTACTATGAAATCAATTTGCCGAATGTATGTCTAGACCCAGCGAATAAAATTAGTAAACTTGAATATAATTAGAATAAAATATGTAAACTTTTTGTTTACATAAACATTAAAATACCATTAAAAATGATGGCCAGATTTTAAAGGAGTGTCTTGCAACAGGTTAAGTCTAGTTAAAATAAAGTCTTCACAAAAATAGCTTTATAACCAAATAAACCTCACGTATTTCAGCCTTTAAATAATCTTTTATAAAAAGATTGAGTCAAAAAATGATAAATTACGGACATTCACATCCCCTTATCTTTTATTATTAATAGTAAAATTTGAGCCGATTTTCCTGTTGCGTCTGTCGTTGCTAAGCAACCATGCACTGCGCTCTCCATAACGACAAAGACGTTTTAGTAGCCAGTGGATTTCCACCACGGAGAAACGCTTGCTGTAACGTTAGGTCTGCTACAAGATTTATTCACGGAGAAGAGAAAAACACTGGTAGTGTTCGGGTGCACCGCAATCCTTCATGTTGACTGTGAGCTTTAAGTGTTGCCCCTTGCTGATTGGTTGATTCTTCGGTTCGTTTGCGGCATTCTGAATCTGAAATAGGTTTTTTCAGTCTCGCTGTGGATGCGACGTGCCTATTCTCTCTGTCGGCGTTACGTCACTAATCATGTGACCTGCATAGCAACCAGCCGCGAAGGGTAAAACAAACCGAAGTCAATGAATGCCATATTGAATGAACTTGAGCGTGCAAACCTGGTGTATGAACGGCCTCTTGGCGAGCTACCTCGTATCAAACCACGAGGTAATGCTCGCACGGGAGCTGCGTGTTTGAACTCCGCTTTGTAGGCTACGACTCAATACTTATTTGCTACTTTGTAATAACTTTCTGCGGCCAGAGTTTTGGCAAATGAACGAGGGTAAAATCTTTTTAAGACCTTACTAAATCAAATTTAAGACCTCAGATGAAAATCGATCCGTTTTTAAGACTTTTTAAGGCCTTAAATTTAAAGTTCAGAATTTCAGACTTTAAGACTTTTTAAGACCCCGCGGACACCCTGTGTTTGGGGTCAAAATGACCCCACATTGAAAATGAATGGGAAAATGAAAAAAAAGGCTTTTTTTCATTTTGATTGTCAAAAAAATACAAGTAAATCCATTATAAATCTGAAACGTTCCACATATTTGGTCCTAGAGCATAAATAGAAAGTAGAACAAACTTTCTATCTCATACACACACACACACACACACACACACATGTCATGACTGACAGAGAGAGAGCATTTTTACAGAAATTGGCAAATAAAACAAACAAAACTGGTTTAAATCTAAAAAAAAACGTACATTTAAATCAAGGTCTGGTCCTAGAGCATAAACACAAAGTGGAAGGAGCTTTCTATCTCACACACAGCCACACACACATGTATGCATCCTGTTCATTACAGTTTATTAGTGCTGTTGTTTTGTATTATATTGGTTGATTTACTTGGTTTATTAAATTTATTTTGTTCTAAAATGTCTTGTTCTAAAAAAAATAATAATTGTTGATAGATAATTTTCCAAAATGAAGTGTGTGAATACAGTCATGTCACAGTGCTGATTTGTAACATTTATGCAAATGTGTGTATAATAATTTGCATAAAAAATACTTTAAAAATATATCAGACAACAACAACAAACTCCAATTTTGACAAAAATATTTTGTGCAATTCACTAAATATATACAGTATATCATATATATCAAGTTGTGAGGAGAATTTGAAGCATCAAGAAAAATGAAGTGAAAATGAGTGAGTCTCTATGGGCCCCTATTGGATAGATGTGGTCATTGCACTTCAATTCCTTAACTATAAGAAAAACTGTTTTTCGACTAACGACCAGATGGTAGTATTCTATCCCAAACACATAGAGCAATGTCCAAAAACTGTTTAGATTTAATTATCATCATAATTTAAGTGTTTTTTTTTTTTCTCTTTAAAAAAATCATTTTTTATGTGCCAATTTATGGCCTACTTATGTAATTGTGCAGTAAATAGGTAGAAAACTTAAAAAAAAATTCAAAAAAAAAAAACACAGCATAAATTAGCTGAGAAGTGAATTTAAAAAAATGATATATAGATTTCCATATAAAAAAATGTATATTTCCTTATGCAATCACTCTTTAAAAGTCTGGGGTCAAAATGACCCCAAACACCTTAAGTGTTGTCCTTTTCTAACAGTGATTAAGGGTTAACCCATGATGACTGCATTTCTATGAACATGTCAGCATATTATTGTTCTCAAAAATATACTTCAGTATGATCTGTCATATGGCAACATACAAATCAAGATCAAATACCTGTTTGGTTGTTTTACAAGATTGTGGAAGCACAACCTTCACCTCCATTCCATAGGGTAAGATATCTGAGGAATAGCAAGCAAATATGATTACATATAATCTATATACATACACAGTAATATCAAAGTAGTGTAAAATACGCAAAACCTGGCTGTTGTTGTAAAACTGCAGCTCCCAGATCCAGACTAGAACCTTCATCATAGCCAGCAGATAATATTGGCATCATCTCGCTCTTCTCTTCTCTATTATTCTGTTCTTGCTCTTTGTCCCCAAACAACCTCCAAAGGACAGATAATTTGGACTTTCTTGGCCTTGGGACCTCTAAAAGGTCTTGGGTCCCTTCTTCCATCAGTAGATCAGGGTGTGCGAGGCACAGGAAGTCTTTCAGGTCTCCAGGCAGGGTGAAGTCGGTCAGGTAGGCCATGGGCTTGGACTGTGACACATTCTGAAGAAGTTCAGTGGCTCTTTTGTACATGGGGATGAGGGCTTTCAAAATACCTCTGAAGAACACCCTAGAAAAAAAAAATACCAAAAAATTTAAACGGTATTATACCATTATTACAGAATTATATTTGTTGTTTATTGTTCAGGAAAGATTTAAAATATTCAGAACATTTTCTGAAATAATTCTTAACATTTTTTTTTCATTTCATGCTAGAAATACATAACCACAGTTTCCCCAACTTGTAAATTTTTATATCATACATGGGGGAATCCAACAGAGACATGGTAAATAATAACGACACATAAACTCACCAGAGACGACTGAGCATGCTGAGCATCACCATATTCAGCACAATGAACTCGCGCAGCTGGAGGTGCTGTCGTGTCAGTCTAACTGGTGTGTGAAGGATCTCAGTCATTAACAGTTCTTTGATTTATAGAGAGCCTAAGTCCCTCCCCTTCCGGTCGACCACCATGGGACCTTACTTCGGAAAAATATTGAATGGTAGTCAATGGCGAGAGACAACAAATATTTTGATCTGGTTTGAATTGTGCCCTGAATTACACATATGATGTCTGTAAATTTAAAAGATACATTTTAAAGTAAAGAAAGTCGCAGTTTGATGTAAAAGCGTTGAGGTATAAGATTGTGAAAATACGTAATTACGAAGACTACAAACCCCAAAGGCGCACATTTTCTCTCAATGAATGAAGCTAACTTTACTGAGGCTGTCTGTCATTGTTTCTACGGTCTTACGTTATAATCGTAACGTTACGCCGTCCTACCTGAGTGTTTTGTACCAGACTGCAAACACACGAGCAGCGTATCTCGTTTCTCTTCCCGGGAGATGTAGTTCACAGAGCGATTTTCACATAAAACTAAATGTTACTCTTCTGTTGTATGACAAACTGCGACGTTTTTGATTTTGAGAATCATCTTTTAAATTGACAAACATCATATGTGTAATTGAGGGCACAGTTCAGACGGAATAAAAAGATAAGTTGTCTCTCGCCATTGACTACCATTCATATTTTTTCCGAAATAAGGTCCCATGAGCCAGAAGCGAAGGGGCGGGACTTAGGCTCTCTATACTAGGGCTGTGCATAAGTTAATTGCGATTAATCGCATCCAAAATAAAAGTCTGTGTTTACATAATATATTTGTGTGTGCTGTATATAGTTATTTTTATATATATATAAATACACACACATGCATGTATATGTTTAAGAAAATGTGTTATTCCTATATAAAATATTTATTTTTATATAATATAGATTATGTGTTTATATATATTAGGGCTGTCAAACGATTAATCGCGATTAATCACATCCAAAATAAAAGTTTGTGTTTACATAATATATGTGGGTGCACTGTGTATAATTATTTTGTATATATATAAAAACACACATGCATGTATATATTTAAGAAAAATGTGTTCTTAATATATCAAATATTTATACTTATACATAATATTAATTATGTATAAATATATATAAAATATATACTTTCAGATTTTCCTTAAATATATACATGCATGTGTGTGTATTTATATATACAAAATAATTATACACACTACGCCCACATATATTACGTAAACACAAACTTTTATTTTTGAATGCGATTAATCGCGATTAATCGTTTGACAGCCCTAATATATATATATATATATATATATATATATACAGAATTTAAACGCAAATAATCCTTAAATATATACATGCATGCATAGGTATTTATATATACAAAATAATTATATACTAGGGCTGTCAAACAATTAATCGCGATTAATCGCATCCAAAATAAAAGTTTGTGTTTACATAATATATGTGGGTGTAGTGTGTATAATTATTTTGTATATATAAATACACACATATGCATGTATTAATTTAAGAAAAATGTGTTCTTAATATATGAAATATTTATATTTATACATAATATTAATTATGTATAAATATATATAAAATATATACTTTCAGATTTTTCTTAAATATATACATGCATGTGTGTATATTTATATATACAAAATAATTATACACACTACGCCCAGATATATTACGTAAACACAAACTTTTATTTTTGAATGTGATTAATCGTTTGACAGCCCTATTATATACAGCACACTCAAATATATTATGTAAACACAGACTTTTATTTTGGATGCGATTAATCACAATTAACGTTTGCACAGCCCTAATTTATACATTTTCAAAGCAAAGTAAATGGTTATGAATGTGAACATTTAGGATACATGAAAGCCTGGGTGCATCGCTCCAGCGTTCGGGCTGAAAGACTTGAGGCTCCAAGTAGTTTGAGACAGAGCCACTCCAACATAGGCTGACTGGGAACATTACACTCGCCAATCTCCACTCCAGCATCCCTGCGCAGAAACCAAAATGCATTCTCAAAACCATAAACTGGACAAAAAGTATTTTCTTTTAAGACAAACATTGTGATTGTGACATATACAAATAAAATGAACAAGAAATACATTTAGCGTGGGACTTCATTTTGTCCATCTGGAATTGATTGGATGGTTGTGGTTTGCTAATTGCTACGATCTCATGTGAGTGACAGGTTGTCCTAGCGCTGGATAAACACATCTTCAGAAAAGAGATGTCCTCTCAAGAGTGTGGGGGAGCTATTTTGATAAGATTATGAAGGCACAAAAATTGTCCACTGATAAATCGTTTCTAATAAACACTGCAATATATTCAATGCAAAAATAAGAATGGCTCATTTTGATTTCATGGTGCTTTAGCCTACACACCTTACCTCTGAAATTTGTTTGGACACAGTTCCTGCAGATCTTCTATTGCTGCTTGTAACTTCATCTCTTTTAAGCGGTTTACACATTGTTCAACCTGCAGATGGTGCATATTTCAAACATTTTACATAAATTAAAACCAGGGATTTTATTATGGCCTGGAATAATTATGCAATATATGTAACATGTAGTCTATATCGAAGCAATGGGTTCCAACCTGTTTTAATGCTCGGAATGGCTTGTGTTGTCTGAAGCCGTTGTTCAAAACGTAAAGTAGTTCGTAGAGCACACGGATTTCTGTCTGCAGAACTTCACTACATAACAGGGTCAACACTGCCTCACAGTCAGCCAGCAGACAGTTAATCAAGGTATCTGGACAGAGAAACATCTTTTTTTTTTTCCTTTTTCTTTTTTTTACAAAATGGTATAGACCATTTCAAAAGATGTAAACAACACTGGCCCAGAAGCACTTCCTGTTTCAGTTTTTTAACACTACATAAAAGCTGGGATAAAATACAACCAACAGAACATTTAAAACTGAATCAAAAAGTTAAACAAACATCTTTAAGAAGTTTTCTTAACATGTGAAACAAAGAAAACAGTTACAAACTGAAACAGGAAGTGCTTCTGGACCAGTGTTGTTTACATCTTTTGAAATGGTCTATACTGCACGCTTATTATACACTTTTACTTAAAAGTTAATAGAGTTGTTATTTGGTGAAACATGAAATGATCGTTAAATAGAGTACATTCACCAAACAATACGCACATAATACACAATGAGCCCGCGAAATAACTATGCAACATGTAAACATTCAACCTACAGAAGTAATAATACAAGAATTACACAATTCGTAGAAGACTGGAACACTATTGGACAACGCGACCGTCTATTTAGATCAAAAGTTACGAGTTAAATGCTTTATCGCTGCCAATAACTTATATCACGTCACGGCGCACCTTTTCACATTAATCTAACGTTAACTCATCCACGTGTTCTGGTCTGTCTCTGAAAAAAAATGCTATATTTCCTTTTCATGCCGTGTACGTACTCTTCATAGTAAAGTGTAGTAAACATATGGGTTAAAATGTTAGAACATACCTGTTGAATCAGTAAAAGGGATTCGAATCGAAGAAACAGCACTTGGAAAAGGAATATTGATTTTATTCCAGGGTTCCTGCGCCATGTTTACAGATGAGTGCCGGGGAGTTTAGAAAGAACGATTACGTCATAGCTCTTAAAGGTACATATACCGCATTCGTGTGCTAGAAATATCTCCTCTAAGCTGGAGGTGAACTCAGTGGATACCACCAGTGCTTACTCCTGAGGACATATGGTTCAAGTTAAGTCTTTTGCACCACAAGAATCATTCCAATAAAGTATTACTATAAATACAAAAAAAATTAAAAAAAAAGATCATTTGTATGCTAGAAAAAGCTGGGGCTCATTCTTCGTACGTCTGTAACGTTAACTCAGTTAAGCCTGTTTTATGCTTCTGCGTCGAATCGACGGCGTACCCCCGCAGACTCCTATCCGTCAACGCGAACTCGCCGACCCCTCCGCCGTAGCTCGACGTGCACCTCCAAAAATTTGTAACTACGCGTCGAGGCGACGCAGACACCAAGGGCTGTGATTGGTCAGATTATACATCATTTCAGGAATGTAGCTTTTCCGATTTCCCCCTCCCGCATTTTCACCCTCGTTCTGAATAATTATAATACTCTCATAAAGAAAGTAAATAAAGAATTAAACTTAAAATAAACATTTTTTTATTTCATTGTTAATATATATATATATATATATATATATATATATATATATATATATATATATATATATATATATATATATATATATATATATATATATATATATAATACTTTTTAGAGGACTTCTTACCTTTTTAAAATATAATTTTATCTTTTTTTGACAAATACTAACTGTTTATTATGAAATTTTAACACTAAACACCAACGTTTCAATTATTAAAAGTATGTGCGTCGACTTTTTGTAACAAAGGTCAGAAACTCCTGTAATGACATCGATTTTTTGAGGCGCACTCTTGTCATAAATTCATATATTACTGTTCATTCATAATTTGTAAGAAAAACAATAGCACTAAAATATCTATCTAGGTGACCTTTCCAACGATATATAGTTTGTCATGACTAGATTACGATTTATTAGTAATATAGTGAAGTAAATTTAGGTTGCCCGTATACGGGCAAGTGACTGTTAAGGGGCTAAAGTGTCACTTTGCAGTATGTTTTTTAAAATAAATAAATCGAGTGGCACACAAAAGCGGAGTGTGTGATTTCCCGTATGAATGCAGAACCTCCTCTTACATCAGAACAAGACCTATACCAAACATTTCACATTACAGCGCTGAGTCCGCCTCAACATCTATTTCAGCAGGAATTCAATCAGAAAAGATTATTTGAACATGCCCTCAGCTCTTGCCCCTCTGTGCCCGTGTGGGTTAAGAGGGCATGAGGAGGGGGTTACAGCCGAGGAGAGCCAGAACGCTGTGATATACTGCAGTCTGCTCACATCCCTCATTAGAGAGCTGCCACTAATGGTGTGGAAATAATTAGCAGACTCTAATGGGAAATCTTATACCTGTGAATCATTTTTCCCTGTTAAAGCTCTTTCGCGACCCTCAGCTCACTCTTTCTTTCCCTTTTTCCCTCCTCACATTCAGATCACCGTGGACTTGCTGATTTCGGACATTAAACGCCCCTTTAGTGGCCTATTAATACATCTTGTGCATTCATGGAATACAAATACAGCAAAAAAAAGAGTCTTTTTTAGGATATTGGATTTTAAAGATCATTTTGTAAAATCCAAACAATCTTAGATCTTTTGAAAAGGGAGTTCAAATGCTCATTCAATTAACTATCAACAATTATAGCACATGCACCTGTGGATCAGTCCTTAAAGGGATAGTTGGGGATGGCCTTAGACACGAAACGAGCAGTTTGTGTGAGAAAACGAACAGTATTTATATCGTTTTTACCTCTGAGGTAAAAACGATATAAATACTGTTCGTTTTCTCACACAAACCGCTCGTTTCGTGTCTTAGGCCATCAATGTGTACTTACATTTACGAGTCATTAAATCGTGTTTAATTTGGACTTCTCTGTGCATGCTCTTTGAGGTGGTGTCCATAGACCTACATTATATGACGGTTTTACAAAGAACGATTTGACCTAAAAATATCAAAATTGAAGCTACCGCGGAAACAAAGACACCTACATCTTGGATGTCCTTGAGGTAGGCTAAAACATTCCAAGAATTAATTTCAAAGTGAACTATCCCTTTAAGACTAACGGTTTACAGGCGCTTGACAATTAAGGTCACAGTTATACTTACAGGACACTTAATAGACCTTTCTACTGACTCAAGAGGTCTATGAGGACTGCAGATGTCAACAGAGCAATAGACTGCAATGTCTTAAAAGATGAGGTATAAGCTCATGTTCAAAATTTAATCGTAAGTTGCATTCATGTACACTTGCATTAAGAGACTTATATAACCGAACGAAGAGTTAGAGCCACATGAAACCTGAACAGAATGAAGTCGCTAGACACGTTTTAAAATACAAAATGGGTCCAAAGATGTCCATCTAGCACATGTTAACATAAACAAATGAAAAACTGAGGACAGAGACAAGGAACAAGGTTCTCTCACTGTAAACCCTAACGGTCAAAATAATTAATTGGTTTGAGAAGGACAAACTTAAATTCAACAAATAAGTTCAGTCAAATTAATTTTTATGAGTATTTAGCACTTTCTTTTTCTTTCAAGTTCACAGAACTGATATATTTTAAGTAAACTGAACTTTTTCATTGTTTTGAGTTTAAGGAAATTATTTGTTTTAATTTAGACGAACTTAAGTTTAACTGAAACGACTGGGATATCTATTTCCCAGCAGGCTTTGCCGATGGCACTCGAAAGAGAGTGTAAATGCTAAAATTAAGTGCAATATAATGTTTTTTGTAAGATTAATGTTAAGCGTGAGATTTAATATTTTGTTATGCTAATTTAGAAGAATTTCTGTGAATGTTGGCTTTAGGATAGTTACCATCATGGTGACAAGTGGTGCATTTAGCTTGATTGAGAGCAAATTCTCCATTTATATTATTGTGCTCATGCAACAAGTGCTTCTGTGCTTATAAATGCTTATAACATACTGTTTCTAATATGTTAGCATTTACTATGCCAGCAGATTAGCTTCTAAAGCTAACTAAGTTTATACAATGAAAAATAATTTAAGTTCTGCCAACTTTTTGGGATTTACAGTGTACTTCATAGATCTAAGTTATAGTAACTATTTAGTACTAATAACTTTATTTACCCAAGTTATCTTAACAAAAATTTATTGAGTTCCTTGGAAACAAATCAAATATTTGTTTATGCTTAAATTGTTTGAGTTATTAACTTAAATGATTTAAGGCAATCGGTTTGAGTTGAACTAACTAATCAGGTTTTACAGTGAACAAACGTGCTTCCAGTAAAATTATTAGAATGTTTATTATGAGTTATCTGGATGCTAAACGTTAGCACAAAAATGTATTTATATGTTGTTTTTTGTGAAACATTTTATTTGAGGTTTTGATATTACTTGTTTCATAATGTTCAGAGAACCTTCAAAAGTAGCTATTATTCCCATGTTTACAAAATGATTCAAATGTAACACTTCCATAATAAAAAAAAATAAAAAGAAATCGAACATTCAGAGAACCTTCGGAAATGACGTTTTCGTAACTTAATGGAAGGTTAGCGTCTTCAAATGACAGCCCAGATAGTACACGTGAGTCTGCAAGATGTCTGGTAAAGATCATTCCCCAGACAGCACAAGTCTATTTGATGTGATATTTACATCTAAGACGTATTTTTTTAGAGTGTTTGCTCATCTGCAATACGTCTATAGGATGTTTCCTGTCAGATGTCAAATAGACATTTAGAAGATGTCTTTAAGATGTAATGATTTAGAATGCATGTTAAACTGACATCTTCTAAACGTCTATTTGACATCTGACAGGAAACGTCCTATAGATGTATAGTTGCACTCTAAAAAATACGTCTTCCAGATGTAAAAATCACATCAAATAGACTTGTGCTATCTGGACATATGGAAAGCATCTGCTGTTCACTAACATCTGATAGGCGTCTTTAAGATGTCAATCTTAGAACTAGCATGGTAGTTTTACTTGCATTCTAAATCATAAACATCTTAAAGACATCTTCTAAACGTCTATTTGACATCTAACAGGAAATGTCCTATCGACGTATTGCAGATGAACAAACCCTCTTAAAAATACGTCTTCCAGATGTAAAGATCACATCAAATAGACGTCGTGATGTCAACGGGAATTCGTACGAATTTCACGAGGTGGCTCATTCGTAACAATTCGTACGACCTCACTCGTACGAATTAGTACGATTTTTGTGAAAGCGTACATATTTTACGAATTGGTCAATTCGTATGAATTCATACGATTGGGCTACCCCTAACCCCGCCCCTAAACATAACCATCACGTCGGTTTAGGCAATTCGTACGAATTCGTACGAGTGAGGTCGTATGAATTAGTACGAATTAGCCACTTTTGAATCACTCGTACGAATTCTGGACTGTCATTTGAAGACGCTAACCTTCCATTTATAAGTTACGAAAATGTCCTTTTTCGTAACACTCTAAAAAAAACTTCTTCCAGATGTAAACACACACATCAAATAGACGTCTCTGTGATGTATGTGTCTATCAGGGATTGGTATGTGCGATAAATCCTGCCTCTTGTTTGTGGCGCATTCGCAAATCAGTCTGAATGAAGATAACGTTAATGGAGTCGAATGAAAAACTCAGTAAACAACACAGCCACTTAGATCATTGCTGTCCCGTCAAAATCTAACTTGGTTTAAAAACAAGGTGACTTTGGGGTTTTTAGTGAGAAATCAGCTTAGGGAAATTAAACGTATAGTCTCTAACCGGTGTGCTCGCATTCTCATCCCAAAGCGTTATATTTGACACTTTTGCAAAAGCGTAAAAATGTGGCGCTCATGGCACCCTTTAACGTCTAATTAGACGCTTCGGTTTTGGTTAAGTTTAGGTATGGTGTGGGGTTAGGGTTAGAACACTAGGGGGCGCTTTTGGACCTAATATTTCTGCGTCTCATTTGGCGCTAAAGGGTGCCATGTGCGTTCGATATTTACGCTTTTGCAAAAGCGTCGTATATGGCGCTTTGGGATGAGAACGGTCTGGTGTGCTTGGCTGATGAAAATAAGTTGATTCATTTTTTTTTTTTTAATAAATGTATAATTGCGTAAAAACACTCTCTTGATGAGATTTATACTTGATTTTAATGAATTGATTGCATAGTGTAAAAATACAACAGTATCTGGTATTTATGTTTATTTAACCAGGAAAAGGACACAATGTTAAGTGTAACAGGGACATTCATTTACATTATATATTTTTTTTTATATATATATAAAAACTGTGAGGACTTTGCCTAGATAACGGTTTCAGGTCATGAGCTTTAGTTTCCACCAAGTTTTACTTCCATTTTAAAACTCTTTCTAAGTTGTGGCTTATACAGGTCTCACAGTTTTACAACTTTTTGGCGCGAACTACTAGTAAAAAGATTATTTTATATGTATATGGGGGATTTACACATGTCAATGCATAACCTCATTTGTCATTAGGCTAATGTCATGTCTCATGCCTATTTTTCCCCCAGAATGCTCAGTTTTTAATTCTAAGAGTGAATCTTTTCGGATCTGCTGGTAACAAACGCTTCAAAAGTATTTATTTGCATAATAAAGATGCACTCGAAAATACTGGTATTAAATACCAATGATCATCCACTTTAGGGTGATGAATATTTAGGGAAATAATTGTTTACGACGCTCGAGCGTCGAGCTGATCTGGTAATCAGGCTATGAAATACAATATTTATTCATTAGAGCGAACTTAATGAGGCCTCGCGGCGCTAATTATGAAAAGCAGCGTAGCGCTAAATGAGCGCGGGAGAGACGGCGCGTGCGAGGGAGCCCGCGCGCGCGCTTTCTTACCTGTTTCCCGCGCTGCAGGGTCAGTGGGCAGCATCACAGAGATCTGCGTGATTATACGATGGCCCCATAAACACTGCAGCGCTGCAGCACACACTGGCAGAGGCAAGAGTGGTCCTGGCTGCTGTTGTATCCGTGATTAATAATTATGTAGAATATCGAGTCCCCTTTTCACTGGCATTGTTCACATGTGTGCTTCTGTTTGCCTGTTGAGAAGAGAGACCAGTAGAGCAAATTGCTCCCACAATCTCCCGCGGTTAAACATTGATTGAAAGAGCAGGAGGAAAAGAAGAGGTGAAATTAGATTTTTAGCTGCTTTATAGGAGTATTGTAGAATACTGAGTATAATAAGATATACATTTCCCTGTATTAAAGAGATTTTAAAACACATTAGGACGCATCAAAGCCTCCTTAGCTTTGACATTGACAACAGAACGGAATATCATTTACAGAATAATACCTTTAATATAATATTAATGTGACAACATGCAACAATGATACATGCAAAAACGATTTGAATATGTATACATACAGTAGCCAGTATGCACATTTTCATTAGCAATGTGACTGGACAAAATCAACATTTTTAACCTTTATTATCATTTTAAGTCACCATTGTTCATACACTTTATACATGCAGATTATTTCAAAGCAGATCAAGTTATAAAAAGGAAAATTCACAGAATCTATAATGCAAACCTTCAAATGTGATGCTAATTCAAATTCTGCTGTAAAAATGCTTGTTCAGTTTAGACACTATTTTTATTTCCACAAATAGTGGGATGCAACATGATAAAGTCATGTGACAACAGTATAACACAGTTTTGAAATGTTTCTCCCTGCGCATGTTGTCTCATTATTATTCATATTTTGGTAGCACTTTATTTTACAGTCCTATCCCCCATTATGTACAACGTATAGTCTTAAATAACTGTACTAACCCTGAAAAACCTAAACCTAACATTAACCTATGTATACTTAGTAGGTAAAGGTGCACATACTGTAAAATAATTGCAACGGTAACACTTTAAAATAATGGTCGGTAGTTAACAAGTAGCTATGCAGGAAGTAATAGGTAGTACTGCATTAACACCGAACTTAATACTATTAACTAATATAGAAGCAATATTAACTAAGCAGTAAGTAATAGGTAATTTAGTACAAAGGTAGTTCCTTGGTAGGTATTTGATTGTTACTAAAGAAATATATCCTCATTGAGAACTACTTGTGAACTAAGAATTAATAACCAATTAATTACTAATCACAAAAGTAACATGTCTAAAAAGTGAACAATTGTGGGGGGTTTATACTCTTAACATGGTCATAACATTTCAGAAGCATGTGCCTCAAATGGGTTCTTTGTGGAAACAAGTTCATGAAGTTTATACATCCCCCCATACATTAGCTAGGTTGAGATTGTGACTACTATTCTTGCCAGGATGGACGCATGTTCTCTGTTTATTTAAAACTTAAACTTAAAATAATCCTAATAAAGACAGTTTTTAAAAATAAACCTTAAATAATTAGGAAGTGATGCTGACACTCTCATGATTGGATTAGTTCACTATTATGAGCTCTATTGAATGTCAGTCACATATATCTCAGACTCCAAAGACCTATAACTTTATGTTAGGCTACAGTAGCTGCCTTAGGAGGACTTCTCTTTAGGACATGATTATAAACATTGATGTTCACTAGTCAAAAACAATTAGCATCTTTAATGAAGAAATTGTCTGCATTATGTTACGATAAGCGCAAAACCACATCTTCCAGATTACAGTGTTTGTTAGAATATTAGTGCCTCACAGAACCTGTACAGTATGTGTCAAATATAAAATTAAATTACTTTTATCAGTATCATTTGTGATAAACATGTTAACTCCTCAATAACTACTTAAGCGTTACCTTGTTATCCCTTAGGGACTACTAGTGATGTGGCCCATTATTTTAAAGTGAAAAACATGATAACTCCTAACTAACTACTAGCGTTACCTTGTGTAGACATTGCGGGATGACAAGGTAATGCTTGTAGTTAGTAAGTAGTTAACATGTTTTTCACTTTAAAATAATGGGCCACATCACTAGTAGTCCCTAAGGGATGACAAGGTAACACTTAAGTAGTTATTGAGGAGTTAACATGTTTTTCACAAATGATACAAGTTAATTAATCTTATATTTTGACACATACTGTACATGTTCTGTACAGAACATGCATCCATCCTGGCAAGAGTAGTAGTCACAATCCCAACCTAGCTAATGTATTTGGGGGGATGTAATATTCATAAACTTTTTTCCGCAAAGAACCCATTTGAGGCACATGCTTCTGAAATGTAATGACCATGCTAAGAGTATAAAACCCCCACAGTTGTTCACTTTTTAGACATGTTACTTTTGTGATTAGTAATTAATTAGTTATTATATCTTAGTTCACAAGTAGTTCTCAATGAGGATATATTTCTTTAGTAACAATCAAATACCTACCAAGGAACTACCTTTGTACTAAATTACCTATTACTTAATGCTTAGTTAATATTGCTTCCATATTAGTTAATAGTATTAAGTTCGGTGTTAATGCAGTACTACCTATTACTTCCTGCATAGCTACTTGTTAACTACCGACCATTATTTTAAAGTGTTACCATTGCAACCAAGCAGCATGTAGTCTAACTGTGTAAGCAAATAGCCATTGTGTACATCCAATCAGTCAAGAAAAAGAAGTTAAAAGTCATGACTGATGGTAAGCTACTTCTTGATTTGTCTCACTGTCCCATGAAGTGTGCTCTACTGCACATTTTGTCACACATTAGGTAATTTTCCATGCATACAGATTATTTGCATATTTTCACAGTGTGCACACTGCAGTAGTAAGATCACTATATTGTTTCAGATCTCATCAGAAGGCCATGGCTGACTCTGAGTGGACCGGACTGGACTGGAGTGGACCGCATGCTGGTCGTCTGCAGTGTGAGGTTAGTGAGAGTTGGATGACAAGTCCCCGTCAGTACTATCCCAGCTGTGCGTGCTGATGCTAACAGCCGTTCATGTCAGAGACGCTATCAGGGAGAGACGCCCGACTGCAGTGCTTCCATCTCAGGAAATTGCTAACTCACCCTAACAAAAGAAAGCACAAGTGCACTCACAGTGCAGTCCTCAGAGCAAGCCAGATAAGATGACATTATAAATAGTGAATTTCTAGAAAAGGGGGTGTTGGGGGGTGTTGAACTTCTCAATTCTCTCTCTCTCTCTCTCTCTCTCTCTCTCTCTCTCTCTCTCTCTCTCTCTCTCTCTCTCTCTCTCTCTCTCTCTCTCCCGTTACATTAGGCTGTCTGAGAGACTTTGAAAAGCAATTTGAAAAAGTGCCTCACGTCTTGAATAATATCACAGGAGGATGTATGTGATAACATATAGATTTAGAAATAAGATTAGGGAGGAAAAAACACTAAGTGTATTTGGTGAATATTCTCATTTATAACCACAATCTAAAATGTAAAACACAGCCAATAGTGCTAAAATACTATAATACAATTCTAATTGTGTCATATATTTTCAATATGACCATAATTGATATGTATACATTAGAAATACATAGACACAAAGATCGTTAGTTTAAATTTAGGGGTCTCAGTGATGAATCCCACATGTGTGAGAAAGTGCAGTGCAGTGTTGCTCCTGAAGGGGGAGCTCTGATACAGCACACTTTCTGAACCTCTGCGTCAGAGACAGACTCGCCACAGATGGACTAACTGGACATTTAAACACTTATATTGTAGTCAGAATTGTGTGAGTACATATACGTCTTAATATTTGTAGTCTAAAATGATATCATCAACTAAGAGGGTCTCAGACACCAAAGGGAAATTATATTTTAGGCTAGACAGCTTGCTGGTTCAAAAGACATTTCAAAAGATTATGAAATGTTTAGATGACAGAAATCTGTTTTTCAGTTGCTTTATACACTGTAAAGTGTCCACCTATTTGAACATAAAGGTCTGGTTTTACAGACAGGGTTTAGATTAAGCCAGGATTAGACCTTAGTTCAATTACGATGGTTAAGTAGCTTTTATAAGCATGCTTTGAAAAAAAAAAAAACAACAACAAAAAAAACTTTTACTAGTGTTTACTAGTGAAATTACTAGTGTTCATCTTGAGACAAACGTGCGAGAACCAATGAGGTTCATTCCCGTGTTACGCATTTGAGCTTCAGCAAGAACCAATGAGGTTCATTCCCGTGTTACGCATCACGTTTGAGCTTCAGCAAGAACCAATGAGGTTCATTCTCGTGTTACGCATCACGTTTGAACTTCAGCAAGAACCAATGAGGTTCATTCTCGTGTTACGCATCACGTTTGAGCTTCTACAAGAACCAATGAGGTTCATTCTCATGTTACGCATCATGATTGAGCTTCAGCAACAACCAATGAGGTTCATTTTTGTGTTACGCATCACATTTGAGCTTCTTCAAGAGCCAATGAGGTTCATTCTCGTGTTACGCATCACGTTTGAGCTTCTGCAAGAACCAATGAGGTTCATTTTTGTGTTACGCATCACGTTTGAGCTTCTTCAAGAACCAATGAGGTTCATTCTCGTGTTACGCAACACGTTTTGTTGTAAACAGCTCATTCATATGGCAGACTGATCTCATGAAAAGGCGTGTGTATGACACGCTAATTCGTATTTCCATTTTTGGCGTGCTATCAACAGGCATAATCACTTTTCAGCGTGTTTATGAACGCCGTTGACTTAACGTTATTACTGTGTATATATATGACATACCCCAACCCCGTACCTAAACCTACCCGTCACTGGGGTTAATACCATTTATGAGTTTTCCCCTACCATCCTAGGGAAAAAAAATCGCTCCCCAGATGTAGATCCACATTTTGCTTCGTTTCGCTTGGACATTTAACGGCATAGACATACATGCGGATAGCTCAAAATGCGTATAGATAACACGCCACTTCACTTGCTTAAGCAAAAGTCATGATGTCATGTTGCATATGGATTAGTTTTATAGTCTCTTTATGAACTTTTTCAAACGTCAAAGTAGCAGCTGTCAATGGAGGAACAGAAATCTCTGATTTTACATGAAATATCTTCATGTCTTCTGATGATCTTGTTGTTTACATGTTTGGAACAACATGATGCGAGTAATTGATTAAAATAGAATTAACTTGGTTGTACAAGTAATTTCAACTTAAATTATACTAGACTTAAATCAAGTTGAATCTGAAATTGAAATTGCTTAAATTATTTGATAAAAGAAAGTAAAAGTTGCCATTGACTTACAGATCATATAATTATTTTATAGTGTGTAGAGTAAATACAGAGTCATTTTAGTCCATTACTCTGATCTCACATGCATTTTAAATTGCATTAACATGCAACATGAATCACTCAAAATTAATTTTGGTTTGCAAACATAAAAGTATTATAAAATATTCTTATGAATAATATAAGGCAGCACACTTACTGAGTTCTGCATGCCGCTCAGTTGCATAGAATATCATAATCAGTTTCACAGTAATTAAATTTGGGAAGATAATTATTATTAATCAATCTGATGTGCTACTGTCGATCTATGTTATAAGCAAAAGAAGCTGTTTCGATTCTGCATTGGGTTAAAAGAGAGTAAAATAGATAAGTTAACCTTTTGAACAACAACAAACCGCATGGCTGAATGATTCTTGTACATAATAAATCATGTTTTTTATGTTTTATTTGTGCATATATGCCAGAACGGGGAAAACGGTGTCTGTCCTGGGCAGTGTGGAGTTATATAGGAGTATAATGTCTCACGTAAGAGAGCGCGAGTGGAATGGACGTGTTTTATTGAGCTCATCGGTTACGAGTGCAGGCGTAGAGTCTCTCAGCTGTGATGTGGAGGCACTCGTAAGCTTCATTAGTTTTTACCTCATTAATCTGTTCTCTCATAACCTGTAACACACAATTCACCTCAGTTCATTACACTACACAGCCCGCGCGAGAGGGCTTCATTCATATAAATATATCGTGTTTGATGAGGATTGTTGGAAAACAAACAAGTAAACGTTAAATTCTTTTTATTTTGTAATTCAGTGACTCGATTGTTACGAGTGTTTAATGAGATATTGTAAGCATATGAATAATTTTGAACAATTAATCTATGAAGGCAACATTCTTACTCGTACTTATTTCAAGCACAGAGCACACAAACCAATTCAATCCAACTTTTATTAAATAAAATAATTTTCATACTTACTTGCAGTCAGTTATTCTTGCCATGGGATGATTCTCTGACAAAACAATGTGTGTTCATTTATTTGATTAATTAATTTGATTTATTTATTAGGGCTGTCAAACTATTAATCGCGATTAATCACATCCAAAATAAAAGCTTGTGTTTACATAATATATGTGGGTGCAATGTGTATAATTATTTTGTGTATATATATAAATACACACACATGTGTGTATATTAAGAAAAAAATATTATTTATATATAAAGTATTTATTTTTATATATAATATAAATTATATATAAATCTATATACAGTGTATACATGAAAATATTTCTTAAATAAATACAAGCATGTGTGTGTATTTGTATATATAAAATAATTATACACAGTGCACCCACATATATTATGTAAACACAAACTTTTATTTTGGATGCGATTAATCGCGATTAATCATTTGACAGCCCTATTATTTATACATTAATTAATCCAAGCTATTAAAGTTAATGGCCTTTTTAATAGTCTTGTTGTCAGTCATACACGTATAGAATAATACACAAATAAATATTTTTCCCTCTCAAATTCCACCATTTCATAATTTTCTTTAGAAATATTTTCTCTCTCAATCATTCATAGCTATTTTTACCAGTCCATTAAGACGATCTCGTCGCACACTAAATGGTTTTATTTCCAACAACTCTTTGGTTATTTTAGTTATTTTTCTTCTTTTTTCTTTACAGTAACAGAACTTGCACTCTCGAATTAGAGTTTCCAACAAGCATAGAGATTATTAGTACGAAAGTCTAAACTTTTATTTTGCTTTCACAAAAAATCCATACAAAAATCATACAAAAATTTCACAAAAATCCATAATATAATTAAAGGGTACCTATTATGGATTTTTGAAAATTGCCCTTCATGTAGTGTTTAACATAGATCTAAGTGAACGAAAACATCCTGCAAAGTTTTAAACATGAAAGTTCATCGTATACAAAGTTATTGTCTCTCAAAAGTAAGAGTCGACTCTGAGTCGCTGATATGAATCGTTCGAAGAACGATGCTTTTCCTTTGTCTAGTTGACGTCAACTCGACAAGTTATTTGAATAAGAAAAGCCCACTTATTGCACTCGGAGACGCCGAAACCGGAGCTCCAGGGGTGGCGGGCAAATCTGAAACTGGCCCAGGACGGGCCACCCTGCCTGGGCTGGCCAGGGAGGTCTGAGAGCATGGAGGTTTGGACCCACCGCACCTTTTTGGACTCTGTCGTTTTTCGAGATCTGGGCTTCGGAAAACAATCATGTCGACGAGACACTGTGTTTTGAAGTGCGACGCAAAAGCGAACTTTTTTTATCTGCCAAGTGAGGAGTATTTGAAGACTAAGTGGCTGCAGTTCATATATACAAGTATACCACACAAGTATAGCCCAAACCTTGTTCTGTGTTCGCGTCATTTTGAAGTCGATTGCTTCACAAACCTAAACGCTATAAAGTATGGATTCGCGAGCCGGCTCTATCCTAACGAGCTGAGGATCTGAATCAGGTGTGTTAAATAAGGGAGACATACACAATATGCAGAGCAGTGGGTCGAGGACTGGATTTGAGAACCCATTTAAGGTGATAAGAGTTACGTTTTTCTGCACAGAGAATACCAATCACAACTGACTAGGTCATCCGACCAATCACCGCAGATTAGCGTCACGCAAAGGCGGGTTTTGGAAAAGAATTCGCAAAACGATTCATATGGGAGTCGGTGGGCAATTCAGGTAAAAATAAATGCATATTATAAGACAACAAAAGTGTTTTTTGTCATTGCATGCTTGTAAAACGGTTGTTGGGGACTCCCAGAACAATATTAGGAACATTTTAAATGCCATAATAGGTACCCTTTAATTTTTTGTTCATAAGGATTCCATTACTTGTTGTTTCAGACAGGCTCTCTTGCGGCAGGCTTTTGACACAGACATCCTGTTTCATGGATCATTCGTTTAATACCAATAACTCCACAATATCAATGTGCCATTAAAAGTGTGTGTGTCCTCATGTGTGCCATGCTGTGACACTCAGAACAATGTATAACAACACTCACCTTTAGTTCCCACAGCCGCTGTAACAGCTCTCCTGCATCACATCCGTCGTCGTATGAAGTCTTTCGAAAGATTCTGAGTATAAAAGATGGAATCACAATGTTAATTGGTAAACAAAATGTAAGTTGTCTTTTGAAGGTGTAATGCACACTATATGTTTTTTTTTTCTGTTCTTATCCTGCAAATATAGCCTAATGAATCAAGACCATTAAATTTGACCTAACACTGATGCGGAGACAGTAACGCAATTCATATTAAATCGAATGAAGGAATGAATGTTCTGCAATTAATCTAATGATTTCATTGTCCTTCAATATTCCCTGTTTGATTGAGTCTGAACTATTGAAGTGAAGCCTATGTGCTCATTATATCAGCTCAGAGTGGGAACACATATTCAAGCTTTCTTCATTCGAAAGACATTTGACTTGAATTGACTGAAGAGGAACTTGATTTGAAATATGTATTCCTACATTTCTGCGGCAACCATATTTCATCTTTATATTTCATAACCATCTTATATTTCATATCTATCTGGTAGTCAAATATTTATAAAGGGTTGTTTCACAAGGGTTAAGGCATAAGATTTTTGCTCATCTTCGAAATGCAAATTTTACATTTTAATGAAATCTGAGTCATTCCTGTTCCTTCGGTTGACAACTAGAGACAATCGCTTTTATATGATGAACAGATTGAATTTAGCCTTTTATTCACATATAAACATTGATCAGAAACAGAAACTCAACCGAACCTGCTTGAAGCATGAGAATGAAACTCATTGGTTGTTGCTGAAGCTCAAACGTGATGCGTAACACAAGAATGAACCTCATTGGTTCTTGTTGACGCTCAAACGTGATGCGTAACACAAGAATGAACCTCATTGGTTTTTGTTGACGCTCAAACGTGATGCGTAGCACGAGAATGAACCTCATTGGTTGTTGCTGAAGCTCAAACGGGATGTGTAACACAAGAATGAACCTCATTGGTTCTTGCTGAAGCTCAAACGTGATGCGTAACACGAGAATGAACCTCATTGGTTCTTGCTGAAGCTCAAACGTGATGCGTAACACGAGAATGAACCTCATTGGTTCTTGCTGAAGCTCAAACGTGATGTGTAACACGAGAATGGACCTCATTGGTTTTCACACATCAAGCAAACATTCTTGAGCTTCTTTAACACAACTAATATATAAGTTGAATGTTTATATGTGAATAAAAGCCTAAATGAAATGTTTTCATCATATACTTTAAGGCAATTGAGTCTCTTCAGAAAATTTGGACTAAACCACTTGATTCATATGGATTAGTTTTTACGATCTCTTTATGAAAATTTTGAAGCATCAAAGTGGTAGTTAGGTAAGTGTCAATGGAGGGACAGAAATCTCTGAAGATAATTTAAAAGATTAGAACAAAAGTCTTGGTTTGAAGGTCCGACATAATGACATGAACAACATAAGTGTGATTAATTGATGACAGAACTTTCTTTTTTAGGGGAACTATCCCAATTGTTTTCTAAGTTTGATGAAATGCGTACGATTACTATAAAACACATATGAGGAGTCTAATTCAACATATCCAATGCTTCTGCTTTCAGAAAACAGAAAAGTTAATTTCTACAAAACAGGGTGAGTGTCTGAACTGCATTCTCCCGAAATCCCAGAAGTAATGCATTGTTTAAAAAATCCTAATATATCCCAGAGCTAAAATAATTTAAATAATACATTAAAAATTGTCACAGGAAAAAAAAATGTAATTGCAAAATATCAAATTACACCCTGGAGCTTGATTCTTTAACCAAACATGCTCTGGCTGGTTAGGTTCTGTCACAGAGGACCAGTCTGCCACGCACACATTAATTTCTCCTCTCTCAGAGGCAAGAAAACAATTAGGTGTCTGGAAGCACATTTCACCATCCGCCACTTGACACAGTTTTGGACTTATCACAGGGGCGACTGTCTGAGGAAGGGCGAAAGACAAAGTCATTACAGTCAGACTTCTAGGAAAAGCTCTCGATTTAAAAACATTTCAATTAGGACTGAAATGAGGATGCTAAATAATAGCCCAATTCAGTGATTTTTAACCGTCGGATTGTGACCCGGGTCAGTTTTGACAGCAGGGCAAAACATAGCGAATAACTAAATGCAATAAACCACCATACAAATAAGTGAACTTAATTTCGAAGGGAGGAGGAAATGCTTCCCATATATTTTACATTTGACATTGAAGGCCATGTGCCCAATCCAATCAGTCTACATTTTGACACAAATTCATCTGTTAATTGCTAGACAAATTAAAGAGATCCCCTCATCCTTTAAACCCATTTTTTAACTATAAATAAAATTGTCAATAAAATATATAGTTAGAACCAGACTAGATTAAAAATGGGTGTAGTCACAATGCATGATATCAAGTCACACTGTATTGTCACATTGTATTGTTACAATTGCGAAAAAATTGAGAGGCTGATCACTGCAGAGCCAATGGGTGGACCTCAGCGTCCAGCTGCTACACTCGAGTTAATGGGTGGGGCTTGATGTCCAGCTCCTCCTCTCTGGATGTAATATGTGGGACTTGACGTTCAGCTCCTCCTCTCTGGATGTAATGGGTGGAACTTGATATCCAGCGCCTCCTCTCCAGGTGTAATAGGTGGGGCTTGACATTCAGCTCCTCCTCTCCGGATGTAATAGGTGGGGCTTGACGTCCAGCTCCTCCTCTCTAGATGTAATGGGTGCAACTTGATATCCAACTCCTCCTCTCCGGATGTAATAGGTGGGGCTTGATGTCCAGCTCCTCCTCTCTAGATGTAATGGGTGCAACTTGATATCCAACTCCTCTCCAGCTGTAGTAGGTGGGACTTGACGTCCAGCTCCTCCTCTCTGGATGTAATGGGTGGAACTTGATATCCAAGTCCTCCTCTCCAGGTGTAATAGGTGGGGCTTGACGTCCAGCTCCTCTTCTCTGGATGTAATAGGTTGGGCTTGACGTCCAGCTCCTCCCCTCTGAGTGTAATGGGTGGGTCTTGATGTCCAGCTCCTCTCTGGATGTAATGATGCAACTTGATATCCAGCTCCTCCTCTCCGGATGTAATAGGTGGGGCTTGACATCCAGCTCCTCCTCTCCGGGTGTAATGGTTGGAGCTTGACGTCCATCTGCTCCTCTCTGGATGTAATGGGTAGGACTTGATGTCCATCTCCTCCTCTCTGGATGTAATGGGTGCAACTTGATATCTAACGCCTCCTCTCCAGATGTAATAGGTGGGTCTTGATGTCCAGCTCCTCCTCTCCGGATGTAATGGGTGGGTCTTGATGTCCAGCTCCTCCTCTCCGGATGTAATGGGTGGGTCTTGATGTCCAGCTCCTCCTCTCCGGATGTAATGGGTGGGTCTTGATGTCCAGCTCCTCCTCTCCGGATGTAATGGGTGGGTCTTGATGTCCAGCTCCTCCTCTCCAGATGTAATAGCCGGGGCTTGATATCCAGCTCCTCCTCTCTGGATGTAATGGTTGGAGCTTGATGTCCAGCTCCTCCACTCTGGATGTAGCATGGCCTGGCATGAATAATACACTGTCAGAAAAAAAGGTACGAATGCTGTCACTGGGGCGGTACCTTTTCAAAAGGTACACTTTTGTACCTAAAGGGTGCATATTGATACCTTCATGGTACACTATTGCACCTAAAGGGTACATATTGGTACCTTCATGGTACATATTTGTACCCTTTAGGTACAAAAGTGTACCTTTTGAAAAGGTACCGCCCCAGTGAAAGCTTTCGTACCTATTTTTCTGACAGTGTACAGCGTTTTTAATCATTTCACTGATCCGTTTGACCGGGGATCATTTTGACAATGTTGTCGTCTGTGCGTGAAAAAAAGTTAAGGAAGAATGTTTGCGTTTTTAGTACATTGTGTTTGTGTAAATGTACCCTAAGACTTTTTAAATGTCAATTGTGTGTGTGTGTGTGTGTGTGTCGGGGTCTGGAGTTCCCTCCGCCACCTGTGTTCTCATTCAGCTCTCCTTTCAAAACAAGGTAAGGTTAGTAACGTTGCTGCGTTTCGATGATCAAACAGAGCGCTATCACGTGTGTGTGTGTGTGTGGTGACAAGGGCAGTGCGTACAGATATTCTTTAATTGTGGCAGGCCTTACTGCCCCTGCCTGTCAATCACAGCGCTTTGAATTGCACGAAATTTGCTCCATTCCTTCAGTTAAATGATGTATCCAATTAAAAGCGTTAGAATTCATGATCTTCACTCAAGGTTAAATGAAGGCACTCGCTGCTGTCACTGAGGGTGATTAAACGCTGCCTACATTAGCCACAGTCGCACAAAAAAAAATTCAAATTTGCCTCTAAAGCTTGAATCTTTATTCATTATCAAACACACTCGCTGTATAAATGCGTCATACTTTTCCTGCTAATCACCAAGTTCATTCCGAAACTGCCCACTGCTTCCACACTGAAAAGATGTGATCTTTAAATTGTGCTACTTTAGACACACACACACACACACACTAGCGTTGATGTTCAAAGGCCTCTCATGGGAAGATAAGGCTGGTCTGTCACACCATCACACTTTTAGTACATCTCAGATCAAACTCAACACATTTGAAAGGAAACTTTGAATTATCATGAAGTGTTGTGGTAAACATGACCCTGTGTAAGGTCGCGTTCTTATCTCATTCTGGCAATTAAAATAAAACAATGTGATTGTTGCGAAAATCAAACTCAGTAGCTCAAATAGTACAACATGGTGCTATAGCAATGCCAAGGTCATGTGTTAAATTTTCAGAGAATATATGGACTGATAAACAATGCATACCTTGAATGCAAGGTAAGGGGGTTTGTAAAAAAAAAAAAAAAAAAAAAGAAGGGCAAATGGCTAAATGTAAGTAAAAAATCAAGGCTGTTTTCACAAATAAAACATCCACAGAAGTTTCAAACTAACTGTTGGATATAAAAATGAACCATGTTTTCTTTCTTAATTCATGCTCTTGGGCTGAATCCCAATTCACCCCTTGTTTTCGAGTGTACCCCTTGGCCCTTAAAACGGAGTTACAAGGGCCAAGGGGTTGAAATATTCCCCTACGAAATGGAACAACCCTTCATGAACCCGATTCGTCATCAGTCGTCGGCGATGGTTCAGCCGTTACAGAGTTTGTACAGGATTTCTCCATGACAACAACTGACAATCAGCGCTGCTGCTCTTAACTTTGAATAAACATGATGATAACATCCCTTCCTCGAAATGTATGTCTTTTCTTATCGGAAAGGTAATTTATTATACCATTTCTTAATTTAAACGACTATAGTGTTATTATAAGAGTAAATAAAGTGCGTGGTGGAATCATCTAGCGCTAAATTTAAATGTTTAACCGTTTGCGATCCATCTCGCCGGTGATTTCCGATGCATTCCGTGAACTTTTCTCTTAGCTGTGCCTCTGAAAAATCTCCGTTTCGAGGGCTATGTAGCCCTACCCCTTCGTCCTACCCCTCGATCTCAACAAGAATCGGGACACCCTACCCCTAGACATTAACGCGCAAAACGGAGGGGTAGGGCCAAGGGGTGAATTGGGATTGAGCCTTGGTCTTCAAGCACACAATTTGAAGTTATTCAAATCGTGAATAACTTGGTTAATATTAGCTATTTAGCATCATTTTAGCCTACTGTTATAAGTAATGCTGCCTTACTGAGAAGTTAACACACTGATATAATGTCAGCGGGCGTTAAAGGGATAGTTCACCCAAAAAATGAAATTCTGTCATCATTTACTCACCCTCACAGGTTTGTTATTTCAAACTTGTATGAGTTTCTGTCTTCTGCTGAACACAAAAGAAGTTATTTTGAAGAATGTCAATGACCAAACCGTTGATTGGACCCCACTGCGTTCCATTGTATTTTTTTTTTTTCAATGGAAATCAATGGGGTCTGTAAATTTGAAAATCATGCTTTTCCCCATTATTGTTGAATCACGGAAGCAACACCAGATATTTTGCCAAGAGATCTCCATTTATTATTTTATACATGTTTCAGAGAGAAACATATAAGACTTGGTCATTCGTATGAATTCATACGAATTTGGTAACTTGTACAATATGTACGAATTTGCGTAATTCTTACGAATTAGCCACCTCATAAAATCTGTACGAATTGCCGTGAGATCGGGTTGGACCAACGTCTTATGTTATGTAACGCCCACGACTCATTGGCCAATCAATTCCTGATAGATAAAATCACTTTACATTGAACGATTCACTCATAAATGAAAAAGGGTCAATGAGGTATTATGTCTGATTCAAGATCTTTGTTGATGTTTAGTATGCACTGAAAGCCACGAAAAACAGATGAAAACAACCCTGTCGTCACAAAGACCAACCAAAGCTATCTCACGACCAATTCATATGAATTTGTACAAGTGATTAAAAGGTGGCTAATTCGCACGACCTCACTCATACACTCTAAAAAATGCTGGGTTATTTCAACCCAAATTTAGATCAAATATTGACAAACCCAGTAATTGGGTTAACATTTTAAATGACATTTTTAACCCAAAGTTTTAGTTTGTGGGTTAAAACAACCCAGCATTTTTTAGAGTGTATGAATTTGAAGCTAATTCGTAAGACCTCATTCGTACGAATTTGTACGATTTGTCTAAACCCACGTGATGGGTAGGTTTAGGGGCGGGTCAGGGGTTGGTCATTCGTACGAATTCATACGAATTTGGTAACTCGTAATATATGTATGAATTTGCAAAATTAGCCACCTCGTAAAATTCGTATGAATTGCTGTGAGATTAGTTTGGACCAACACGGCTTATGTTATGTAACGCTTACGATTCCCTGGCCAATCAATTCCTGATAGATAAAATCACTTTACACTGAAATGATTCACTCATAAATGAAAAAGGGTCAATGTGGTATTATGTCTGATTAGAGAAAGCCACGAAAAACAGATGAAAACGACCCTGTCTTCACAAAGACCAACCAACTCTATTTCACGACCAATTTGTACGAATTTGTACAAGTGATTAAAAGGTGGCTAATTCGTACGACCTCACTCGTACACTCTGAAAAAGGCTGGGTTATTTCAACCCAAATTTGGATCAAATATTGACAAACCCAGAACTGGGTTAACATTTTAAATGACATTTTTAACCCAAAGTTTGGGTTTGTCCATATTTTAACCAAACCTGGGTTAAAACAACCCAGCCTTTTTCAGAGTGTGTGACTTTGTAGCTAATTCGTGAGACCTCATTCGTACGAATTTGTATGATTTGTCTAAACCCACGTAATGGGTAGGTTTGGGGACGGGTCAGGGGTTGGTCATTCGTATGAATTCATACGAATTTGATAACTCGTACAATATGTACAAATTTGAGAAATTCTTACGAATTAGCCACTTCATAAAATTTGTACGAATTGCCGTGAGATCGGGTTGGACCAACATGTCTTATGTTTTGTAACGCCCACGTCATTCGTACGAATTTGTATCAGTGATTAAAAGGTGGCTAATTCGTACAACCTCATTCGTACGAATTTGTACGATTTGTCTAAACCCACGTGATGAGTAGGTTTAGGGGCAGGGTCAGCGGTTGGTCATTCGTACGAATTCGGTAACTCGTAATGTATGTACGAATTTGCAAAATTAGCCACCTCGTAAAATTTGTACGAATTGCCGTGAGATCGGGTTGGACCAACACGTCTTATGTTATGTAACGCCCACGACTCACTGGCCAATCAATTCCTGATAGCTAAAATCACTTTACATTGAAATGATTCACTCATAAATGAAAAAAGGGTCAGTGCGGTATTATGTCTGATTAGAGATCTTTGTTGATGTTTAGTATGCACTGAAAGCCACGAAGAACAGATGAGAATGACCCTGTCTTCACTCACTTTCTCCAGAAATAAAGCCATGATTAGCTTCATTTCAGCAACCCACACACGCCGTTCGAGTCTGGCCCTCTAATGTGTGAATTACCTGTCAAACACTCAGGAGTTTCACAAAAGTACAAAACATTCAGCGGACTAGAAAATGACAAAAATGAGGCATAACGTGCTGCGATGTGCATTAATTTGCGGCGGTGAGATAGATTGTGGCGGGGGTGTTCATATGCATGCGTGTGTTTTGTGTTGAGGGGTGATGAATGTGTGTGACTCCAGGAATACAGCAGTGAATTATGACCTCATGATAAAACACAAATCAGCCATGCGCTCCGCACCACTTTCCTGCTAACTTTCGCTTTAGTACTTTTAATTAGCCCTTGAGGACTATATTTCTCTCATAACCGAATAAACACACACATCAGTAATCACTGACACTTTTCCTGAGTAGTCCGAAAAAATTGAAAACGAGACCTTTTTTAGTTGAAGGAATAATTTACATTCCCTTGTGAAAAGTAGTGTGCTTAACACTACAATAATTGAAGAGGATATAAAACACTGAAATAATGTGTTAATGAAAAAAGGCCACTTGTATGAAGGTACATTTTTAAAAAGTGCACTTTGTAGTCAAATTAAAAGTTTACTTTAAACTATATTTAAAATCATGTTAACAATCTTTTGTTGTACTTTAAAGCACATCCAAAGAACTTCATTATAATTTTAACTAGGGCTGTGGAATAATTGTGATTAATCGCATCCAAAATAAAAGTTTATGTTTACATAATATATTTGTGTGTGCTGTGCATAATTATTTTGTATATATAAATACACAGACATGCATGTGTATATTTAAGAAAATGTGTTATTCATAAATAAAATATTTCTATTTATATATAATATAGATTATGTATTTATATCTATGTACAGTATTTACGTGCAAATAATTCTTAAATATATACATGCATGCATATGTATTTATATATACAAAATATTTATACACAGCACACACACATGTATTATGTAAACACAAACTTTTATTTTGGATGAAATTAATCACAATTAATCTTTGCACAGCCCTAATTTGAACGTTATTTGACATCACATTTAAAGTTAATAAAAACTTCATCATTATAAATGTGTAAAAAAAAATATTTAAATACATGGAATGCAGGTTCGACGTAAAAAATAATGATCAGAAAGTCGTGGCAACTTATGATTTTACATATAAAAAAAGTTTAAATTGCTTTCAAATGTATTTTTTTAAGTTATACGAGATTCAACACGATGTTTTATATAATTAACTGTTATTTGACATGACTTGTACAACCAAGGTGATTCTACTAAGTGTATATATATATATATATATATATATATATATATATATATATATATATATATATATATAAGATTGTGAATCTGTTTCTGAGCCAATTGAGATTTTATTTTATTTACTTAAATATTTCGTCCTCGGGTTTCTGTTCTGAGTGGAAAAAATACAATCTCACATGTGTCTGATCAAGAATTACAAAAGAGATCTCAACAATTTTCTAAACTCTGATTTGCCAATATTACAAGTTCTGCAATCAAGATTTTCAATAACAATTTTTCCATGACAACATTTTATATGGCCTTTGATATCTGACAACGTTCGTCTGTTTTTACTTCTCCTAAAGATTTATGAAGATAAAAACCTGAGTTAAGATAATTATCCTGAACATAGCCTTGAAAGATAGCATTCTTGTATATCTCAAACAGGAGAACATGGGGTTGATTCCCAAAGAATAAATTAAATTAAATAATATTTTTAGTAATGCAGTAATGCAGTAATGCAGTATTTTGGCACTTTAGCATACTTTTAAAAAGAGTATGGATATACTATACTTAGTGTGAACGAAATGTAATTATTTTGGGGACTTGATTGCATGTTAATTACAATTAAAGGAAAATGTATTTTAGTTTAAATTCATAATAAATACAATCAGCATTTCCACTAAATAAAATAAACCTCAATATTATTTCTATTGAGACATGTATATATATATATATATATACACACACACACATATATATATATATATATATATATATATATATATATATACACACACACACACATATATATATATATACACATATTTAATCCTGAAGTTGCAATATAGTACATTTAATAATGTTTGTCAACACATAAAAATAAGTATACTTCTTTAAAGCATGAAAAAATATTCTTAAAGTTTTAATTTGACTTCATTAAAAAGTGCACATTTTTCACTCTAAAAAATGCTGGGTTGTTTTAACCCAATTTTGGGTAAAATATGGACAAACCCAGCCTTTGGGTTACATTTTTAAATTACATTTTTAACCCAATGGCTGGGTTTGTCCATATTTTACCCAAAATTGGGTTAAAACAACCCAGCATTTTTAGAGTGTAAATGTGTACTTACAAGTGGCATTATATTAATACTCATTAAAGTTATATTATCTGCAAGTACATTTTTTTATATTCAAAGAACTCTATAGTGCACATGCAACATACTGTAATAAAGTACACTTCTTTTTTTTTAAAGAAACAAACAAGGCCAGCCCAGGTGAGAAAAAGTAACGCAAAAGTAATATAATTCATTACTTTCCTTAAAAAGTTACACTTTCAAAAAGTATCACAATTAGTCACTTTTTAAGGGAGTAACGCAACATTATAATATCAGGAAAGTAACTTTCCCCAACACTGATGGAAACAATGCCTTTTTCGAGTCAATTCATTCGTTTCGTTCATTGAATGAACCAAATGACCCGGAAAAAGATTCGTTCATCTTGCTGAACGAGTTCGAACGGGAGAGTCACGAACGCGCATCACAGAACAGAGCAAGGCGAGCATGTGTGCTTATAAAACTTCAACTTTGTTATTTATTTATTAAATGAGCGATCGTTTCGCTTGATAAGACACTTATTCATCGTCTAAAATTGTTTAAAGCCCTTTGAACAGTTTGCAGTTTGCACTGAAACTGTCTTTTGGACCTTGAACCGTTTGGTTCCCATTGAAGTCCATTATATGGAGAAAAAATCCTGGAATGTTTTCATCAAAAACCTTCATTTCTTTTCGACTGAAGAAAGAAAGACATGGACATCTTGGATGATAATGGGGGTGAGTAAATTATCAGCAAAAGTTTTTATAAATGTGAACTACTCCTTTAAGTTGAATGAAATGCATGAAGTTATAAACACTACTACTCGATATAAAGTTTATTTTTTATCAGATTATTGATATTTTCATCATGAAGATTCAAACAGCGCCACAGATGATGGTGTCATGCAGCTACCTGAAGGTAAAATGGCTGTGTGTGTGTGTTTTAGCGAAGACAAAGAAGTGTGTGCGCTGTGTGTGTGTGTGTCAGGGCCCAGCGGTGCCCGCAGTGTTGCGGGGACGTGTGTGTGGGAGGGGAGCGCCTGTCAAGAGAGCTCACGGAAAGATAACAATAAATGTCTAATAATGACAGTTAATGAGCTTGATTAAGTTGATTTGTTATGGAAAAAAATGTGAGGGCAGAGGAGAGGCATGTAGGCACTGTAATAAGAGATTCATTTTAATAGATACAAATTCAGTGGGGTTTTGAAACACAATGGGGCTGCATGGAAAATTAGCTGGAAGTACAAAGGGACACTAGATTAATTCTGTCACAGACATATTTCTCATAATTGCACCAGCCATCTCATGTCTGAGTTCACCTGCCGCTTATGACAGCAAGATTTAGATTATTGTATCCGCTTTTTTTTTTCCAGAGAGTATGGAAGCTTGTTTCCGCCACTGAATAAAAAAATAAAATAAATAATTGCGACTTTATATCTCACAATTCTGACTTTTTTTCACAATTGCGAGTTATTAAGTCAGAATTGCGTGATATAAAGTCGCAATTGCGAGATAAAAAGTCAGAATTGCGTGATATAAAGTCGCAATTGCGAGATAAAAAGTCAGAATTGCGTGATATAAAGTCGCAATTGCGAGATAAAAAGTCAGAATTGCGTGATATAAAGTTGCAATTGCGAGATAAAAAGTCAGAATTGCGTGATATAAAGTTGCAATTGTGAGATAAAAAGTCAGAATTGCGTGATATAAAGTTGCAATTGCGAGAAAAAAAGTCAGAATTGCGAGATATAAAGTCGCAATTGCGTGTTAAGTCTGAATTGTGAGTTATAATGTCAGAATTGCGAGTTATAAAGTCGCAATTACGAGATAAAAAGTCAAAATTGCGTGATGTAAAGTCGCAATTGCGAGATAAAAAGTCAGAATTGCGTGATATAAAGTCGCAATTGCGAGATAAAAAGTCAGAATTGCGTGATATAAAGTTGCAATTGCGAGATAAAAAGTCAGAATTGCGTGATATAAAGTTGCAATTGCGAGAAAAAAAGTCAGAATTGCGAGATATAAAGTCGCAATTGCGTGTTAAGTCTGAATTGTGAGTTATAATGTCAGAATTGCGAGTTATAAAGTCGCAATTGCGTGATATAAAGTCAGAATTGTGAGATATAAACTAGTATTTTTTCCCCTTAGAATTGGCTTGATAAGTCGCAATTGCGAGTTTATATCTCACAATTCTGAGAAAGGATGTCAGAATTTCGACATATAAACTCGCAATTATGTGTTAGAAAGTCCGAATTGCGAGATGTAAACTCGCAATTGTGAGAAAAAAAAGACAGAATTGTGAGATAAAAAGTCGCACTTCTGTCTTTTTTTCTCAGAATTGCGACTTTATATCACACAATTCTGACTTTATATCTTGCAATTCTGACTTTATATCACGCAATTCTGACTTTATATCTCGCAATTCTGACTTTATATCACGCAATTCTGACTTTATAACACGCAATCCTGACTTTATAACTCGCAATTCTGAGAAAAAAAGTCAGAATTGTGAGATAAAAAGTCACAATTATTTATTTTATTTTTTTATTCAGTGGCGGAAACAAGCTTCCATAAGAGAGTGACATCAGGGGGCCGGAAAAATACTCGCGAAGTTTATACGTTTGTCGTTTATCATTCACGCCATCCTCCGGCGAAGTTGTGTTTCCGTGACATTTTTCAGCGATGTCACGTCCTGCCGTGTAATTATATTTTCTTTTTTCTTCTCATGCGCAGGGACCGATTGTACTGTTCTTTTGCCGTCCAAGCAGATGAATGAAAACGTCTCCCGTAAACAACTTTCGTCTCATTGAATGTGTTTGAATCGGATATTTCCCCGTGTGCGTATAGGAGCGCGTCTCCTTTTGGGAGGGTTAATTAGGAGAAACCTGTTGAGGGAAATTTCCAATGAGGGTTTAAGATGGAGTGTATTCACAGTATGTGTGTGTGTGTGTGTGTTCCTTGTCTCCAGAGGGACTGGATTAATTGAATACATTAAAGGGCAAGAGAGCTGCAGGCCTTATTTATTTGCTTGCTGTCTCAGACTTGTTTAAATGAGACCCACTGCTGCTTTGGCTCCTCTGGGCGTTGATCTCTGGGTAAACACTCGCTGTTTAGCTGCCATCAGTGTCGTGTTCCTGTTATCCAAAATGTTATTTATAAATGTTGCACCCTTGAGTGGGAAACCGCTCTCTGTCAGCCAGTGAAACGATCAAAGCCGCCCTAAACGACTGGAGACGTGTGCCGTTTACTGTACTGAAAATATCGTCAAAAATAATTCACTGACTGTCGTGTTTTTATAAACCTCGATGTCTCACATGTGCGCAAATGATATTAAAGAGATACAGAGGAAGATTTCCAGCGAATAAGGACTCTCAATACATGTTGGTCTTTTCCTCACTGGGAGTTATCATGTGATTTCAGACGGCTTATCAGCTGGTTTTATGATCGTTTCATGGTATTGTTTTGTCATTTTTGAAGCTTGCGGGCCCAGTCGCTATTCACTTTCGTTGTGTAGAAAAGAGCTTGGATATTTTTACCGAATCCCAGATTCAGACTCATTATTTATTGTCCTCGATAGAGGAAATTGGTTTTCACAGACTAACATGACACGCATATGCGCATACACACACATATTGTTAAAACGTTAAATTTAGTCAACTTGAAATGTGAAGTACTAAGTGATAAATTAGATATGAGTTAACTAAACTTGAAATTTTAAGTCAGCACGAACACTTACATTTTTATATTGAAACAACTTTTTTTACAGTCAAAGGGGTCATGACGTGGATTTTAAAAAAAAATTATATGTTCCTTGAGGTTCACCTATAATGTTAATAAAAAAACACACTAATAAATGTACATGTGGAAAAACAATTATTTTCAACTTTCATTATGACCTTTTGATACGTTTTTAAAACGCAACTCCTTTAACCCTCCTATTATCCTTGGGGTCAATTTGACCCCATTCAATGTTTAACGTCTGTAAAAACATAATTTTATTTATTTTTTTTTTGCTTCAAATTTAATGACTTTTCCCAATTTAAAGGGGACAACTCTGTAAACATAAAATTAACCTGCTAATATTTTTTCAAAGTCCTGTATAAATTTTGTAGCATCGGTGTTCCTTGGGGTCAATTTGACCCCAGGCTCTTTTAAAACAGAAGAAATATTAAAATTTCACACACATTTGTTTTGGTTGTTATATTGAGGTTATTCCTGATGATTTATTGGTGCAAAGTTTCTGCACAATGACACACAGGAGCGCAAATTCAGGGATTGAAATGAACACCCTTGACTCGCCAAATGCGGGGAAAAATTAACTTCGGTGGGATCAAATCACGAGCCAATCTGGCGTTTCTATGTTTACTCACTTTGCTGGGGAAGTTCGTGTAAGACAAATCGGCGCAGATTTAGTGCAAATACGCAACTCGAGTCCTCATGATATAAATACAGCGTATCGCACATTTTTGGTAAAAAAAAAAAGCTGTTAAAATCAATCCCCTATTTTCGTTTTCGATACTTGTGTTGGTTGGTCCGATCGATTGTGCAATCGACTTTCGAACATACAGTGACAGCCCTTAGACACACAAATAAGATGTTTAAACTTGACGAAAGCAAACTTTTTATCCTCTTGTCAGCAGTAAAATGAACGTTCATCTGTATACTGTGTCCAGTGTAGACAGCGTCGGTGATTATAATGGCTTCTGTTTGAAGGCAAAAGTCAGGCGTTAAGAGACTTAACACAGGAGTGCGGGGTCTATGGTACCGATGGGCGGGGCTTATAGTGTGATGTATAACTATTTGTCAGTAGCCCCTTTTCCACCAACGCATTTGAGAGCCGGTTCGGAGCCGGTGCCTGCGCGCGAACCAGTTCCTTGTGTTTCGACAGCCAAAGAACCGGTTCGCGGCCGCGAGAACTGGTTCCAAAGCGGCACCAACTCTTTGCTGGACTAGAACCGTTCTTTTAGCACGTCATGTTTACGTCGGGGGCTGGGGCGGCTTCAGATGTGTTCTAAACATATTTTCTGACCATCCATCGCAAAGCCATGAGAAACTGCAGAAACACGCAAGAGTTTTTATTTATTTATTTATTTAAACATAAGCAAAGAAGAAAACAGTCGCGATTGAACAAATAAATGGAAAGAAAAAATACACAAGACATGGGTACATAACTTATCAGAAAAGATTACATATCAAACGAAAAGATTAAAAGACTTACATATTTCAATTGTTTTTAAAGTTTTCTTGGTACACGAGTTAGAGATAATCCCAAAGCAATGTAGCCTACTTGCAAGCGACGTAAACAGTGACGTAACGACGTCGTTCCCTGGGCGCTCTAGTCGTCAGTGGAAAAGCAAACAGGTTCTGAACGGGTTCGCAAGTTGAACCAGCTCCGAACTAACTTTGAACCAGCACCAGTTCCGAACCAGTTCTTTTTTCGGTGGAAAAGGGGTAAGTGTGTTGCTCTGGAGGCGGGCACATGCAAATATATTTGCCAGTGTGACGTCACAGATCCCGCAATATCAAAACGAGCCGTTTTTGGAGCTTAGTTAAACAAATTTTTTGTTTACAATTAGAAGGATGTTTTAAAAATATGAAACTTGTAGGATGTTTAATGGTACTCTTATATGTCAAAAGACCAAGGCAAATTTGATTTCTCATGTCATGACCCCTTCAACAAAAGCAAACCTGAAATAAAAACGCATTTGCTGAAACAAGCTTGTTTCTCAACAGCTTTACCAGGTCAGTTACCAAGCAAGTTAACTACAGTAGAAAAGTGATATACATGGAGCTGATTATGTGATTTAAACATCAAAATGTTTAAAAATGTATCATTTTACAAATGATGCTCTGTATGGTAAAAATTGTTTTAAGGTTTGAAATAAGTCTTAATTGATCGATAATCTGTCCCTGTAATAATTTATGTGAAAAGCAATCAAAGTGGTTGGTGTTTGACGATGATGCAACAAAACGAAAGTTTGAAGCCATTCTTTCCTTTCTATCGAAAAGCAAATTACCAAATGATAACCATATATGATAGAGACTGGGACATAGCAGTTCCCTTAAAACTTAAAATGAACACGTTTTCTTTTTTTCCATCCAGTCTTAATTGCCTCGCATTAAGCAGTTTCTTGAAAAGTGTGCATAATTGCATTACAGTCTGGAAGGTAGAGATATGCAGAAGATTGTCTTTGCAGGTTTGAATGGAAGAAAAAAAACCTTATGGATAGAGGTTGAGAAATATGCAAATGAGAAAGATAGTTGCTCCTCGTTAATGAGCCACACAAGCAAAACTAGAACGACAGAGTTTCTAACTTAAACGCACAACAACAACACAAAATGTTTAACCCCTGCTAATCTTACATGTCCGAGACACACGTAAATCCACCATTAGTCTGTCCGCACATTATTAAATTTACACGTTTAGTCACGCAGGAAGTTTGCGTCTCTTTGAACCGTTTGTTACTTTGCGCTGATTTCAAATGCCAAAGCAAATGCTAAGGACAAATCACACGTGACTCCAACATTCAAATGCTTCAGACAAATATCAAGTGATTCCAGAAACATTTTAAGGAAACACTTAAATAAAAGGGTTCGGTGATAAAGAAAACTTAATATCACAGGTTGGTTCGGAAGCAACCGTCTCAGAGTTTGATATTTATGTTCCCAAGTCTCAAACTTTCCGGTAAACACGTTTGCCTGATTATATCCCAGCAGTTCTCTCGCCTACAATCAGGAGAAAAATATGCCGGCGGGAAAAGTGACACAGAAATTGTAGGATTTTAGTCAAAAAGTCTATTTACAAATCAGTTCAATAGAGAGTGTGTACTACGAGAACACCAGCCATTTCCTTCCCAGCAAGACTCGCTACATTACACGGGCTCATTTTCATCTCTCCATTTCAGACTTTAATCAGACTTTAACTGCCGCAATATGAAAGTGTCTTAAACAAAGGGCTCTGCTCTCTACAATAACACTTAAAAAGGCCCTTTGTGTGGCTTTTTCCCCCTGCGAACAATAGCAAATTATATCGGGGTAAGAAATCTTTTATAATGAATCACACATTTGCTGATTGCAAATAATTGCGTTAGGCGTGTGATATTGGCGGGGTCGTAGAGGTGACTGTGCTTCGAGTAATGTGAGGATTTGATCTCTGGCCCTCGCTGATGAGGTCTATTCACAGCACCGCTGACCTGCCACTTCACTATGATGAGGAGAGTGTTGGTTAAAGTTTGGAGCGAGGTGCGATTAGAAGAGAAGCCGCTCTCAACCCGTCCACCCCCACGAGCCCTGTGCTAAACCTGAGGTTTCTCTGACCCGCGAACACACAAAGGAGAAAGCCGCACTCAATTACCTGCTTAAACAAACGTGGCACGAGTTAACCGATGACGAGAAAGTGGTGGGGGACACAAAAACTGCTAAACGGGCTTGTGTGGTCCAAGCCGCGGCTTATGACCACCGGCGCACGAGTCAGACGGAGAAAAGTATCGAATGATGATCTCACGTGTAGAGGGGTGGACAATCCAACCGTCTCCATTTAAGCCATCCTTGGTGAATATGAATACTTTCTTCATTCAGACGAATACACTCAGAGTTAAATTTTAAAAACGTGCTGGCTCTTCCAAGCTTTATAATGGCAGTGAATGGCTGTTTAAAGTCCATAAAAGTGCATCTCTCCATGATAAAAGTGCATCTCTCCATCATCAAACGTGCATCTATCCATCAAAAAAGTGCCTCTCTCCATCATAAAGGTGCTTCTCTCCATCATAAAAGTGCATCTATCCATGATAAAAGTGCATCTATCCATCATAAAAGTGAATCTAACATTATAAAACAGCATCTCTCCATGATAAAAGTGCATCTAACTATAATAAAAGGACATCTAACCATGATAAAAGTGCACTAACCATGATAAAAGTGCATCTATCCATCATAAAAGTGCCTCTCTCCATCATAAAAGTGCATCTATCCATGATAAAAGTGCATCTATCCATCATAAAAGTGAATCTAACATCATAAAACAGCATCTCTCCATGATAAAAGTGCATCTAACTATAATAAAAGGGCTTCTAACATGATAAAAGTGCATCTATCCATCATAAAAGTGCATCTATCCATCAAAAAAGTGCCTCTCTCCATCATAAAAGTGCATCTATCCATCATAAAAGGGCCTCTCTTCATCATAAAAGTGCCTCTCTCCATCATAAAAGAGCATCTATCCATGATAAAAGTGCATCTATCCATCATAAAAGTGAATCTAACATCATAAAACAGCATCTCTCCATGATAAAAGTGCATCTAACTATAATAAAAGGGCATCTAACATGATAAAAGTGCACTAACCATGATAAAAGTGCATCTATCCATCATAAAAGTGCATCTATCCATCATAAAAGTGCCTCTCTCCATCATAAAAGTGCATCTATCCATCATAAAAGTGAATCTAACATCATAAAACAGCATCTCTCCATGATAAAAGTGCATCTAACTATAATAAAAGGGCATCTAACCATGATAAAAGTGCACTAACCATGATAAAAGTGCATCTATCCGTCATAAAAGTGCATCTATCCATCAAAAAAGTGCCTCTCTCCATCATAAAGGTGCTTCCCTCCATCATAAAAGGGCCTCTCTCCATCATAAAAGTACATCTATCCATGATAAAAGTGCATCTATCCATCATAAAAGTGCCTCTGGCTATGAGACCCTCCAAAACAAACTAAAAGAACAACACAAGAGTTAAGGAGGGAGGTGGAATGGTGGAGGCCTAAGGGGAGGGATGGTGGACCAGGTTCATGAAAGGAAACAGGAACAAGGGGTCACGGCTTAGCTGACGGCCAGGGTGAAACAGAAAGTCCATCGGGCGGCCAGGGCGAAGCGGACAGTCCATCGGGCGGCCAGGTGGTGTGGCAACAGTTTTGAGTAAATAGAGGCCTGTCTCAAATACAAGCGGTTCAACGATTTGGGAAAATAAAAGCCTGGGCAATTAGTTGAAGTTTTACGGCATGCCTGTTCTGTCATATTTACATCATGCGCTCGCAGCTAGCTCCCACCTCTCGCGCTCAAGCCTTGACGGAAGATGCGCGGATGTTCGCGCGGCTACATCTTTACGACACAAGAGAGCTACCCCGCCCTAAAAATACACCATGCGCTCATGGCTAGCTCTCCCTTTGGACGGGAAACCTCCTCTCGCGCTCCCACGTTTTGTTCCCTCATCCATAGGCCTCGATGGAAGATGCGCGCGATGTTGAGGGTGTGCCTCCTCTAAAAGTGTCCGCCGTCCGGGTGAAACAGTATGCTGTTTTTATTTACTCGCCACTAGGGTTGGGTATCGAGAATCGAGTATCGATTGGAACCGGGACTAACTTTTCGTTTTTCCCGGAATCGTTCAAAAGTTAAAATTTCGATTCCTAGTTTCGATATTTACACTCCGCCGACCAGAAGAAGAAACCGCAGAACACCACCAATGAAGAAGCGTCTACCGGAAGTTTTGGCATAACCGCGCGAGTCGAACATGAGTAGCTTACGTCGGCGGTCCAAAGTGTGGCTTCAATTTTCGAAAAATATCAAAATCTCGGCAAAATCATGCAGAGTATTTACCTTTAGAAAGGAGTATTTCCTTCCGAAAGACCGTTGGTTAGCAAGGTTAGCTAAACTTTTTTGACCCTGCCTCTTAAAAGAATCGGAATCGAGAATCGTTGGGAACCGGAATCAGAATCGTTCAAATTCAAACGATACACAACCCTACTTGCCACGGTGGCCGGTAGGTGAAGTGAGTTTACCCGCCACTAGGGTTGGGTATCGAGAATCGAGTATCGATTGGAACCGGGACTAACTTTTCGTTTTTCCCGGAATCGTTCAAAAGTTAAAATTTCGATTCCTAGTTTCGATATTTACACTCCGCCGACCAGAAGAAGAAACCGCAGAACAACACCAACGAAGAAGCGTCTACCGGAAGTTTTGGCATAACCGCGCGAGTCGAACATGAGTAGCTTACGTCGGCGGTCCAAAGTGTGGCTTCAATTTTCGAAAAATATCAAAATCTCGGCAAAATCATGCAGAGTATTTCCCTTTAGAAAGGAGTATTTCCTTCCGAAAGACCGTTGGTTAGCAAGGTTAGCTAAACTTTTTTGACCCTGCCTCTTAAAAGAATCGGAATCGAGAATCGTTGGAAACCGGAATCGTTCAAATTCAAACGATACACAACCCTACTTGCCACGGTGGCCGGTAGGTGAAGTGAGTTTACCCGCCACAACACAAAATCACCTGCATTTGGCTGGTGGCGGGTGCTAATTTCCATCCGTGATGACAATCATGATGGGGAACAGCTGAGTGCAATGAACAGAGATGAGCACAGACAAGGATTGTGGGGAATGCAGTGAATGACACAATGGGGAAGTAGGACCGCTAGTGGAGACCAGGGAACATGAAGACACTTTTTACAGCTGGTTTTAAGATGTGTTTTAGTCGATCGGATCACAAGTGGACGACACTAAATACAGGAGTAAACGGGTCTATAACGCTTCAGCTGTCCACTTTCGACCACTTCCAGAGAGAGTTGAAAACACATTTGACCGGATTGCTTTCATAGTGTAAACGCTTATGTGATTGAATGTGTTCAAACAGCCACAAAACACCGTCTTCTCTCCGTCTACTGATCTTATGATGAACCAATGAGTGACATTATGGGAGGAGCAATAGCCAGACAGGGTTTAAACTTTGTCTTGCAGAAATAGTGGTTGAAAGTGGTGTAAACAGGGCCTGACAACCAGAGTTCCGGCCTGGAGGTATTCAACATTTACATTTATCAATTTAGCTGACGGTTTTATCCAAAGCGACTTACAATTGCTATATATGTGAGAGGTCGCACGCCTCTGGAGCAACTAGGGGTTAAGTGTCTTGCTCAGGGACACATTGGTGTCTCACAGTGGATTCGAACCCGAGTCTCTCACACCAAGGGTATGTGTCTTATCCATTGCGCCATCACCACCCCGATAAAACTCAACTCAATGAGGAAAGTACACGGATATTTTTAGGGGATTTCTAAGCCTATTTCATGTCACGTTTTTATTCATCTTGATTGTGTGCTTTTTCTGGGTGGCCAAGGTTGGTGAAGGAAAGTTCTGCACGTGATCCACTGACGACACGCAAACGAAGCACAGACACAGCCGGAACATTCCCATGATGACCAATACAAACACCATGAGCAGCGCAAGTTAGCGCTGGTCAGTAAATAGGCGCACCAGTAAATTGACATTAAACTGACATGATTCATTTAAATTTCTTTCCTACCATACAGTCTGAAAGGTAAACTCTAACAAAAATAAAAAAATAACGGTAACACTTTACAATAAGGTTCATTATTTAACATTAGTTAATGTATTAACTAACATGAACTAACCATGAGCAACACATTTGTTACGGTGTTTGTTAATCTTCGTTGATGTTAGTTAATAATAATAAAGCTGTTCATTGTTTGTTCATGTTAGTTCACAGTGTATTAACTAACGTTAACAAGATTTTAATAAAGTATTAGTAGATATTGAAATCAACGTTTACAAAGATTAATAAATGCTGTATAAGTGCTGTTCATTATTAGTTCATGCTAACTAGTGTAAACTAATGTTAACTAATGAACCTTATTGTAAAGTGTTACCAAAATAACCCTGTTGACGCCTTTTCAGTGCTGTCTTTAGTCAATCCTGATGGTAGTTCAATGGCAAAAGATGGTTTACGCTGATGCAAGTTGTTAGTAAATCTGGCTCTATTACTTTTGCTCAGATAATCTTAAAAATGTTGAGAAACATTTCTATCTACATTTCTAAGTGTCATTTTCATAATGGAATCTACCCTAGGGAAAAAGAAGTACACTTATACATAATTAAAAAAAAATGTATATTAAATGCAAGTTGGACTGCATTGCACATTAATGACAGGTATCAACTTGTTCAATGTTATCAGGCTGCTAAAATCTGCTTTTACAAGAGAGAAAACAAAAAAAAGTGCTTTCCTTTTTCCCAAATTTCCTTTTTTGTCTCTGAAGAATTCAGGTCGTATGCGATCTGATAACTTTGTGCATTTAATTTTTAAAACTGAGTTTGCTATTTACTGCAAACAGCGTGCTGAAATCAGAAAAAGACATATAGAGCCATGTGTTCAACATCATCGACAACAAATCTGCAGTTTGAGTCGGCAAATGTGAAAATTATGAATGAGAGAATGTGAGACGTGAGCGTTTTTGTCGAGGCAAAGATTTTCAGGCTAAGTTACAAAAATGTCACTGTGTTCCTCATACAAAGCTAGGTTACACTTTATTTTAAAGTGACATTGTACTTACTCAAATAAGTAATATTAATTATAAACATGGTTACACTTTATTTTGAGGTGTCATTGTTACAGTACAGTTATATATTTAAGGACTGAGTAATATTAATCAACTACATGTAACTACTTGGGCTATCAAACAATTAAATGCGATCAATCTCATCCAAAATAAAAGTTTGTGTTTACATAATATACGTATGTGGGTGCACTGTGTATAATTATTATATATATATTTATATAAATACACACATGCTTGTATATATTTAAGACATATTTCCATGTATATAGATTTATATATAATTTATATTATATATAAATATAAATATTTTATAAACACAATAATCTTTTTTTTTAAATATACATGCATGTGTGTGTATTTATATATATACAAAACAATTGTACACAGTGCACCCACAAATATTATGCACAAACACAAACTTTTATTTTGGATGCGATTAATTGCGATTAATCGTGATTAATCGTTTGACAGCCCTAGTACTTGGGGTTAGGATTTGGTTGAGGGTTAGTTGCATGTAATTATGCATAATTTACTGTTATTACTATTGTACATGTATCTATGTAACAAAAACACTTTAAAATAAAGTGTTGCCCATGTACTTACTACAGAGTTGCGGTTATGGTTACTTTTATTTATTTTATTTTTTTTGTTTACTGCTATTACTATATAAGAACATCAGTGGTGGAATGTAACGAAGTACAAATACTTCGTTACTTTACTTAAGTACATTTTTCACGTATCTTTACTTTACTTAAGTAGAAATAAATAGAGCATACTTTTTACTTTTACTTCGTTACATTTTGCAGCAATTATTATACTTTCTACTCCACTACATTTCTACAACTTCTGTTACATTTTCGTTACATTATCTGATCAGTTTTTCCCTGTAATCTGACCGTCTGTTCGTTGCACGTATGTCTCACCAGTGACGTTGTTTGGTTGCCATAGATACATCAACTAAATGCGTCTCGCACGCAGTTTGTTTATCGTGCAAATTATACACGAAAATTGGTTTTTACGTGGATAGGAAACACACCGTGCGTAATATACGTTTGGTTAGGATTATGGCAAGCCAAGAGGTTCAGAATTACACCATAAATTAATCGCGTTTACTGCCAAACATCGTTATTAACATATAGTAAGGATAAGCATGGTTTATATTGCCTAATTGCAAGCTTGTTTCAGAAATGGTGACAACATTTTTGAACTTTTTTTTTTTCAAAAAACATTTTTTTTCCATCATTATATGAGTATTAGGTTGAATGAGTTAGCATTAAATGTTTTATTAATCATTAGAAAATAGTCATTAAGAGAATCAATTGTTATGCAAGTACTTTTACTTTTAATACTTAAAGTACATTTAAAATCAGGTACTTTTTACTTTTTACTTAAGTATGGTTGTCATTGTATTACTTCTACTTTTGCTAAAGTAAATATTTATCTGGTTATTTGTACTTTTACTTAAGTACTGAGATTCAGTACTTCCTCCACCACTGAAGAACATGTAGGAACGTGTGACTACGCCACCTTAAAATAAAGCGTTACCGAAAGCTATTTTATGGCCCTAGAGTACGAGTGGAATGGACAACTTTTATGATACTTTTATGGTGCTTTTGTCATTTTTTGGAGCATGACAGTAAATATCAGTGTCTATATTCAGTGCATGGAAAAGACTAGCTCTTTTATGCATAAGACATAAAATCAAATGGGTTTGAAATCACATGCGAGCGAGTCAATGACAAAGGTTTAGTCTTTGTAAAGTAATAGAATCCTTCGACTGTTGGAGTTAAAGTCAAATCGTGTCAAGCGGGGAGTTTTTACTCGAGTGTGATTTTCTTTTCTTCTTTCCAGAATCATTTAATGGTTCAGTCACAGCATAACCAGGTCAGTTATATATTAACCTGATTTGTACAAAAGCAGCAGCTTAAAACACATTCTTCAATGTAGTGCCTCACTTCCCCAAAAGAAACAAAATAGATCAATAAAATAGATGATTACATTGTGACATGCTCCTTTTGGATTTGGATTGTTTTGTAAAACAAAACCCCATTCAGATGCATTGCACTGCATGATTGCCATTTACACACACGGTAAACCTGAGGCTCTCCTCTGATAACAAACGTGTGTGAATGAGCTCTGAAAAACTCGGAAATAACTATCCCCTCGTTTTCACTCGCCATTGTTTCCTCGTGTGCAAATGCCACCGAATTTAGCGCGGTGTGAAAAACACTGCGGTGTGTGTCGGCGGCTGTCTGACCCTGTCGTTTGGCAGCACTCAGATATGAAGTTTTAGGCTGGCAACAGATGAACATGCCTTATTTACAGCGCTGCGAACATAATAAATACAAACAAACATAATCGAGTCATTGAGCACATTGTTCTCCGTCTGAAAGGAACTATCCTGGGAAATCCTCAAAGGGACAAAACATAAATTTGAAATGAATTCCTATTTAATTACTTCAGGGCATCCTGAAATTCTCTCATGGAATTTGCCACGAATGTTGTGGTTCAGCCACAGGATTGTTGTTTTTAAAGAAGGGAAAAGGAAACAACACACACACATGTTGGACTCGATATAGTGTTCCTTACAACTTATCAAAGATGCAGTGATCCATGGACATAGACATGAAGCAGGAATCTTGTGTCTGATTTAGACGCAGGGCAAATACATAAAGCCAAATTGCCTGTGAACGCTTTTTATAAAGTGAATATATGCAACGTTAGGTCTAAATCCGGGTGATCACTCATATCATTATATCGTCCAGCCCTAAAATTTCTATAGTTTTATGTCAGTGTTTATTTAAAAAACATCCGATTATGCAGAATATACGATGGTAACTATTTCATTGATGAGTTGTCAATGAGTTTTACCACTAAATTCAGCATAATGGCACAAAAACTTCAAATCGACCTTCGCAAGTCCAGTTGTTTCTATAAATCGCAGCGATCCATTTCTCTGCTCTGTAGCTTTCGGCGGTCTGCAAAAATATACCTCAGATTTCTTGTTAAATGTAGTTGTACAGTCAACCTCAAAGCTCTTTCCCCTTTTAGATGCGTTTTGTGGCATTCGCACTAAAAACAAATGCTGCCACTCGGTCTTTTTGCCACTCAGTGGGCGTGACTGACATCACGCGCATACACACACACACACACACACACATATATATATATATACCAATTTTAGATAGATCTAAAAGACCAATTTAGACCTAACGTTACACACATATATATATATATATATATATATATACACACACTGTAAAAAAATACTTTCAAGATTTGCCATCACAACATTTTTCTTACATCAAATCAAATTAAATAATTTATTTAGTTGAGATAACTTATTATTTTGAGTTTCTGATGATTAAATCAATCTCCTTTATTGTATTAACTCACTTTTTCCAGTTCAATCAACATAAAATTAAGGCAACCAGGTTACTTACTTTTTTAAGTTAAACCAACAATATTTTTTTTACAGTGTGTGTATATATGTATACACCATATTTCAAAAAGTAATATATATATATATATATATATATATATATATATATATATATATATATATATATATATATATATATATATTAGGGCTGTCAAAACGATTAATCACGATTAATCGCATCCAAAATAAAAGTTTGTGTTTACATAATATATGTGGGGGCACTGTGTATAATTATTTTAGATATATAAATACACAAACATGCTTGTATGTACAGTATTTAAGAAATATTTTCATGTATATTCTGTATATAGATTTATACATAATTTATATTATATATAAATATTTTATATATAAATAATACTTTTTCTTAAATATACATGCATGTGTGTGTATTTATATATATATACAAAATAATTATACACAGTGCACCCACATATATTATGTAAACACAAACTTTTATTTTGGATGCGATTAATCGCGATTAATCGTTTTGACAGCCCTCATATATATATATATATATATATATATATATATATATATATGTATATATTCTGTATATACACTGTAAAAAAAATATGTTCATGATTTTTAATTTTTTCATTTATCAAATCAACTTAACCCTAAAACCGTATTCTGGATAAATGTGGCAAAAAAATTTTTGATTTATTAAAAAAAAAAATACTTCTGAGCATCTGAGCGGTACAAGACTTGGCTACTTTATAGTAGCCAAGTGTTTTATTATTACTTATCCATGAATATGTTTTATTATTACTTATCCATATTACGGAATGTTTAATAATTTTTATTGTTGTTTATTTTATATGTGGGCAACTGTGACAAAGAATTTCCCCTTGGGGATTAATAAAGTATTACTTACTTACTTACTTACTTACTTACTTACTTTTCCTAAGTTTGCCTCCAGAATTTTCTGAATTTTTGAATTTTGCCTCCACACAATTTTTTTGGACTCAATTCTACAATGTTAAGTGGGTGACAAAAACTTCTTATTTTTGTATTTGGGTCAAAAATGGGCACCCATAGAAATGAATGGGAAAAACTGTATTTAGAGCACTCTAAAAGAAGCCAAAATAAGACACCAGGTGACAGCAAAGTCACTTCATCTTTAGGTTTTAGCTCTAAGAACTAATTGGAATGATATTTTAATGTAGTTAAAAAAATTTAAAAACAATAAAACATAAAAATAAGCAGAATTTACATAGAAAATATGGTACTTTCTGAAGTAAATAAATTCAAAAATACCCCCAAAATAAAAATAAAAAAACACCATAAATGGATTAATAAAATTTTATCAAAGACAGTGATATAACATTTATAATAAATAAAAATTAGAATCACACCTGAGTCCTCCGTGCCCACATTTGTCCACAATTACAGGATTAAATGCTATAAAGTGAATACGGTTTGAGGGCTACATAATTTATGTGGTTCAGATAACATAATATTTGGAGTTTCTGATGATTAAATCAATCTCCTTCATTGTATTAACTCAATTTTTCCATTTCAATCAACTTAAAATTTTAAGGCAACCAGGTTACTTCATTTTTTAAGTTAAACCAACAATATTTTTTACAGTATATAAATAAGGCCAAATAATAGGTTTGCATAATATTGTATAAGCAAGTTTTCCCCTGGGACACACTCAAGCTTGTCTGTGAAACCAGACCATTGTGTTTAGGAAATATGAATAATTAGTAATAATATATTGAACACTGCAGTCTTTGATTCATATTGCTGATTCTGCCTTGATAATCTGTACATTAGTTGTTTGTTCGACAGCTAAGAATGCTTTAAACAACATGTCACCTCTTAACTGTGATAAATAAGTAAATAAGAAGATCCATCAACGATGTCTATAGTGCCGTCTGAGGAATCCCAGCGAACGCCATCGTGCTCCATCATGACCTTTGACCTCAATGTCACCGAAACTGGCCCAATGAAGAAAAATCAAAAAGTCATTTTCACTGGTTCAAATAAGCGTACAGCATAAAACGACTTATTGGTTATTGATTTTAATAATGTGTTGGGAAATTCATCAGGCAAATCAATTCCCTCGGAGCACAAAAGAACAGGCAAATCTATGAATATAAACTTGGAGAAAGACAGAGATGGAGATGGAGTATCAGTACTACTTTACCTGTTTTATTTAATTATTATCTATGTGTGTATAATTGTGTATACATGTGACATTGCTAAAGTTTTAGCGATTTTTTATGCTAATAAAGCAGCTAGAGACAAAGAGAGAAAGAAAAGGTGAGAGGCACAGGCATGTACTCAATACTTATGCTCAACCCTAAAAGTATCGATTTTTTGTGAGGAAAAACGACATACTTTTGAGAGTGTAGCAGACGAGTATTCAAGATTTGGGACATCTATCACGTCATCAAATTACGTCTTTTAACAGACGCTCTGTCGCACGGTTACATGTAAACTGGCCTGTCAATCATCTTGACACAGTTAACATCCAACATTTCATTTAATTCAATTTCCTATCGTATTGGAGAGAAAAGAAATAGCATCTGCCAGTCAAGGGTCTTTCATTAGAGACTCTCCCCATATTCTTTGCATATTGATACATTTAAAAGTTAAAGGGATAGTTCACTTTGAAATTAATTTTTGGTACGTTTTAGCTCACCCCATGTAGGTGGTAAGTTTCAATTTTGCTATTTTTAGGTCAAATCGTTCTTGTCTGTCAGTCATATAATGGAGGTCTATGGTCACCACCTCAAAGAGCATGCACAGAGAAGTCCAAATTAAACATGATTTAATGACTCGTAAAGACGATTTCGATATATCAACAGACAGCGTTGAATTTTTTCCACAACTGCGCCAGAGATCACTTCCAGCGCTTGCACAGACGTGGCTGCGGTTACACGAGGTAAAAACGATATAAATACTGTTGGTTTTCTCACACAAACCGCTCGTTTCGTGTCTTAGGCCATCAATGTGTGCTTACATTTACGAGTCATTAAATCATGTTTAATTTGGACTTCTCTGTGCACGCACTTTGAGGTGGTGACCATAGACCTCCATTATATGACTGACAGACAAGAACGGTTTGACCTAAAAATATCAAAATTGAAAATACTGAGAAAACAAAGACACCTACATCTTGGATGCCCTTGAGGTAAGCTAAAACATACCAAAAATTAATTTCAAAGTGAACTATCCCTTTAACTTTTAAATGTATCAATATGCAAAGAATATAGGGAGAGTCTAATTTCAAAGTGAACTATCCCTTAATGGTCAAAAAGATATTAGTAAAAGTTCACATTTCTGTTGCAAATGAAATATAACACGGATAACATGAAATAAATACAATTAGGTTAAATGTTGATTTTTAGTTACTCTACTTAACAGTCTACTGAACTCACACATCTGCCATGTTTGTAGTTTTTAGCGCTTTTTATTTATGTTTGTAGTTCTGAAGTGAATCCTCCAACCGGAAAGACCATCCGGGGACCTATTTCAACATAATAAAGACCTTATGCACGAGAGAAACGTGGGCGTCGTCATCTTTAGAATATTGTCTTTGAACTTCCGTTTTCGCGGTCGCTCTGTATATTTCTATGGCATGGCTGTAGAGGAGTAATTAGCTGGTGAAGTGGATTTACTTACTGTAGAGTTAACAAAAGTTATCATGAGCATTGTTATAATAAGCATTGTAAAGCAGATGTCATAACAAATGTCGACCGGGAAATTTTTTTTACGAGCAGTTCATTCACATCTGTGCAAGATCGCAGTGGAAATACAGACTGGAAGTCAAAACACAACGAGCGTAGCACTAAAAAGGGGCGGAGCTATACAGTATAAGGTCTATTCTTTGGGACACACTTATTCTATTCTCACATATTATTTAGGATGCACAGTATGAACATTGGGACGCAGACTCAAGGGCCGTTTCTCAATACCAAGTACCCAGACTTGGGACTTGCGTCCTTGGTAGTTCAGACTTGCCAAGTTCGACTCCGGAGAACGAACTCCCGAGGACGAGAGGACGCAAGTCCGGTTCTTCTGCAAATGGAACAGAGCGTACTTGATCGCGTCACTCAGCAGCACGCTCTACTCCGGTTATCTCTTTATATAGCCCATTTTAGGCAACAATAAAACGAAATTTGCTACAACTCTGCATTTTTTCGTAAACAATAAAACGAAATATGTTTTAAAACACCACTCTGCCTATTTTCATTAACAAAAAATAAAAAAATAAAAAAATATATTAGCTTAATGGCCATGTGGGCAACGCGATTCTCTTCACTGCATAGGCTATATTTGTAACAAAACGAACATGATCTTTTTGTTTTCGTTTTAAAAATATGAAACATTGATTTTTATTGACATTTATCAAACAGAGACAGGGTTATGTCATTTTATTATTGCTCATATAGTAAAGATAATATAAAAAAGTTAAATAGCCATAAAGTTATGAAACCTCAAAAACTTTTTTTTTTTTTTTTTTGCCATGGAACAAGCTATAGTTCAATGAGACCAAAGATTTAAACACAAGACGAATTATTATACGTCAAGGTTTATCCACTAGACTGCCGGCGGCAAACGTCAGAAGCACTAGCCGAGGATAAGCTGTTTCAGTCGGGGTTGATCTCGCTGAGTGCCCGCTGAAGGCTTGGATGTCAGAACTCCGAAAACGTCAGATGCATTTTTCAAATAGGCGCTATCTTTATAAATAAACTAGAGATTTGTGATTTAAACAACCACATTCTCGCCTGAAACACTTTTTAAAATTACATTTTATGACTCAATAACAGTAGTATTTTGATATTTCGCGGATTTTCTCCGCTCCCATAGACCTTATTCAGTGCAGCGCCATGACAGGTTTGAGAGTGAGGCTGTGAGGGATAGACTTACCGTGTTTCCAATGGCATCCGCTCTAAAAAGCTGATTAAAGCTCAAATTACTGACGATTTTTTCACAGCTTACATTGTCGGGTGTTTTTTGTCAACGGAAATTTCTTGGAAAGATATTTTTCCAGTGTTTCATAAACAGAACAAACTGAAAACACGTTAAATAACAGTACAGCCTATTGAAGAGATGCAAGTCTATCCCTCACAGCCTCGCTTTCATTCTCATTAAAAATCAAAGATGGCGCTGCCGTGAATAAGGCGTATTGACGCTTGCTGGTTGGTGCGAGGTGCATTCTGGGTTACCTGGCTACCTCAAGTCCACACAAGTCACCTCTCGATGCATCCTCGGTAAACGGGGCGGATCAAGAACACATCCGGGGATTTGAAGTGGACTTGGCTAGATGTGAACTTTGAATTGGAACAGTACTTGGGCAGCGACTGATGACGTTTCACAAGTCCACAAGAACACAAGTACAGACAAGTACGCATATTGAGAAACGGCCAAGGTCTTTTCAGAGTCAAAGCTAAATCCTAACTATCCCTTACGACCTTTTATCGACTCCATCAGCGTTTTTTTTTCCACTTCTCTTATAATAACTTCCCTGTTTACTGTGAGCGGACTCCATCATCCCGAACGATCCCGTCTGAAGGGATCCAGCTCCCTGTGCAAACGAGTGACAGCAGAGAGGGCTAAAGCTCACAGCGCACACACTATTACCGACACGCGTAATCTGCACACCGACTCCTTCTACCAAGCGTTTATCAGCTTGAAATGCAATTTTATGCATTACAACTCCCTTCTCCTTAAATGGTTTTCAAAGCAAGAAAGGTTCCTGACATGCGATTACCAGTCGACAAAACAATCCTCTCTCCTTCTCTTCAGTCGTATTTCCCAAACCGGATCCCCCCTCCCCCCCCCTCTCGGGCTTGTCACCGTAGACGTGACGGAGGTGCCGGCGGGCGCTAGATCCCGGCTGCCGGGTGATGCTCTTTGATTTTTAACCATCACAGAGTTTTCATAGAGCTGCAGTCAATTTATTTTATTTATTCTAATGAGCAGCATTAGTGGCAACGTGGTTAGCGGCACTCGGGCTCATCGGGTCGTTAATCACACTCTGCAGACACTCGCAAATCAACTTCTAACAGCAAGCACTGAATCAAGCTCAATGGAGCATGCACTCCTTCACAATTTATGATCTTTCAAATTGCATCTTTTCAACCATTAAATTGCAAGATACCATAAATTTTTATCTCCTCTACTTTAAGTCCCGGCATTCATTCTGTCCTGTGAACAGCGGAAAAGTAGTAAATCCAGGGTAGTTACAAAGACTTTAAGCTCTGTCTCCTGAAAGGAAATCCAAGCGTGGGGCGAAGGCTGTTAATTTGCCATTGAGGACAAATACCAGGAGTGATAAAGTTTAAGAGCTCAACAGGGAGCTGAATTTGGCCCTACAACCTTGGGTCCACTTCGTGTGTGTGTGATATTTCAGGTCTTGTTAGATCTGTCAGATTTGACTGGAGGTTAGAGCTTCATTCGAGGAAAGACTGGGCCGAACAAAACTCCAATGTGAGGGACTTTTCAGGACTCGCGAAAAGAAAGCAGAGATGAGTGGCTCTATTCGGGAAGGGTCACGGACAACAGAGAGAAACGATAAAGACGTGCAACATTAGATGCTGGCAGAGTTTTTAGTAGCCAATCAGGAGAGTTGTAAATGTCATGTGCTCGATCACTCTAGAGCCACACTGATTGGCTGATTGACGATCCTGAGCTGTGATATCACAGACCTACACCCATACACAGTACCCTACAAAACCACACTTATATCAACTCTACAAGGCAAAATACGGATTAAAAACTGGATTTGAGATAAATCACTTTAAGGGTTTGTTTGATTGAAACCAATTGTTTGATTTTGGGCAAATTCCTCTGATTATGTTCTAATACCAAATATCAGTCAACTTAATTTTGACGAAATGATTGCATGGTAGTATAATAACCAGAGGCGGACAGAGTACACAGCTTCATTACTTGAGTAAAAGTACAGATAGCCCTTGCTAAATTTGACTCAAGTACAAGTACTACAGTCGGATGTCTACACTCTCAAAAAAAAGGTACAAAAACTGTCACTGGGGCTGTACCTTTTCAAAAGGTACACTTTTGGGTAACACTTCCTTTTACAGTCCAGTTACCCATGTAAATACTATGTACTTATTTTAGTAACTACAATTACTGGGTAATAACTAGTACTAACCCTGAACCTACTCCTAAACCTACCCCTGTTCCTTGTACTTACCTTATATTAGCCAGTACTTTCTAGGTAAGTACACTGTAAGTACACTGTAAGTACTGTACTGTAAAAGGAAGCGTTACGCACTTTTGTACCCAAACGTTTCATATTGGTACCTTAGTGGTACATTTTAGCACCTAAAATGTACATATTAACACCTAAATAGACATATTAGCACCTAAAATGGACATATCAGCACCTAAAATTTACATATCACCTAAAATGGACACATTAGCACCTAAAATGTACACATTAACACCTAAAATTTACTTATCACCTAAAATGTACATATTAGCACCTAAAGTGTACTTATTAGCACCTAAAATGTACATATTAACACCTAAAATGTACATAATAGCACCTAAAATGTACATATTAGCACCTAAAGTGTACATGAAGAGTTCAGATGCAAAAGCCTCTAAGTGCCATTTGAAATTTCCTTCTAAAATGATCATTTTTATCAAGCTTGTATATTTAAGTTCAGTAATTTCACTTAAATGGCAATGAAGATTACCTATTAATTGTCCTTTAAGTGAAATTACTGAACTTAAATATACAAGCTTGATAAAATGATCATTTTAGAAGAAAATTTCAAATGGCATTTAGAGGCTTTTGCATCTGAACTCTTCACATATTAGTACCTAAAATGTACATATTAGCACCTAAAATGTACATATTAGCACCTAAAGTGTACATATTAGCACCTAAAATGGACACATTAGCACCTAAAATGTACACATTAACACCTAAAATTTACTTATTATCACCTAAAATGTACATATTAGCACCTAAAGTGTACTTATTAGCACCTAAAATGTACATATTAACACCTAAAATGTACATAATAACACCTAAAATGTACATATTAGCACCTAAAGTGTACATATTAGCACCTAAAATGTACATATTAGCACCTAAAGTGTACATATTAGCACCTAAAATGGACAAAAGTTGACCTTTTGAAAAGGTACAGCCCCAGTGACAGCTTGTACCTTTTTTTCTGAGAGTGTACTTAAGTAAAAGTACTGAAGTACTTGTTTTTAAAAGTACTTGAGTATCAAGAGTACATTTTCTAAATATTGCATTACTACCGCCACAGTGCTTACATTTATGGTCAGAAACGTCCTACATGGAGTTATGAAAAATGCTTATGTTAATACTTTGGAGAATGTAAAAGGAATTGAAAAGTCATTTTCATATTTTTACCAAGTTGCTTTCTTTAACATTTAAGAAAATTTCTGAAAATTCAGAAAATTGAAATAGTGTGGCGAGGTGGGGCCAAGGGTTGGCACATTCCCGGGATGGACAAATCTGACCATGGAGTTGACTTTGGCGGAAAGCTGAAGGTGATTGCTGATAGGCTGTCCCAATCAGTGGCACCTGGACAATCCAATCCCATTTGAGAGGGAAACAACAAATTGAGGGTTTCCGAGATTTTTCGTTTTTCTTTTTTCTTTTTTTTTTTAACGGGTACTCACGGTTATGGATAGAAATGTAGTGGAGTTAAGAGTACAATATTTCCCTCTCAAATGTACTTGAGTAAAGTCATGAGTACTCCCCGAAAACAGGTGGACAATAACAAAGTACATTTACTTGAGTACTGTACTTAAGTACACTTTTTCTATATCTGTACTTTACTTGAGTAATATTTGTTCTGGAAACTTGTTACTTTAACTTCATTTGAAAGACAAATATCATACTTTTTACTCCACTACATTTCTGTCAAAGTCCTTGAGTAGAAAGTAGTGATATTAGTCATGGCATGGTATTTTCCTTTTAACGTGATAGTTTTTTTTTTGTTTTGTTTTTTTGCGACTGACAGACAGCCAATCAGTGATCACTCCTGTAGGGTCACGTGTTGGGAAGTTTGACGATTTAGCAAGATTTCTCTTTACTAGTGATCTGCACTCTTATAAAAAAGAATTAATTGGGGTTCTATATATGAAGCACTCAACTCCAAAGAACCTTTTATGCTAAAAAAGGTTCTATAATGACAAGAAAGAATCCTTTTGGCACAAAGGTTCTTTATAGGCTATTATTCATTCATATATTACATATTTCTGCAACATTTGGTAGTAGTAATTAAATTATTGTTTATTAAACTGCTGTAGTAACTTAACATCACATTTTAATCATGCTGATTTGTGGAGGAGAAAAACTGAAATGGCACTCTTCGTGTGATATTGATAAACTACATAAAATGATATAAATATATACATTTCCCCATATCTTGAATTTTGTGATCATTCACATGTATTCATAAATACACTTTTGGGTCTTGATGTTTGTCAATAATATGAAATATTTAATCCAGAAAGGACAAAATGATAATGAATGAACCCAAAAGGTTCCATTTAGAACCTTTTACCCTAAAGGGTTCTTATTATTGAACACTTAAAAGGATTCTGTATAGAATCTTTTAGGGGTTCCAAATATGTAGCGCTGATAGAACCTTTTCTTCTAAGAATGTGTGAGAGACCGTATCATTGTCACAAATAATGTTATTATTTATGTTATTTTGTTTGTGAAAGTGGTAACACTTTACAATAAGGTTCATTTATTAAACATTAGTTCATGCATTAACTAACATGAACTAACCATTTGTTACTGTATTTGTTATTCTTTGTTAATGTCAGTTAATACAAATCTAGCTGTTCATTGTTTGTTCATGTTAGTTCACAGTGCATTAACTAATGTTAACAAGATTTTAATAAAGTATTAGTAAATGTTGAAATTAACATTACCAAAGATTAACAAATGCTGAAGAAGTATTGTTCATTCTTTGTTAATGTTAACTAATGTAGTAACTAATGAACCTTATTGTAAAGTGTTACCGTGAAAGCAGTATTGCTGTTGGGCAGTTATACAGTTATGGTTGTATAGCTAGGTTTTTTTTTTTTGTATTTACTGACCATTTGATTCAAATGTGCATGAATGGACACACATAGATGTGTACTTCTTTTGTTGGGGTGGTAGGAGTGTTATAAAAAAATGAGGATGATTAAGGAGATGCTGTCTTTTTTATATATTCGGTTGTTTAATTTCTATAGGTTTTGTGACATTCTTAAAGCTCCACAATACAAAACTACAAACTGGTCAACGTATTCACTGGTTGCTTCAGAGGCATGAGGTCCTGTAATAATGCAACAATAATATAACAATGCATTGACATTTACTTTTTGATCCTCGAGTACTTTTAAAAACAAGTACTTCAGTACTTTTACTTAAGTAAAAATCGGTCTTTACATCTTTTACTTGTAACGGAGTAATTATTTGACAAGTAGTATCTGTACTTTCACTCAAGTAAGGTAGTTGTGTTCTTTGTCCACCTCTGCCCAAAAATGATACTCGAGTAATGTACAGATCCCTCAATGTCATGTACTCGATAACTCTAGAGCCTGTGTTGACAACACTGATTGGCTGATCAACCATCCCGAGCTGTGATATCACAGACCTACACCCATACACAGTACCCTACAAAACCGCCTTTACACCAACTATACAGCCAACTTCATTGGTTTGTTTGATTTTTTGTCATATTCCTCTGATCATGGTCTAATACCAAATATCAGTCAACTTAATTTTGACTAAATTATTGCATGGTAGTATAATATAACACTAAAATATAGGCTACACCATATATCAAGTCCAGAAAAATGGATTTCCTCTTCTTTTTTAATTTATTGCCGGTTGGCCGACCAGCTTTTGGTGCATTACTGCCAGCGCTATAAACTAAAGAACTAATGAAAGCCTATTTAACTTTCAAGAAGACAGAGGATGTACATGCTGGTAGAGTTTTTAGTAGCCAATCAGGAGAGTTGTAAATGTCATGTGCATTCGCATTCATCCAATGGTTTAATAACATAACAGTTTAAAATCTGTGTCTAAACCAGTTGCGAAACACTGATAAATACGCTGAGTAGAACATCAGAATAAGTTAAGGTTCCTAATAAAATGATTTGCTATTAAAACAATCTGAAGGAAAGGGCGATTTAGCGCTTAAGAAGTTGCTTCTCAGCCTCATGTAAACTTCGGCTAACAACCCTCTAACTCTTGAGACTCCCATTCTAGACGATGGCGTTCGAGAGGCCATTGAATGTAACCTGACGAAGGTGGAAAACAAGCTACTTACCCGCACCATACTGTTCTGAGGAATTGTCATAATTGTTTCAGATTACATCTCCTGTGGCAGAGAGCAGTGAGGAACACACTTGTCAAACAATATGGTCAGATTAGCTGTTTCTGATTGGGTGCGTGTTGAAGCGATCTCTCTCATTACACACCTAAGAAAAGAAACAAAAGATCGCTTTAAAGTGACTTAATTATCCACATAAAGAACAGAGTGACAAAGCCAGTAGCTGGGCTTGAAGTGAAGGGTTAACCCTTTCACTGTGCGCAGAAACTCTTTAGCCCACTTCACACGGCGCAGGAATCAAGCCAAGCGACCGCGGGGCGCCGAGCGCGAGCAAATCTGCACGCGGCTGATTGGTTCAAGAGTGGCTAACGTGCGAGAGCGGAAACCGAGCGGTTAAAGAACATTGAGAGAGACTTCTCTGTAAGTTCGCATGCATGTGCAGGTGAGAGGTGGCTGTCGGAGACTAAAGGTCACGCTGTAAAAAATAAAGCATCATTTTTACGGCAAAATACCGGCAGGTGTCGTTGCCACAACTTTACCGTCATAAATATGGTAGCAACCTTATTGGTTTTACAGACTCAACCTAAAATTTACAGTAATAAACCCTTTCTCATTATCTGATTTATTTCTGTAAATTCAGGTTTATTACTGTAAATATTAAAATAAGTGTAAAACAATTTACGTTTCTACTGTGTTTGTAACGGTAAAGTTCAGACAACCACAGCTTATCTGTCTGTCTGTCTGTCTCTCTATCTATCTCTCTGTCTGTCTGTCTGTCTGTCTGTCAGTCTGTCTGTCTATTTATCTCTCTGTCTGTCTCTCTGTCTGTCTGTCTGTCTATCTGTCTGTCTATCTATCTATCTCTCTGTCTGTCTATCTATCTGTCTGTCTGTCTGTCTGTCTGTCTGTCTATCTATCTATCTATCTCTCTGTCTGTCTGTCTCTCTATCTATCTCTCTGTCTGTCTGTCTGTCTCTATCTATCTCTCTGTCTGTCTGTCTGTCTCTCTATCTATCTCTCTGTCTGTCTGTCTATCTATCTCTCTGTCTGTCTGTCTGTCTGTCTGTCTGTCTGTCTATCTCTCTGTCTGTCTGTCTGTCTGTCTGTCTCTCTATCTATCTCTCTGTCTGTCTATCTATCTCTCTGTCTGTCTGTCTGTCTGTCTGTCTGTCTGTCTGTCTGTCTATCTATCTCTCTGTCTATCTATCTCTCTGTCTGTCTGTCTCTCTATCTATCTCTCTGTCT
>JBBNEX010000029.1:147500-310000 GCA_038021265.1 Cyprinella venusta | reverse complement strand
TTGTCCAGTTCTGAGCCAATCAGACTAATCATGAAAACATTAATTATACTTGTTTACCACATGTGAGGTGAATATACAAAAGCTAGGTGAAAGTTATACCCTGAAGGTTCAGTAAAACTGCCCAGTTCCAACCACACAGACAAACACACATACAATTCTTTAGATATATGTCTATTAGGGCCTGGTTTTGACATAAATTTCACAATTTGATTCGATTTCACAAGCTTGCAATTCGATTCGATTTCGATTTGATTCAATATTGATTATTTTGGATATCAGGTAGCCTACAATACATGGCAATTTTTTTTTCAAGGAAAACAAATCTCTTAACTAATGCTGTAAACTAGTCAGTTAGGCTCCATTAGGCTACTATATTGAAGGTAAAAATTAACTGATTTATTGATACACACACTAAAATCACACTTTTATTTGTTTGTATAATAAGAAAGTTATATGAAATATTAACATTTAAATGGTGGCTGTCATAAAAACTTGCCAGATTTATTAACATGCATTAAATATTGAAGAACATTAAAAATTATAATGAATATGTATGGCGCATATATTTAGCAAAATTCTCCTCTCTAGAGTTAATTTTTCTAGCTGACTTACCAAGTTTATGGTCACATGGTTTTTCTGAGGTAAACGTGAAGTTACGTTGTTCACACGCTGTTTTACTGATGTCTTCCCATGGTTGAAACACTGATTGAGCAATTTCGATAAGTTGTACTTTCATCTTTTAAAACACTTTCTCGTTCATGTTTATTTCGCGTTTGTACAGTAACTTCAGGCAGAAGATCGGGTGGTTCCCTTGATCTGAGCTCGCCAGAGCGATTTCGCGCGATGGCGCCAAACCAGTATTTATGTTTTTGAATTTCGTAGGAAAATGGACGTAATTCGAAATTTGAGTCTTTATTTAACAATAATAGTCGCAAAGCACAATGATGATTGCGATTTATTGGATAGGATGCGTGCTACAATGTTCCATTCATTCATCAAATGAAAACAGGACTAATCGATTCTTGAAATTTAAGAATCGATATCTATCTATCTATCTGTCTGTCTGTCTGTCTGTCTGTCTGTCTGTCTGTCTGTCTGTCTGTCTGTCTGTCTGTCTGTCTGTCTGTCTGTCTGTCTGTCTGTCTGTCTGTCTGTCTGTCTGTCTGTCTGTCTGTCTGTCTATCTATCTATCCATCCATCCATCCATCCATCCATCCATCCATCCATCCATCCATCCATCCATCCATCCATCCATCCATCCATCCATCCATCCATCCATCCATCCATCCATCCATCCATCCATCCCTAATACTTGTACTTACTATCGGGTATAGGGTTAACCTTAAACACTTTTATCAATGTCTCTTAAGACACTTTGTGATAATGTCAAAGTTTTACTTCAAAATACATTTGAAATTATGTTTTACTAATCTTTTGTTGTTTACACTTATTTTGTGTTGACTTACATACTAAAGCACATGTAAAGTACTTGATAATATTTTTTATTGTTGTGTTATTTAAAATTATATTAATATAAAATAAATACTATTAAATTGCAACTTCTACATTATATTAAGTTTCAGTGGAAAAGACATTGTCAATTTGAGCTTGTCTCAAATTGTCTGTACATTTTGGCAGTACAGTTTAACCATATTTCAAAGACAATAAAAATTATTGAATTACATATATCCAAATGTACTTAAGTCCTATTTAAGTGCCTCAAAAACACTCTGAAGTTCAGTTAATTGCATTTAATATATATGTAACCCATAATACTTGCAATTAACATCAACTGTCTATAGACCATTTCACAAGATGTAAACAACACTTGTCCAGAAGCACTTCCTGTTTCAGTTTTTTAACACTACATAAAAGCTGGGATAAAATACAACCAACAGAACATTTAAAACTGAATCGAAAAGTTAAACAAACATCTTTTATATGTTTTCTTTACATGTGAAATAAAGAAAACAGTTACAAACTGAAACAGGAAGTGTTTGTGGACCAGTGTTGTTTACATCTTGTGAAATGGTCTATAAACTGTCCAAAAACATTACCCTTATTTATAAAAGTATTTTATTTGTGTAATAAGTTCTCGTTTTAAAATAATGCTATATACTTTTTCTGAAGGGTAACGCAAACTATGCACACACACATACTCAGTGTACGTACCGCTTTAATAAATGATAAAGAGTAGATTGAACGCCATTCCACACAGACCCAGTGTCTTCTCCAATTCCTCAAGGGCAAAATCATGAAAACGACAAAGATAAAATTACACACGTGATGATTGACACCTTCAGACATATGATGGCAAAATGACACCTGGAACGCATATGAAGATCGTTCAGATATGTTTCTATTCAAAAAAGGACATGAGGGGAGAAACACAGAAGGTTATGAGAGCAAAATTGCAGCAGCCACATTTAAGTGTTAAACGAACAGTGATCTGAATAGCAAGTGTGTGCGTGTGTGTGTGTGTGTGTGTGTGAGGTGCAGCTGTGGTGTTGTAATAGGTGGTGTAATTGTATGATGACAGTGTGTCTGTGTGTTCTGTGCTCTCCTGGGTATTGTGATCATCTTTGACAGGTGATGCTGCTCCTCCGGGAAACAGCTTCATCTTAGAGATGCACACGCACACACACACACACACACACGCTCTGTCACCAACTGAGCAATGCATTCGCACACAATGAAGATTTCAAGCAGAGTGTGATCTTCTAACATCAGCATAACTGCACTCTAATGCAAACATGCTGTCACGGGGGAACGCCACAGGCACAAAACGCATCTTTTTAAAGTCTTCATCTCAATGTACATCATTTTTCCAAAGTACTATTCATGTCTTTCTGTGAAAAACCTTTAATGAGGAGGAAATTACAGAGTACACCTACACAAGGCTGTAATTAGCCATTTTTCTGCTGACCTTTAACTTCATAAATTCAACCCAAAACATTTAACATAACATAACAGGGTTGAATGGCAGTTGCAGAGCGAGAGAGAGAGCGAGAGAGAGAGAGAGAGAGAGAGAGAGAGAGAGAGAGAGAGAGAGAGGAGAGAGAGATTTGTTTGTTTGTTTTGAGAGAGAAATGTCATAATTTTTTCAATGATATTTATTAGGCACCGAGAAATGGAGAGATACTGATTAAATGGCATGATGTACATTTGTTGTCCGCACCTATTAATTTATTACAAAAATAAAAACATTAAAAATGCACTTCATACACAAAACAATATGGAAGCCCTGAACTGCAACGTTTCAAGATTAAAGTCGAAATGTTTCGAGATTAAAGTCGAAATGTTTTGGGATTAAAGTCAACATGTTTCAAGATTAAAGTCGAAATGTTTTGAGATTAAAGTCGAAATGTTTCGAGATTAAAGTCGAAATGTTTCCAGATTAAAGTCGAAAAATGTTTTTAGATTAAAGTCGAAATGTTTCGGGATTGAAGTCGAAATGTTTCGGGATTAAAGTCGCAAAGGTTTTAGGATTAAAGTCGAAATGTTTCAAGATTAAAGTCGAAATGTTTCGAGATTAAAGTCGAAATGTTTCGAGATTAAAGTCGAAATGTTTCAAGATTAAAGTTGAAATGTTTCCAGATTAAAGTCGAAATGTTTCGAGATTAAAGTCGAAATGTTTCGAGATTAAAGTCGAAGTGTTTCAGAATTAAAGTCAAAATGTTTCCAGATTAAAGTCGAAATGTTTAAAGATTAAGGTCGAAATGTTTCCAGATTGAACTCGAAATGTTTCCAGATTAAAGTCGAAATTTTTCCAGATTAAAGTCGAAATGTTTCCAGATTAAAGTCGAAATGTTTAAAGATTAAGGTCGAAATGTTTCCAGATTAAACTCGAAATGTTTCCAGATTAAAGTCGAAATGTTTCCATATTAAAGTCGAAATGTTTAAAGATTAAGGTCGAAAAGTTTCCAGATTAAACTCGAAATGTTTCCAGATTAAAGTCGAAATGTTTCCAGATTAAAGTCGAAATTTTTCTACATTAAAGTTGAAATGTTACCAGATTAAAGTTGAAATGTTTTGAGATTAAAGTCGAAATGTTTCCAGATTAAAGTCGAAATGTTACGAGATTAAAGTCGAAATTTTTCGAGATTAAAGTCGAAATGTTTCCAGATCAAAGGCGAAATGTTTCTAGATCAAAGTCGAAATGTTTTGAGATCAAAGTCGAAATGTTTTAAGATTGAAGTCGAAATGTTTCGAGATCAAAGTCGAAATTTTTCAAGATTAAAGTCGAAATTTTTCCAGATTAAAGTCGAAATGTTACGAGATTAAAGTCGAAATGTTTTGAGATGTGCTTTGTGACTGTGATTACAAGAGGTAAAAACGATATTAATACTGTTCGTTTTCTCACACCAACCGCTCGTTTCCTGTCTTAAGCCATCAATGTGTGCTTACATTTACGAGTCATTAAATCATGTTTAATTTGGACTTCTCTGTGCACGCTCTTTGAGATGGTGTCCATAGACCTCCATTATATGACTGACAGACAAGAACGGTTTGACCTAAAAATATCAAAATTGAAACTACTGCTGAAACAGAGACAACTGCATCTTGGATGCCCTCGAGGTAAGCTGAAACATATCCAAAAATTAATTTCAAAGTGAACTATCCCTTTAAGGGTGGGAAATATATAGGGAAATATATGAAGAGTTCAGATGCAAAAGTCTCTAAGTGCCATTTGAAATTTTCTTCTAAAATGATCATTTTTATCAAGCTTGTATATATAAGTTCATTAATTTCACTTAAATTGCAGTGAAGATTACCTATTAATTGTAATTTAAGTGAAATTACTGAACTTAAATATACAAGTTTGATAAAAAATGGTCATTTTAGAAGAAAATTTCAAATGGCATTTAGAGGCTTTTGCATCTGAACTCGTCATATTTAGACCGGTAACTTTTAACAATAAGGTTAACTACATTAGTTAATATGAAAAAAGAATAAACAATAAATCTACAGCATATTCTAACTTTTATTATTACATCGACATTCAAATCGAAGGTTGTATTTGTTAGCATTAGTTAATGCACTGTGAACACGTTTTTTGTTTTTGTTTTTTCAAATCCAAATGCAACTAATATATGACCAAATAACTACATGTTACCTGACATAACAAATACGGTAACATCCGCCAACAGAGTCAAAGACAATAAAACGTATATCTGCTACATACAAAAAGCGAACAGCGGGACGAATAATAACCAAAACTACGGCTTGTTCTGCTTGAGGATGAAAGTGCATTGTGCCGTTCTTCTCAGCGCTCTATATGTCACGAAGCATCCACTCCCATATCTGTGTATTACCACAGAAAGACTTTAAATGCTTTCTGCGCTCACGCGACGGGACACAATGCTACAAAACGAGTGAGAGGCCCAAATCTGATCAGATCTATTGAGAGGGCTTATTGAGAAGTGTCTGAGGAGCTGCTCATGCATATGTATGGCGACGGGGGGGATTTGCAAGTGAATGCGAAGGTGTGTGTATTAGCGGAGGAGGCCTGTACGCCAGTGTCCTGCTGTGGGTGTGCACTTTATCTGATCTCTCTCTGGGAGAGACACACACTACAGCCTTATCTTTACCCACACTCTCAGAGTTTACAATTTCTCGCTTCACTGGAGCTTGAGCAGGGCTTGTTAGAGCAACAAAGAGAGAGAGAGGTGTATGGCGAGCACAAAGCGGCACTCATCTCTCTCTGGACAGAGCGTTTCCGTTCCTGATAACGGCGAGGAATACGCCGCAATACTGACAGATCTCACAGAACTACACCGACCCGCTGGCTAATGATAGCAGCCGAGCGGCTGCACAGCATCTGGGAAAATCTGTTAGCATCGCTTGTCATTTCAATGGAAGCAGCTTGGATCGCACAGGAAGGAAGTGTGTGATTTAAGATATCACATATCTGCTCGTGGACGCTCAGAGTCGTCGAACGGCTCTTTAGAACCAATCGCCTGAGCTGTAAATGTCATGTGACTAATCACAGGAAAATTACATCATGGCAACACCGATTGGCCGATGAGTCTCAAACCCTTTGGATCCAAGTCACTCCAGCTTTTTAGAAATGTCTAACTTTGTCTCACTCACTTTTTGGGCATTCATCCCAACAATTACATCACTATATAAGTTTTTCTTGGCTCCAGTCCCAAAAAACATAAATAATAATAAATAAATAAATAAATAAAATAAATGTAAATGTTTTTTTTTTATTTAAAGGAATATATATATATATATATATATATATATATTAGGGCTGTGCAAAAATTAATTTAAAAAAAATAAAAAATAAAAATAAAATAAAAAAGTCCAAAATAAAAGTCTGTTTACATAATATATTTGTGAGTGCTGTATAATTATTTTGTATAAATAAATACACACACATGCATGTATTTATTTAAGAAAATGTGTTATTCATATATAAAATATTTATATTTATATAATATAGATTATGTATTTATATATATTTACAGAATTTAAGCGCAAATAATTCTTAAATATATACATGCATGCATAGGTATTTATATATATACAAAATAATTATCTACAGCACACACAAATAGATTATGTAAACACAGACTTTTATTTTGGATGCGATTAATCGCAATTAACTTTTGCACAGCCCTAATATATATATATATATATATATATATATATATATATATATATATATATAAAGATATATATATATATATATATATATATATATATATATATATATATATATATATATATATATATATATATAAAGAATATATAGGCTATATAGATATACAGATATATATAGATATATATGCAAATATTGTATTTAAAAATGAAAAATAATATGCCAATACTTCTCCAATCATTTTGTCTAGTCTTGTCACGAATGATACAGGCTACTTTCAATTAAAAATGGTAACTTTTTACAAAGAAAGTATAGTTTGCATCACTCCCACACAGCAACATGGTTTGGTCTGATATACACGTGCCAGATGTGACTCGGATCTGGGACGACACTATGTTATTGTCCGGACTGGATATTAGTCGTTTATATTTTTTTAATCACAAAAAGTTGTAAAATATGAAATGCTAGCTTTTTACATCGAACCTTGCAGTTTTTCACAGTTAAAACTAAAGCATGGGATTCGGTCTCAGCTTCTGTGAACAGTAAAGGCCATTTTCTTTGATTTGATTGGCCAACTCAATCTTTTTGACAAAGGGCTGCAGTGATGATATATTTTTTAAAGGGGTCATGAACTGGCTTTATAATTTTTTTTATATTGTTGTCTGAGGTCAACTTATGATGTTTGCTTGGTTTTTACATTCAAAAACATCAAAATGAATAAGTAATAGGCTATTTTCTACCCTAGTTTTGAGCCTAGCTGAAAAACGCTCGGTTTTTATGGGTGTCTCTCACTGAAGACTTGGAAGTCAACGCCCACTGCTGTGAGTGGATAAAAGTTTTGCATATTATAATGAGTTTCACTCTCGATCCGGTTTGTCATCACAAGGTAGGCATCTATGATATTTATCTATGCGTGTAATGCGCGAATTGGTGGGCGGGGCTAAACTGGCCGTGTTGAAGTAGGCATTGATCTTCTTCTGCGGGGGTGGTGTTTTATCCTCTTTGACGTCATAGTTCCCCACTTTGAAAAACAAGTCGTTTGCTGAGCCTGGTGTCAATAAAAGCTTTTATTGGACTAACAAGGACAGTTTCAGTTCTGAAACTTACAGGATAATGTATAGTGGGGGTTTTGCAGAAAATAATCACTGTAGCCAACAAAAGTACACGTTTTTTTCATCAAAATATTCTGAAATACAATCGCTACAAGTAAAAATCTAAGTGTAGGCTATGATCGAACTACAACAAGATCACATGACTTCAACATCACCACATTTAAGCGCCCAACAACTCTTTTAGCCTTAATAAAAAAAATTAAAAAAAACGTTTTCCCTGAAAGTTTTAGTTAGAACAGTTTCCAAGAGAGCAATTATAAACACAATGAGGTCGCAAAAGTGGACTAGATGAGTTTATCTATTCAATGACGTTTAGTGCATCCAATTTAGCTGCTTGTAGCATCCGCCTTTTCCAAGACAAGCTAAAGTTTTAAAAAAAACAAGACGTGTTTATGTCCAAGGATAAACGTGAAAACATCTTGAGCTTGTGTTAACCACAAACCCTATTTCAGACATTCAACCAAACCCCACTGGATTCAGGACGATGAAACCAGAAGTGCTAAAATGCAGACTTGCTAACTAAATGCTAATGTTTCTGGGATTTTGTCAACGAAAAGTATCTTCCTATCTCATTCCTACACCTTGATGTTAAAGAGGCTATATGCGTTTTCCTGAAATTTAAACTCGCGACTGACCCCTGTGGTCAAAAAAGAGAACCGCTCTTCCTTTCTGCTCGCTCTCGCAGCGCGCGCTCGTACGTGCACACTTCACAAGTCATCTGCTGCAAGGAGGTCAACATTATGTTTACAGAGGTAAGACCAGTTAAATACATATACTGTTTGAGATAAGAGTTCTGTTTGTGAGTGTAGGCTACTTGCTGACTAGCAGTGGTGGGCTGGCAGAGTGATCTGAGGGTTTTCACCGACGTCACGTTCTGGGCGGTAACCCGGATGAGCGGCCATTATGGAGGCACTTGGATGTAAACAACAGCATCGACTGCACTGTTAATGTACAACTGAACACATTGTTACACTAAAAAAATCCGTGGTAGATGCGAACTCATATAGAGAAGGACCTTATTCATTTGGATAAAGATGGGCATCGGCCAGCTTTTTGACGCGCTACATTTTTTCAAACGTAGCGCCGCCTGGATGCTTTGCGGAAAATAAGTAACATGAACGCGCTTGACGTCACATCCGCAGACAGCGCGGGAAAAGTCTGACCCGACAGAAAATAGGAAAAACAGGATACAGGCTTATAGGTGCACCCACTGTGAGCCGACAAGGTGTCAGTATGCTCATCCGGAGATGTTTGAGTCATAAATGGTAAAATAAAAAGGCTATTGTTATGTTTATTTTGGGGAAAAGGCTGCATATAGCCTCTTTAATAACTATTCAGGCCTCGTACGCGAGGTTAAAGCGCTAACAGAACATTTACGGGACAAAGTGTACGTGCGTTGTGGACCCTCCTATAGGCTCATATTACTACCGCGCTCTTTAAATAACAAAAAAAATACTGTCATTGACTTTAGACAAGGTTTCAGTTGCTCAATGGCTCAGTCTATTACAGTTCCTTAAAATAGCAACGCACAATGCGTCTGAACACACCTTGCTCTCAGACCAGCAGCCCATGGGCGCACAAATGGGTTATCTATTTAAACAACGTGGCGCAGCAGGACGCGAAAATGATAATCGCGTCAGGCTGAAACTAGCAAAACGCACTCATCGCGGCTGGCGTTGCATTGCACGGGGTGTATGATGGGACCCTTTATATGGTGATTGCAAACAAAATACAGAACCGCTTCTGAATGACCGTCAATAGATCAATTTTCTTTTTGCCGGGGCTAAACGGACTACACTGTCAGAAAAAAAGGTACAAAAGCGTTCACTGGCGCAGTACCTTTTCAAAAAGGTACACTTTTGTACCTAAAGGGTGCATATCGGTACCATAATTGTACAAATATGTACCATGAAGGTACCAATATGCACCCTTTAGGTACAAAAGTGTACCATGAAGGTACCAAAATGCACCCTTTAGGTACAAAAGTGTACCATGAAGGTACCAATATGCACCCCTTTAGGTACAAAAGTGTACCATGAAGGTACCAATATGCACCCTTTAGGTACAAAAGTGTACCATGAAGGTACCAATACGCACCCTTTAGGTACAAAAGTTTACCATGAAGGTACCAATATGCACCCTTTAGGTACAAAAGTGTACCATGAAGGTACCAATATGCACCCTTTAGGTACAAAAGTGTACCATGAAGGTACCAAAACGCACCCTTTAGGTACAAAAGTGTCCCATGAAGGTACCAATATGCACCCTTTAGGTACAAAAGTGTACCATGAAGGTACCAATATGCACCCTTTAGGTACAAAAGTGTACCATGAAGGTACCAATACGCACCCTTTAGGTACAAAAGTGTACCATGAAGGTACCAATACGCACCCTTTAGGTACAAAAGTGTACCTTTTTGAAAAGGTACCGCCTCAGTGACAGCGTTCGTACCTTTTTTTCTGAGATGGAGACATGAGATTTCAGTCAGACATGAAAACACTTTTCCGGTGCTCTGAGGTCAGTAAGGTCAGAAAGGTGACCCTCTAAAAGCCTGCTTGAAAAGATCAGGTCAAAGGTCATATTGCCACTGAATCAGTAGAAGATTGACCGAAAGGAGACGCGAATTGAAAAATCATGACGTCAAGTGGATGAGCAACTCCCAATAACTCCCTGACCATCTGACGCCAACCGTAAACGCGGCTCGAGCTCGGTTCGAGCGCACGCCAAAGTTTTGAGCTGGTGAGGTAGGCAGAAATGTAGGAGGCTGTCTAAGATTGAGACATTCTCCCACTGTGAGTAAATAGTGACTGGGCCAATTTCATCAGACACAGAAATGCTCCCGGTGACAGCGCCTGCATTGTTTTCCTCCCAACTGCGTGCTGCGAAATTCTATTTTCAGTTTTTCTTGCCGCAGTAATTATCTGCATTGTTGGCGAGCATAAAGAGAATAAAGGGCATGAATGTGTCCCGGTCAATCGGATTCTGTCAGTTCAGGCTGAATTGGGTACACACATGCGCGGCGCTTGCCAGATCGTAATAACGAAGCTGTTCGCATGGAGCGATTTCCCCTACGCAGCTCATCAGCGACAGAGAGAGTCTGTCAGCGCGTTCTCAGACTGACACGGCTTCCGCATCTGTGTCTGTTATTAGCCCGTCTCTTAAGACAAGCTCAATTATCTGACACTGCCCGTAATTTTCACCCCCTCTCCGGCACAATGTAAAGTTCCTCTGCTTTATTTCTCAAGCTGTTCATTTGGAGGAGAAAAACAAGGAGAGAGACGAGAGTGGGCGGAGGAGAAGACTTGACGAGATAAACTGAGGGAGGTGGGGGGGGGGGGGAGGAAACAAGATGAGTCAAAAACTAATTTGATGCTTACTTTACAAGAATAAAGAGTTTCGGAAGATGCTTCATCAAATATATGTGGAGGATATCTGAATGATTACATGATTGATGTGTATCAGATAAAACAATGACTTTGCCGCCTCTGATTTCTTTGGGCCAATGTGGTGCCGTTAAAATGTATTTTTGTTTTTGTTTTGTGTTGATTGGTGGTGCGTCAATCTTCTTTTTGCTTGATGCTATTTTTTGAAGTACCTTAGAATAATTATTTATATTTCAAAGTACTAAGGATCCACTGTGTAATTATTTGTATATATTTATAATTTTTTTTTTTTCGATTTTTAGCCATTTGTCATACTGTAGGACCATTTAAATAAACTAGTGAAGGCAAAAATGTACTAAATATGGTGGGATAGCTAGCTTAAAAGAAATGCTGACCAGTTACAGGACCTAATCTATACAATTTAAAGGGATAGTTCACCCAAAAATTAAAACTCTGTCAGTATTTACTCACCCTCGCGCTGTTCAACCCCTGCTTTCGTTAATCTTCGGAACACAAATTAAGATATTTTGATGAAATCCGAGAGCTGGATCACTCCTCCATAGGCTTCTTCAGGGATTGAAACTTGCCGGCCCAGAAAAGTTAATAAAGACATCGTTAAAATAGTCTGAGTGACTACAGTGGCTCAATCTTAACTTTATCAAGCGAAGAGAATACTTTTTGTGCGCAAAAAAACAACAAAAATAACTTGATTGTACTATTCTTTATTCAACTATTCATTTCTTTCTCTGTTGGCTTTGAGATTTCACGTGGTGAAACTACGCAAAGCTTTTAGGTTGTACAACACAGAAGCTTTGCGCAGTTTCACTACGTGAAATGTCGAGGCCAACAGAGAATGAAATGAATAGTTGAATAAAGTTATTTTCGTTTGTTTTTTGCGCACAAAAGTATTCTCGTCACTTGATAAACTTAAGATTGAGCCACTGTGGCACTCTGATTATTTTAAAGTGTACATATCATGCTTTTAAATCATTCATTTTTACTTATAAATCATACATTTGTGGTCTATATAAAGCATAACTGCAATGCTTGGGTCTGAATTCCTCATTATTATAGCTCAACAGGCCCCTTTTCTACCCCTTTTCTGATGTGCTTCTGTGAGCAACCCGTTTCGAAGCGTCCCCTTTAAATAAAAAGGAGTTGCGTCTTTCCCCGCCCGCTCTCCAGGTCGCTGAGTTCACGGTCGGTTCAACTCCCCGCGTTCGGCCATTATTGTAGTTTGATAAGAGATATACGATTACTATAGTTTCAAAGAACATTTTTATTCACACGTTAACAAAATGTCAACAACGGAAGACTTGTCCATCAAGCGTTACATATTCGAGCCAGAGCGAGCGATTTGAAAAAGACGACGACGAACCTGCAGAACGTCTTCATATGGATGCAGTGGTATGTAAAGTTAAGTTAACTATGTTGTGTTATTAGTGAAAGTCGACTATTTCTCTTGTTAAAACAAGCACTCTGACAAGATAAATGACTGCGGTCTGATCTTACCACTAAAAAATATGATAACTTACGTTTAGAAAGCGTCAGAAAACACAACAGCTAAATGATAGAAGGAATTTACCCCTCATTCAGACGAAGTCGATCGGCAAACCCTTCTGTATACTGGCGGAGGTTGTTGGATTGGGGATCCTTGAAGTGCTTCAGGTCACTACATCCAACAACCGAACATTTTGACTAGCCCTCCCGTAACTTCTGCATCATTGAGCTTGGACTACAAAATCGGAGCGAGAAATAATAATGGCGGATTGCTCGAAGTGTTGGACCGGTAGTCAATGTCCTTATTTGTCAGTTCCGCTGCAAATACTGTGACGTAATTGTTCAAAAAACGTAATAGACAACAGGAAAATCCGAACAGGTTGAAAAATATGACCAAAACACAATATAAAGATATAAACGAAGCACCTGAAGAGAATAATTTCATCTTTTCTGTACTTATAAACACTCCAAATATACAACAAAATGCATTTAAGGGCTAAAAAAGTGGATTTTGCATGATATGTCTCCTTTAACAATGTCTTTAATAACTTTTGGGCCGGCTAGGGGTGCGTTTCCCATACAACAACGTAGTTCGCTGATTCACTACCATAGTACGATGCATCGTTGGAAAAATCAACGACTGTTTCCCGAAACCCACTGTCGCAAAGTATCGTTCAACCACGTTGGTTTCGCACGTTTTGGAGTATTAACTACTTTTAATGAAACCGTTTGAGATCCAATTAACGCTAGATTTGTTTTATATAAATTACAGACATGTCATCTGAGGACTATTTCTAATTGTTCTCAGTTGTTTTCAGACTCAATATTTGGCTCGTTCTTACATAGTAGAGCACGTTCGCACATGCGCACTCTTCAAACCCGTTACTTCAAATCTTTTGACAAACTAAAAGACGTAAATTACATTTGTATGTATTCTGAATAAAAGACACCGGTTGTACTGAATGTCAGCTCGCTTATTTTGCTCAAGATAAGGATTTATTACCTCCAAATGTGTTGCAATATAGAAACGATGCCTCTAACCACAGGTCGAGAGCTGTCGTTCAAACCACACAACTTTGCGATGCTGTTTGCGAATGTTCGTTGTAACGATGGTTTCTGGAAACACTGACTCGTTGAACTATGCTGATAACGACGGAACTTGCGACCATAGTTGGCTAACGATGCTTTCGGGAAATGTTAAGATCCCTTTAGAGTGATCCAGCTCTCAGATTTAATCCCAAATATCTTAATTTGTGTTCTGAAGATAAACGAAAGTCTTACAGGGTTGAACAACATGAGGGAAAGTCATTACTGACAGTTTTCATTTTTGGGTGAACCAACCCTTTAACTTTAAAGGTAGGGTAGGCAATTTCAGAGAGGCTAGCAATAGCGAGCTAGCATTGAAAGCATGAGATCCCATCCTCCCTGTTTCTAATGACACTCCTTCAAAACACATGAACACACTAGAGATGGTGAAAACTAAAAACATTCTTGACCAACCACCCGCCTCATTAGCCGGTTGAAACCGGTTAACCGATTGGTTTAAATTATGCTACGCTATTTGAAATAACAGCCATTTTGAGCCGCGCCTGCAATTTCACAACTCAGTCGCATCTCTCTGCCGCTCTGCCTCCAACTCACGCACACACACACACACACACTGCCCCGGCGCCGCCCTTCCACTCATGTCACTTTTTTAAAATCCCCATACAACGCGAAACATGAGTCCCGCAAACGCGGCGCCAAGGAGCATGTATGAAATCGGAGGAAAAATGGCTCCTTTTTAGTTTCGAAATGGTTTGGGTACAAGGTGATCGCGTTGAAAATAAAGGCGTTAGTCTAGCGTTAGAAGCTCATTTGAAATATTGCCGAGGCTCATTTAAGAAAATGACAGCTCCGAAGAGACGCCGCTTTAGTTTGAGGTAATGTAATGCTTGGATTAACTTTTTTTTGGTCCAGAGACTTCCACAGCTATATGTACATGGTTTTATACTGAGACCATTGCTATTATTGATTGCTATTCGGATGTGAAGAGTGTTTCAACCAGAATAACAAAAAAGTGTTTATTAAAGAAATTGTCTACACTTAACCCTAAAACCGTATTCTGGACAAATGTGGGCAAAATAGTTTTGATTTATTTTTTAAAAAAAATACTTCCCTTGATCTGAGTGGTACAAGACTTGGCTACTTTTCCTAAGTTTGCCTCCTGAACACACAATTTTTTTTTGACTCAATTCTACAATGTTAAGTGGGTGGAAAAAACTCCTTAATCTTGTATTTGGGTCAAAAATGGGCACCCATAGAAATGAATGGGAAAAACTGTAATTTAGAGCACTCTAAAATAAGCCAAAATAAGACAGCAAAGTCACTTCATCTTTAGGTTTTAGCTCTAAGAACTTATTGGAATGATATTTTAATGTAGTTAAAAAAATAAAACATAAAAATAAGCATAATTTACATAGAAAATATGGTACTTTTTGAAGTAAATAAATTCAAAAATACCCCCAAAATAAAAAAAAAAAACACCATAAATGGACAGACAAAACTTTATCGAAGACAGTGATATAACATTTATAATAAATAAAAATTAGGATCACACCCGAGTCATCTGTGCCCACTTTTGTCCACAATTACAGGATTAAGGGCTATAAAGTGAATACGGTTTGAGGGTTAAATCTTGATGTTGATCCATGGAAACATGCGTCAACCACCAAAAAAATCACAAAAACTCCTTATTTGCTCCTTTTTTGCTAGGACATGATACCACAGGATGGGCATGGCACAATGTTAATACCATGGTTTTTAATTTTCAAAATGAATTTGTCACGCTACAGGTCCATTTCAATGAACTAATACCTTAAAATATACCGATACATGGACAAATTATGCATAAATACTATAGCATTATTATAAATAAAGAGTTATTATCTCTCTTTATTACATTACCCTGGTCGGACAGTGCCATGGTTGAAAAAAAAATCATACATCATGATTTTTTTATCATCGGACACCATACAATAGAGCACAACAACACTCATTTTAAACCTGTTAGACAACAGTATCTGCTACTTATATCCCTTTCTCATAAAAAAAACTGCTAAGAAAAACAAGCGTTCGTAAAACTTTAAATCAAAAACGTTAACCTCCACTCTTGACTTGCGATCGAATCTGTGCTTGAAAGGTCCTAACAGAAGGCAAGGCCCGAGAATATCCTGACAGCTTCACCTCACACCAAAGCGACGCCTGCTAATGCGGCTCCGCTCGGATGCTAGTTGCTGTGGGAACCGGCGGAAAGCGGCGGTAATGATGGCAGGCCTAACGCGGTTTAAGAGCAGTAACGCGTGTAAGAGAGGGCAATCATCTTGATCCCACTTCTCCCACGGGAACACGCTAATGTGCTAAGGAACGCGTGCTAATGCGCTATAGTCTGTCTGCTGAGCGGCAAGCGACTGTCAACAGTGAAATCTCGCCCATTTAGCGGCCGGCCTAATGTGAGAGATAAGCCGACAACAGCAGGAGGGAGTAGACGCAACATCTCGGGAGAAAATAGATTCAGCCGATCTCGGGGGTTGCGTGCGCTCGAGGCGAGGGAATTGTGTGCGAGACGGGGCTTTCAGAAGAAAAGTGTTCCTTCATGTAAAACACCTATTCTACCATCCACTTACTCGCTGGCATTTTCGCGCTCGCGGACCTCCGTTTGGGGTCAGTCCCTTAAAGAGGCCTGTTCGCGTAATCACAGGTACTCTCCAGACGCACGTCTCAAAAGAAAGATGTTTTTTTTTTTTGAAGTTTCCTTGTTCTTTGTGTGTCCTGACGGATGAGATACGACGACCTTGGGAGCCTGAACGAATCCGTACGTGTCTGTCGTGGGGCCGCGCGTGTGTTAAATCCCCTGTACAAAATGGTATGGAGATTGTTCCGACCCGTTGTAGAAGCTGATGGCGTTTCGGGAGCGCCGACGAGGCCGTGTTTTCCTTTCGGCGGATGGACGACTGTAATCAAAGAGAGAAAGACTTCTGTCCAGATTACAGTCTTCAATCAGTCAGTCTGGGAAATGATATGTACATCATTCTCCGTATGGATAGCACTGCCTCTTAAGCGTTACCTGTGTCAACCTTGCCAAAGACATGATGGGAGATATGGAGAGCCGTCGGCCTCCTGCCAATCCAAAGGGAAGGGGTTCGTTTTCACTTCTCTCAATGAGTTTTCGCGACAACTGTCAGCATCGGGACCCCGTCCTGACCTCCTCCGATTCAGACGCTGACACCATTTGATGTACATTTCCACAAAACAGAGACTCGCTTCCTTTCGGTGAATGGCAATTTCTCGGTGAGAGGGCACAGCAAAAATTACGCTTTCAGAGGGACTAAATGGGAATATGGAAAATACCTAGATACATGAACAGCGCATGTTAGGGAAACATACTGATGTTGTGTCTTGAGGAAAACGGCACACTTTCTAGACTGTCTTAGAAGCACCTGATCTGACTGTTAAAAGTGCAAAAGTCATAAAAACTCGATTTCTCCAGTTTTAACGATAACTTTTAAACCTTTAAAGACAGGCCTATTGTGAGCGACGAGGATATTAACCTCTTAACTGTCACTTGCCTGTATACGGGCGACCTAACTTTACTTCACTATATTACTATTAAATCCTAATCTAGTCATGACAAACTATATATCGTTGGAAAGGTCTAAGACTCCTAAATATATATTTTAGGTCAGTTTTTTACTTACAAATTATGAATTATGAATAATATATGAATTTATGACAAAAGCGCGCCTCAAAAAAAATCGACGTCATTACAGGAGTTTCTGACCTTTGTCACAAAAAGTCGAAACACACACTTTTAATAATTGAAACTTTGGTTTTCAGTGCTAAAAGTTCATAATAAAACATAATTAGTATTTTTCAATAAAAAAGATAAAATTATATTTTAAAAAGCAAGGTAAGGAGTCTTCTAAAAAGTATAATAAATTATATATATATAAATATATGTTTTTTTATTATTATTATATCACATATTTTAGTAGTTATCATAAATTAGGTATCATTTGAAAGCTTACGAACTCAGAATTCATCCTGTGAAAACCGTTTTGAAATTGGACGTTGCGTTACCATGGAAACGGTATTTATTTAATTAGGCCCCTCCCTTTTGGGCGTCATCTTTCATAATTTATTATGTAAACATTTTCTAATCTTGACAAAACACATATTGTCAGAAAGGTCTGAGTCTCAAGGTTCCATATTTAGTGACAGAAGTGATATTTGGATAGAAATTTATTAATTTGTTATGGCAAAATGCATACAATTAAATTCAATGGAATTCAATGGCACCCGGTGGCTATTTTTGGTACTACGCCTAAACAAAGTCTCGTGGGAACTTCAATTTTTGTGATATCAACTTCAATTTTGGAACACAACTTGGTTAGATATATAGCTTTCATTTTTTAGTAATTTTATAGTAAAACATATTTTGTCAAATATTTATTTCATATTAAAAAAACTCTTAATAAAGTATATTTGATTTACTCTAAATTATAACTTCCATAACTTTTTCATACTTTATTTTTTAGAAGTACTTTCACTTTAGTAATAATCTGCTGATTGTTTTCTTTAAAACAAGACCAAACATAGGTCTATATTCCAAAGCATTCTTGAATTATAACCATTTAAGTTTGTAAAGTGCAATTTAATGTCAGTTATCAAAAAGGGGGGTGACAGGTAAAGGGTTAATCACAGTTAAAAATATTGGGTTGTTTTTAAGATTTTTAGGTTACACATATTGGGTCACTATGTTGGGTTATTTTCCCCAAAAAATTGGGTCATTTTTAAAATCGTTGGGTCATTTCTGGTAATAACCCGACCGTTGGGTTAAATGCATATGCTGTATTTACACAGTAAAAAACATTGGGTTATTTGTTTAACCAAACTGTTGGGTTACACATATTGGGTCAATATGTTGGGTTATTTTCAAAAAATATTGGGTAATTTTTTTTAAATCGTTGGGTGATTTCTAGAAACAACCCGACTGTTGGGTTAAATAGCCTATTTAAATATTTAACTCAACTGTTGGGTTATTTAACCCAACTAGAGTTTAACCCAATGCATTGGGTTAAAATAACCCACAGTTGGGAAGGTGCTATACCACCCCATAGTTGGGTTATTCGTTGGGTTATTTTTAACACAACATTTTTATTTGCTTTTTCTGAAGATGTTAGCCCACATTATTTCAGCATATTCTTAAAATAATTGTTTAACAGCAGAAATCCTGGTGAAAAACTACATTACCCATGATGCTGTACAGAAAATTACACCAATCAGAGAGTAAAAACAACCTTTTAAGCTCCGCCCACTCCAATGAAGCGCTGCAAATGTGTCGATCTCTACATGCTCTCAAATTACTAATATGCTTATATATATATATATATATATATATATATATATTGCAATTATCTTAAAGCTACACTGTGTAATTTTGTACCCCCATCTAGTGGTGAAAAGCTATATGACTATCCAGTGAATATTAGTTTCTGTTCCTCTCAATTCCGATTTCGTTTTAACTCCTACGGTGGCCAATGTAGTCCAAGATTAACATGGCTTCCAGTTCGACCACGTCCATGAGTGTTAACTCAAACGTAAACGCGAAAGGCGAAGCTTGAATTAACGGGTATGTCCCTCTTTGGCTAATGTACTTTCAAGATGGAGGGGCAACATGGTGAACCCCTTACCCGTATGTATTTTCAATGGCATATTATACTCTAACGAGAATACTTTATTACTGGAACGAAGTAAATATACATTAATGAGCACATATATTTTTGAAAGAACTAAGTGTTTTTAGCTAAGAATAAACTAAGAGAGTTACACAGTGTAGCGTTAAACTATAGTTTTTTTTTTTTTACATAGACTCAAAGTAGTTTTCTGTTTCTCCATTGTTTTTAATTGAATCATACTGTTCTCAATGCTTCATGGGAGATTGTAGTTCTTTCCCTCACTGAAGTCATTAAGTTCACAGTGCCTTTGTGTTTCTGTCTGATTTTCAAATACTTCTTTCCTGCTTCAAATCAAAGTTTGTAGTGTAGTGATTCACCTCGTTGTTGATTGTCTCGGTTCATAGCTAATAACTCTTTAACGAAGACTTTTTTTAAAAAAAAATCCCTATGAAAAAAATACTTCCGGAGCCAGGGCCGCTGAAATCATGAGAGGTTTTCATGGTTGTCAAGGTGTGCCTATGCAGTTGCTAAGTGTTTTTTTAAAAAGCTGTGTGTTGATGTGTTGTTTTTGGTGGTGGTTGAGTGGTTTTAATGATAATATGGACATTTTTACCTCGAGAAAAATTAAAAGTTCTGATCGTCTATTAGAAAAGTAACAGCGCACCTCTAACCATCAAGCTGCCCAATTTGAGATACTCACATCCTTAGAGGTTTGTTGTTCCCTAAGATCAATAATAATAGTGAATACAACAACAAAAGAGTGCAAAAGACAAATTTCTGATTCTGATCCGGCGTGTATATGCGACAACAAACAGAACACGATCTTAAAAAAACAAAGACTCAAGACTCGAGGCAAAGTATCGCTTAAACAACTCTTAAACAAACAATGATGACAAAGAATAAACTATTTAAATTTTCCTCCCTGGAAGAGTTGGGACATACAAAACCTGTAATTTCCTCTGAAACAAGAAAGCACCTAATTAGACCCTGTGAACAGAAACACACCTCTTGGCCAGAGCAAAACGCATCAAGCAATTGCAGCCCGGGGTGTTTGTGTTCCTCCCCCCCTCCCTCCGTTTAAAATCCAGCATCTCTCAATCTCGCGTCCACCCAAACACCTCAGTTTAATGCAGATTGCAAATAATGGCAGGAAACTTTCAGGCGCAGAGACAATCCAGAGCAAAGCATTCTGGGACTGCAGGGGCATCGTTTGCATAATACCCACCTTCCCTCGGCTTATACGGTTCCACCACCACCTTTAGACTAAACACACACGCGCACACACACACCCTTGAGCCCTGCTGGCACCATAGAGGGAGGTCACACAATTGTCTCTGCTTGGGGAAAAAAAAAGAAGGAAAAAAAATCACTGACCTACTGCAAAATTGGCCATATTCAGCTGGGGGAATATCAGGTTATTGAGTTGGTCCATGCTGAGTCTACTAGCCTGCGGAAAACGATCAGCTTGAGCGTACGGTTGCGTCTGCAGTTGATCAAGGACACACACGCGCGTGTGCGGTGAATGCAGAGAGATCTCGCTCCCTAAAGACGCGTAGAGGAGAAACAACTCTCAAACTCTCTCTTGACTCAAAGTAACACAATGTCACTTTATTCAAATCGCACAAACGCAATACTAGGGAAACCCGTGTGACGAGGGTTTAACATACAATTAAAGGGAACGTACTACAGAAATATATAGGCTACTTTAAAAGAATAATTACTGTAAAAATTATAAGATCAATATGTTATGACAACAGAAGAAATGGTTCTATTTAGAACCAGAAATGGTTCCATCCCCCGCTTCATATATGGAACTCCAAAATGGTTCTATATAGAACCTTTTTTTTGGTAAAAGGTTCTATTGGCCAAGTACGGAACCCCAGGGTTGTATATAGAACCCAGAGGAACCCTTTTTTAAGAGTGTATGGAACCTTTTAGGGGTTTCAAATACTTAGCGCTGATAGAACCTTTTAAGGTTCTATTTAGAACCTTTTCTTAGAAGAAAAGGTTCTATATAGAACCTTAAAAAGGTTCTATCAGCGCTATGTATTTGGAACCCTAAAAGGTTCCATACACTCTTAAAAAGGATTCCTCTGGTTCCTTTTAAGGTTCTATTTAGAACCTTTTCTTAGAAGAAAAGGTTCTATATAGAACCTTAAAAGGTTCTATCAGCGCTATGTATTTGGAACCCCTGAAAGATTCTATACAGAACCCTTTTTAAGGGTAAAAGGTTCTAAATGGAAATTTTAGGGTTCATTCTTTATCATTTGTTTTGTCCTTTCCGGATTAAATATTTCATATTATTGACAAACATCAAGACCCTAAAATGTATTTATGAATGCTTGTGAATGATCACAAAATTCAAGATATGGGGGTCAGAAAATGTATATATTTATATCATTTTATATAGTTAATCAATATCACACGAATAAGTGCCATTTCAGTTTTTCTCCTCCAAAAATCAGCATGATTAAAATGTGATATTAAGTTACTACAACAGTTTAATAAACAATAATTTAATTACTACTACCAAATGTTGCAGAATAATGTAATATATGAATGAATAATAGCCTATTTGTGCCAAAAAGGGTTCTTTCTTGACATTATAGAATATTTTTTAGTATAAAAGGTTCTTTGGAGTTGAGTAAAGAACCCTATGCTTCATATATAGAACCCTTTGAACGCTTTTTTCTAAGAGTGTATGTTTTAACATTGCTTTAACGCATCAAAATATGTTTTTTTTTCAGTCAGTTTAATGTAATTTAATATGAAATGACTTAAACATTGTACTTAAAATTTAAGGCAACTATTTAAGTGAATATAATGATTTGTTTTTGGAAACTTAATTGCAATGAAACTACATTATAATTTAAAAATATTAAATGCCATCAGATGAGATTCAGACTATTTCTCATATGATAAAGCGTACTGTCGAACACTGACAAGCATTTATGGTCAATTAAAATATACTAATGCAATTTCAAATCTAACTTGTATGTGATGTATTTAAATATAGTTATAATCACACATCTGTATACTGATGAAATTGCAATTTAGTATATTTAAAATATATTAACTTGTAATATCGTAATGTAATATTGAATAACACACTACAGTTATAGACGGCGATGAATAAGGGACTTATCTAGTGAAATGATCACTCATTTCAAAAATAAATAAAAAAGTTGAAGTTTTATAAGCATGCTCGCTAAAAATGCTAAAAAAAAAAGATTTGTTCAATTTGATGAACGAGTTTGAATGAATCTTTTTGCGAGTCATTTGGTTCGGAATGACCGAAATGACTCGAAAAAAGATTTGTTCATTTTGATTAACGAGTTCAAACAGGAGAGTCACGAACGCACGAAAAAAAGATTTGTTCATTTCGAATGAACGAGTTTGAACGAATCTTTTTTCGAGTCATTTGGTTCGGAATGAACGAAATGACTCGAAAAAAGATTTGTTCATTTTGATTAACGAGTTCGAACAGGAGAGTCACGAACGGCGAAAAAAGATTTGTTCATTTTGAATGAACAAATTTGAACGAATCTTTTTCCGAGTCATTTGGTTTGGAATGAATGAAATGATTTGAAAAAAAGATTTGTTCACTTTAATGAACGAGTTCGAACAGGAGAGTCACGAACGGCGAAAAAAGATTTGTTCATTTTGAATGAACGAGTTTGAACAAGTCTTTTTTCAAGTCATTTGGTTCGGAATGAATGAAGTGACTCGAAAAAAAAACTTGTTAATTTTGATGAACAAGTTCGAACAGGAGAGTCACGAACGTGCATCACAGAACAGAGCAAGGCGAGCAATTGAGCTTATAAAACTTACACTTTTTTATTTATTTTTGAAATGAGCGATCATTTCGCTTGATAAGACCCTTATTCATCGTCTGGAATCGTTTAAAGCCCTTTGAACAGTTTGCATTGAAACTCTCATTTGGACCTTGAACCGTTTGGTTCCCATTGAAGTCCATTATATGGATTAAAATCCTGGAATGTTTTCATCAAAAACCTTAATTTCTTTTCGACTGAAGAAAGAAAGACATGGACATCTTGGATGACATGGGGGTGAGTAAATTATCAGCAAAAGTTTTTTTAAAGTGAACTACTCCTTTAACTTTACTTCCCTGTATTTATGTACAGTATATCACCAATATAAGCTATGAGTATTGTGTACTATGAAGTTAAACGTCAGGTCTTAGATACATCACCTCAGGATGTTTTCATATCCGTGCATATGGCAGGGATTCTCATGTGTGAATATACATTAGGCCTCCGTATCAACACATTTACCAGAGCTGAGAGAGAGACACCATGGGTAGAAACGCATGTGAATAGCACAAAGTGGCTGAATGAAACACAGAGCACATGGCACATGAATGCAGCTCTCAGATCGATTCTTAAGACCCTCCTCGCAAAGTTGTTGCTCTTTCAGTCTCATTGAATAGTGGCCATTTTGGGAAATTACTGCTTCATATTTAACCACCTCAAAAGCGACAGAAAGGAAGAGAGAGCGTGCGAGAGAGGGAAGCAGTTAGACTAAATGGGAGAGAACGAGCTGAAACCTCAGGCTTTTTGAAATGCGCTATATATCCTGAGGTAAATATAATAAAAATAAACCATTTCTACCAACTGTTCTCATTATGGTCCTGTTTCACACAAGCCCTTTCCCTGAGGAATATCAAATTGTGTCACAAACGCAGCCTAAAAATGCCTTTATGTTATTTCTGTGTGGGCTTTCTGCCGGCCTGCCAAATCTTCAGTTAGCTTATTTATATATTTTTGCACATGAATCGAAATAAAAAAAAAGTGTTAGACCGGGTCCAATTACTCTAATTCGAAGTGAGAGGGCCGGTCCGGGACCAGCACTTCACAGGCGAAACCACAAACGGCTCCACAGATGAAAGAGAATACCTGAAATTACGCTCAGACGCGCGCGCTAAATTGCCACGTGAAATTCTCCGATGCTTTTACTTTCAAACCTATACACTGTATCTTGCTACAGACAATTCCCCTGAGCTCTTTTACCCAAACACTTCAACAAGCCGTGTACACGCACCACAAGCTTCAGTGTATTATATACACACGGATTGCTTTCAGGACATTTTCCAGTTTTTAAATAACCTCCATTTGGCTTCTTTGGGGTACATTTGCTACAGAACTTAGACATTTTATAAATAATATCCTTAATTATTTTCTTTTCTCTTGGTTCCTTGCCTTTATTTTCTGTAATATTATCGATTGAAATGCACTGATACTATCAGATGAGAACAACATCTTCAACTAATGACACTAACTTTGCATTTGTTCTGTTGAACTGACGCGAAACAACATTATTTTCCTGTTTATTAATGCGAAGCTGCTTTGAAACAATCTGTTACAAAAAGCGCTATAGCCATAAAAGTGACTTTAGTTAACTTCACTTTCTCTTTAAAGTCCCCCTGTGGTGAAAATCCAGTTTTTAATGTAGTTTATATGTGTATGGTGTTTTTAATACGCTTTAACCCTCAGGTGCTCTTCGTTTCGGAGTCACACTTGTTATCCTCCCGGTCAAAAGTGACCGGACACCTAAAGTTTAAATTTCCTCCATCCCAGTAAAACCAATACAATTTATTTTTGTTCTATAATATTTATTCTTTGTAATTTAGTATTTTGAGACAATTTGATTGAAATTATTCATATTTATGCAATATTTATGGTCTATTTTTGCCATGGAAAAAAATATATATTTTTCTATATATATATTATTTTTTTCAAAAAAAATATTAATGCAGTATTTTAGTTTAATATAGAGTCTCGGCCTTCAGAAAAAAAAAAAAATTGAAGAAAATTAGCACCATCTGGTTACAGTATAGAGAAAAAGCGAAGAATCATGGTGTAACCAGATGACATGTACAGCTCTCTATGGAGAAGCATGTGAATTCCCCAGATGTTTATGAACATTTTTTTTTCTTTTTTTTTTTGGTGGTGGATTTGAATATATAGTTGAAACAATCTCAAAAACGATTTTTTTATATTTAAAAAAATGTAAAAAAAAAAAAAAAAAAAAAGAAAAAAAAAGTGAATTTTTGTGTTTTTGTCATTTTCCCATTCATTTCCTATGGGGGTCATTTTTGACCAAAGACCACAAGTGTGACTATTTTTTAAGACCACTTAGCATGCTCAGAACCAAACACAGTTTGAAATCGCTGGTGTTTCTGACGTCACAAATTACCTTGTAACCAATCAGATCAACATGTGATCGTCAACCAGTGGATCTCTGAGTGAGTGAGTGGAGGTGGGGCTCATTTGCATATTCATAGAACCACGTATACTTAATGAGGCAAGGGTGTCGAGTTACATTCACGCTATTTTAAGGCATGAAGAAGTTTTTTCATTTTAAATATGTCATATTGGTTCATTTTTTCAAGTTTTAGGGATAAAATGTTTTGACTACAGGGGCACTTTAAGTCAACTTTACCTTTATGTTTCTTTTAATTTGTAATAAATAAAATGCTATAATCCCCACACCGTTCACGGAGGCAAGGGGTCCGTCAAACAATTAATCGCGATTAATCGCATCCAAAATAAAAGTTTGCGTTTACATAATATATGTGGGTGCACTGTGTATAAATATTATATATAAATACACACACATGCTTTTATATATTTAAGAAATACTTTCATATATATAATGTATATAGATTTATATATAATTTATATTATCTACAAATATTTTATATATAATTAATATTTTTTTTCTTAAATATACATGCATGGGTGTGTGTATATATATATATATATATATATATAATAATTATACACAGTGTGTACACACACATATATTATGTAAACACAAACTTTTATTTTGGATGTGATTAATCGCGATTAATCGTTTGACAGCGGTATGTAAAGATATCAATTAAAATGATCATGAAATCAAAGTGAACAATCTTCTTTTTTAAAAATAAGAAATATTATAGATCTCTGCGCATCATTACTGTGTTAAATTCATGTGTCAAGTAATCTTGAGTCAGAATAACTCCAGCCCCCCCCTCCCCCCATCAGCTCATCTCTTCTCTGAGGACGAGGGCGGGGCAATAACCTGTCACTCACATGAGATCCACCAATAGCAAACCAAAACCATCCAATCAATTCCACAAAGACAAAATCAAGCCCCGCCCACATTTGATCTTATTCCAGATGCCGTTTCACTGATACACGTCACAATAGGAAAGACAAGGGCTGTGTCCAAAATCTCCAATCAAACCACTACTCCCTACCCCCTACCATCACCATCATAGAAACACCACTTTCGGACACTACTCGATCGTCTCTCGGCGCCGTTGATTACGTCATTGCCGTCACACTATTTAAACGCACCATCATCTGTCAGCTGGGCCAAATAGATTTTTTTTTAAATAAATAACATTACCTTATATTGAGCTTATTTCTCCAAAATTTTCAAACTAAAAGTCATTTCATTGTCGCGCTACTCCCCTTGTCGTCCGCCATTTTTACGATCAGTGCAATGCATGATGGTATGTAGGGCTTGGGTTAGTGACCATCGGTTGTACACTACTTTTCAAAATGCATTCTGGGATACAGTGAGTGCACTATATAGGTTATAATAATCATCACTATACACTCGGACAGCACTACAAAATGGCGAGCTCACTATATAGTCCACTATGTAGCGAGTAGTGGGAGATTTCGGACACAGCCAAGCACAACTTTCATGCCAACTATAAGATATCGTTTTAGAAAAAGTGTTTTGCCAGTCTACTGACACAGAAATTTCATAAAACTATATGAAATGTATTTTAACGTATTATTGGTTCGTAAACCGTGATTTAGAGCCATTCAAATCCGGGAATTTGCATTTGACGATTACAATAGGCCCTATACAACAACTAGGCCTACAGAAAAAAAACAATGAGAGCCGGAGAGCTGCATCTCTTCCGAGTCTCCCTCCCCGTCCAGATCCCGCTGGGAAACACGGGAGCTTTTATCTGTGCGGTCCAGCAGAAAGTGGCCCATCCACACTAGAGCGATTTCACTTATCAGAGCTGTAGCGTGGCCGGGGGTCCCATCGATCTCCTCGCTCGAATATATCACTTCCCACTCTCCTTTTCCTTCTATCAGAGGAACCGGACATCACGCAAGGTCAAAAAGCAGAAAGAAGTCATCCAAACAAAACTCACCTATCAGCTGGACGGCTGGTGCTTTTATCTGTCGGTATAAAGAGGGTCCAGTCCAAATGGAAACGTGTGAGGATTCTGGGTAATCTGTGGAAATGGCTTGGAAAGGTGAGAAGGTTATGATTCACAGGCCTCGTTTCAATATGCCCCGCTCCCCACCTGACTTCAGACACGCACGGCGCTATTACAATATTCAGATTACCGTGCACTGGAAATTAATTGGACTAATTAACATACAAGTAAATGATGATACCGTTAACACATTTCATTAACTCAAACTGTCATTTCATGTTCACCGTGCTCTCTGTATTGCATTACAATGAATTGAATTCATTAAATTATGCAAATTAAAGGTGGCAAGCAACGGACGGCTCCATATGAACGTTAATAGACGGTTTTGGTCTGAATCTCTGCAACAAATCACGTCAAATTCAGGAGCATGTGCTTTTTTCACTTTGATTTAACTGATAAAAGATTTCAGTGGACACACTTTTGATTATGTGTACCTGCAACCCATATATAGCCTATGTATATATATATATATATATATATATATATATATATATATATATATATATATATATATATATATAATTTTCCAACTTTAACAGAAAACACAACACAAAAAGTTCAACCAAAAGAAAGAAAGAAAGAAAGAAAGAAAGAAAGAAAGAAAGAAAGAAAGAAAGAAAGAAAGAAAGAAAGAAAGAAAGAAAGAAAGAAAGAGCCTAATAATGAGCACATTTATCCTATAGGCAACTAAAAGGCTCATATAAAATATAAAATAAAAATAAAATAAAACAAAAGGTAATCAAGATAAATACATACGATAAATATAAGCTAAGGTAACACTTTATTTTTTACACATTACTAGGCTACTAACTATATTAATAACAGTAAATTATGCAATATTACAAGTAACTAACCCTAAACCCCAACCCTAACTTCACAGTTAAGTACATTATTTAAATTACTCAGTACTAATTTAAGTACAATCCTTACAATCAAGTGCAAGCAATTAAATAAACATACTAATATAGCTAAAATTGCAGTACATTAGGCTACCAGTTTAAAAGCATTACTCACTTGTGGCACATGAATGGCAAAAATCTTCCTCAGAAAAGTCGACAAATCAGTCCTTCAGTTATTGATTTGAATCGCAGCTGCATGAAATGATGAGATGATTTCAGTCGTGCTATGTTCAGTTTCAATTTAAGATGCCAAAACTTCAGTAGACTTTATGAAAAGTCAAGCCATGGGCCTAAATCATCCTATGCTAACTATTATTATGTTTTATTTTATAATGATTGTGAGTGGAGTTTGCATGTTTGCATGCAGCAATAAGGTACGAGAGGCTGTGCTGTATCGTGAATAACGGCTGAAGGGCGTTGTTAGGTCTAGCGGAGTAACCCCTTCAGCCGTTACTTATTCACGATACAGCACTTACCTCGAGCACCTTATTGCTTTTATAAAACGGTTACCACACAATAAAAATATTAAAGTAAAAAAAAAATATGGATTTGTGCAACTTAAAGTAAAATCACTAAAAGCCTTCCTTCCGCTAGAAAAAATAGTCCCTAACGGTGAACAGCATCAAGTCCTTTTCTGGTAACATGCATGAAAGCTCAAATAAAAACAACTATTTTTAGAATCTAGCGGAAGGAAGGCTTTTAGTGATTTTACTTCATGCAAGTTGCACTAATATATTTTTTTTTTACTTGTATTGTGTAGGCAAGTGCATGCTGTGGTGCATTTTTGTGGGAAAATTGCGTTAATACTCACCCGTGGGTGTCACGTCAAATCCGTAAATAATGAAAAGTTTCTCTGGTGTGGGAATGAGTGGCATAGTTGTCACAAATGACATTGCGCAGAACTTTATTTTCAAACCTCCGGGGTATCATCCGTTTTAAACCAACGCCGAACAGAGGATGGTTTGCTGGCAAAAGGAGAGTCACAGATCACAATAAAACCAGAGTCAACTTTGGTTTGGCTCTTCAGAGATGCCGAGAACAGGGATTTGAAAGGTTGACGTGGATATGATGGCTTTTTATTTCCCAACAAGTGAGTAAGGTGTTTTATTGAACTGATACGTTGCCATAATAGCTCTCTAACAGAGTTCAAACATTATCTATCGTGAAGGCTCATATAATATTCATCCGCTCAGTCACGTAGAGCCGAAGCACAACTTAAAAATATTCTTCCGCAAAATGAGTGCAGTTTTTTTTACCACTAGAGGGCCAAAAAAATACATGTAGTGACAAACAGTATAAATAAAAGGATACGTGGAGTATTTGTGTTTTAAAAAAAATCTTTTCACACGCCACAAGGCTATTTAAAGGGATAGTTCACAAAAAAATAAAAGTGCTAATGAAAAGGCTGTTCCATACAAACCCATATTAGACACAGTCAGGCACAGAGAAATTTTATAGACCTTATTCAGAGCAGCACCATGACACGTTTGAGAGTGAAGCTGTGAGGGATAGTCTTACCGTGTTTCCAATGGCATCCACTGTAAAAAGCTGAATAAAGCTCAAATTACTGACGATTTTTTCACAGCTTACATTGTCGGGAGTTTTTTGTCAACTGAAATTTCTTGGAAAGATATTTTTCCAGTGTTTCATAAACAGAACAATCTGAAAACACGTTAAATAACAGTACGGCCCATTGAAGAGATGTATGTCTATCCCTCACAGCCTCGCTTTCATTCTCATTAAAAATCAAAGATGGCGCTGCCGTGAATAAGGCGTATAATGTGCAAAATTTATTATTTATTGATTCATCTCAGCTATTGGGACTGATGCTTCCATGTCACCACCATTGCTGTGTTGTTGTTGTTTTTGTTCCGTTTTCTGTATCCTCTATGATTACAATGTTGTTGGATGTTGGGTGTGTTTTTTATTTTATTTTATTTTTCATTATTAGTGTTATCAGTGCTAATGTTCAATGTGGCTCCCGGTTGCAAAACAAATTCCCCTCGGGGCAATAAAGGTTTCATTCATTCATATTACTTTCTTCTGGGGAACATGACATGCTATTGTGTAATTTTGAAGAATGTTGGTAACCGGAATCAGAAAGAGCTGTATTGGCAAATCTTTGCACGCTCAAGGCATTTGTTTTGGTGAAAGAAGACCCTTCACACACAAAGGTTACACTGACTTATATTGTATTTTTGGAAGTAAATTGGAACCAAAACTGTTTGGTTACCAAATATCTTTTATGTAAAAAAAAAAACTGCATACAGGTTTGAAAAGACATGAGGGCGAGTAAACGATGACAGATTTATTATTTTTGGTTAAAATATCCTTTCAAGTGAACTGCAAAAATGTGAATATATTTATAGAGGCCTATGTTTCTTGGTCACAAGCATCTAAAATATAATTTTTCCATATACATGACTATAATTTAGAACCTTAAAAAAAATCAATTTCCACACCGCTGGATTTAGTATTCACATAAAAACAATGTAAAACAGTTCGATCATGAAAAATGATGTGGTTTTAATATATAATGTATAAGCCTCTCTAAGAGGAAATTGCTGTAAGTGTATTTCTGAAGTGAAAATGAAAAACGCATGAAGGGGAATTTTGTTCACACTTGAGCAAGTTCAAAAATAAAATAACATATTTCACATGCAATTTAAGGGGGTGAAGCTGTGGGTGGATGCTGTTCATGCCGCCGTATTTTATACATATTTTAACTGACTAGGTCAGAGAAGCTTCTAAACGCGTTTGAGATGAGGAATATATCACTGGAGTGAGAGGTCGGAGATTCAGCGGCGTGTCCTGCTGCTGCAGTGACATCTACTGGACTTCACACACACAAAAGGTTACACACACAGTCAAAGCAGTTAACATAACCGGGGAGAACATTTCAATCACAAAATGTGTGGTCTTAAAGGAACACTCCGACTTTTTTGGAGTTTAGCTTATTCACCGTATCCCCCAGAGTTAGATAAGTCCATAAATACCTTTTTCATCTCCGTGCGTGCCGTAACTCTATCTGACGCATCCACCGCTAGCCTAGCTTAGCACAAAGACTGGAAGTAAATGGCTACAGCTAGCATCCCAATAAGAGACAAATTAGTGATATTTTCCTATTTACATGTAGTGATTTGTATAGTCACAGAGTGTACAAACAAGGTAATATGAAACACAGATATCTTTTAACCACATAAATATTGCGGTGCTGCGGTTATCACTCCGCCCATGTAGCAGTGCTTCGCCTTCTGAGAATATAGTTCCCAATATTTATATGGTTAAAAGACGGCTGTCTCATTTGACCTTGTGATTTGTACACTCTGTGACTATACAAATCACAACATGTAAATAGGAAAAATGTTTGTGTTATTTTGTCACTTATTAGGAGTAGTATGCTAGCTGTAGCCATTTACATCCAGTCTTTGTGCTAAGCTAGGCTAGCGGTGGGGGCGTCAGACAGAGTTACAGCATGCACAGAGATGAAAAGGGTATGTATGGACTTATCTAACTTTAGGGGATACAATGAAGAAGCCAAAGTCCCAAAAACGTCGGAGTGTTCGTTTAAAACTAGTAAGAGCTTTTGGCCGTTCAATAGTTTTGCATATAGAGTTATTGCATGGGCATGTGACATGATAGTTTTTACATTCCACATTAATGTACAGATTACAGGGAACATTTTTTTTTTTCATTTTAAAGGCAAAAGAGGGAAAATGTAAAGTAAATGGTGACTAAAGACACTAACAAGGTGTTTTTGAAGTTTTTTATGCTCACCAAGGTTGCATTTATTTGACCAAAAATACAGTAAACAGTAATATTGCGAAATGTTACAAATTAAAATAATTATTGCCAAAGCTGAATGTTCAGCATCATTATTCCAGTCTTCAGTGTCACGTGATCCTTCAGAAATCATTCAATGATGATTTGATGCTTAAAAAAAAATTAACATTTCTTATTAAAAACTACATTGTGCTGCTTTGTTTTTTAGTGGAAACTGATGCATTTTCAGGATTATTTGATGAATCGAAGAACAGCGTTTATTTGAACTATAGTAATGTCTTCACTGTCTCTTTTGATCAATGCAATGTGTCCCTGCTGAATAAAATTAATAAAAAAAAATATTTTTTTATTACAGGGTTTCTGCAGGTTTCAGTAAGTCAAATTTAAGACCTTTTCAAGACATTTTAAGACCATAAACATTGAAATTTAAGACCTAGATGACGCATAACCAAAAATTTAAATTAAAAAAAAATTGTAAAAAATTATTTTATGTGTTTGTGTGAAGGTGAAATTTGTACTTTGCATTTTATACTGTAAAAACACAATTATAGTTGATCATACCTAGAGATGAAATGGCAAGAACAATTCATTTCATGATTACTATGAAATCAATTTGCCAAATGTATTTCGAAACCCAGCAAATAACTAAAATTAGCATTAATATGCACTTTTTGTTTACATAAACATTAAAATACCATTAAAAATGGTGGCCAGATTTTAAAGGAGTGTCTTGCAGTTATCTAGTTAAAAAAAGTTGTTTTATAAACAGATAAACCTCACGTATTTCAGCCTTTAAATGGTCTTTTATAAAAAGATCGAGTCAAAAAATGATAAATTACCGACGTTCACATCCCCTTATCTTTTATTATTGATAGTAAAATTCAGCCGTTTTTTTTTTTTCCGTAATCAAGCCACGAGCTAATGCTAGCATGCGAGCGGCGTGTTTGAACCGGTTTGAACCCCTGCACTAGAGCTCCGCTTTGTAGGCTACGACTCAATACCTTTTTTCTACTTTGTAATAACTTTCTGCAGCCAGAGTTGGCAAATGAACGAGGGTAAAATCTTTTTAAGACCTGACCAAATCAAATTTAAGACCTCAGATGAAAATCTAGCCGTTTTTAATACTTTTTAAGGCCTTAAATTTAAAGTTTAGAAATTTTAGACTTTTTAAGACCCCGCAGAAACCCCTGTATTAATTAAAAAAACAATTCTGCCCCCAAACTTTTGAACGGTGTAAAAAAAAAAAAAAAAAAAAAAAAAAAAAAAAAAAAGAAAGCGTTTATGGATTTGTCAACTAACCACTTAAAGTTGTGTACTGTATGCAAGTCTGAGAATAAGACAACTGACAAGCACAGGATTATGTTTAGTCATTTTAGTGTGAAATAAACAGCTGCCCTCAAAAGTGGGCATTGTACAATAGTCCGAAGATTTCTTGAAAAAAAAAAATGACCAAATAAAAAATAATAATAAAAGTGACACGTTAAGATGCTATTTATAATGAACAAAATCAAATTTAGACTTTACAAACTAAAAGACTAAAAAAAAGCAATTCTGGATCACTGTGACAGAAGAACAACTCCGAAAACAAGATAGTGTTTCATGATCTGCCATTATTAACTCCCACTGGACGTGGACCGTTTCAATTGAACTCACGTGGGAAACTTCTGATCGTTACAAACTTGGCTACGGGAGGTTTAAAATCCCCCCCAACACAAAAAAAATTGGCAATGGTACTCAGAATCGGTGGATAAGAGACAATCATGATTAGTTGAAGGAATAAAAACAGAAGCCGAGAGAATAACTGTACAGTACCGCGTGGAAAGAAAGCCATACTGACAGCAAATGAGTGTGTCCTGACTGATGACCCTTACAAAAAAATGAATCATCATCGCAGTTAGGTAGTGACGTGACGGATATTGACCCACAAAGCTTTAGGTTGTTAACATCGGTTGACACACGTCCCCTATAGGCTGTCGTTTCGACAGCATTGCTAGAGCGACCCGGAGCGGTCCTCTTTTGGTCCTGAAACACAGTTATACACATAAATGCTGCAAAACCATCAGAAAAAAAGGAAAAAATGAACAGTTTCTCTCTCGATTTTATCAAAGAGTGCGAATTCAGTTTGGCAAACTACAAACCGATTCATACAAACGATTCTTGACGCGGATCACAGTCCAGTCTTTTAAAAAAGTAAAGCCGAAGGGAGTTTTTTGTCCTTTAGAAAAGCAGTTGTGGACACCACAAATCCCGATTACAATGTATATAAATATCTTTTTCGCTCAAAAAGACTTCATTCGCAACAAATTCATATTGAAAGATCCGATCGAAGAGGTTTTGAGAATTATGGTACATAAAATGCTTTTTAATTACATGATTGTTTCATATTTGCCCCATTCGTTGGGCCTGCTTTACCTACACAAAAATAAAACCACATAAAATAAGAAGACACTATTGGACACCTTCATGACTCCCAACAGCAAACTGGCAGGCAAGGTCTTTTGTTTTACATCTCTCTCCTTGTATGGAGAACTTACACCACGAATATCACTTACAACCTAGAATTACAATGAAAGAAAGAGCTGAGCCACAAATGGAAATTCTGCCATTACTTACTCCCCCACTTCCCGAAAAGCAGCTCAAGCCTACGACGCTACATTCCCAAACTGTTTTTTTCTTTCTTTTTTTGGTGAGGAACAGATTTGCAACTTCCCATCCACCCAAAGCTCACGAGTCAACATTACTGGCATTGGTTCTCACATAGTCAACTAAACATTACCGGGGCAAATGGTTAACAAGCCGCAGCCAGATGGGATGTTGTTCACCCACTTTTGGTCCGTTTCTCACACATGACTTCAGATTACTTTAAATAAAGTGCTCGAGACACAAACTGGCTGTTTACGTCCCTGTCGTTGTGTGTATCTCTTCAAAAAACCAAACATGGGGGAAGAAATAATGAGAGATCTTTCACTTTTTGGCTAAACCGTTCCGTTCAACATCCACCCGTTTATCACCGGCGCTGCTTGCTTTACGCAACGCCATTAAAGGGATAGTTCACTTTGAAATTAATTTTTTGACATGTTTTAGCTTACCTCCAGGGCGTCCAAGATGTAGGTGTCTTTGTTTCCACAGTATCTTCAATTTTGATCATTTTAGGTAAAACCGTTGTTGTCTGTCAGTCAAACACTGAAGGTGCAGGGGGTCACATCAAAAGAGCAGTCAAAATTAAACATGATTTAATGACTCGTAAATGTAAGCACACATTGATGCCCTAAGACACAAAACGTGGTTTTTGCGAGAAAACGAACAGTATTTATATCGTTTTTACCTCGTATAACCATATCGACGGCCAACTGATCTCAGAGCAGTGCGTTTCGGTCAGCGCATGCGCTGAAAGTGATCGCTTGCGCGCCTACGTCACTCTTTGTTTATCAGAGATTTCGGAAGTTTTACCTTTCACTAAACATATTTCGATATACAGGAAACCGCAATGGAAGACGATTTGGAAGACGGTAAATCTAAATATGTTAAAGGACAAGTTTGGTATTTTCCAATTAAAGCCCTGTTTTAAGATCGTCCCTGATGCAATAGAACAGTTAAGATTGTTTTTAGACAGATGCTGCTGTCACGAGAATTTTAGGTTACTGTGTTAGCACCCCCCCCCCCCACCACCTTTATAATGAAAGCATAGGTGCACTCGAACAATCATTCATTAAAATGCATAAAACTTTAGTTTACAAAGACGTGAAACTCACCGAGTGGTCTGGGGTGTTCACTGATATGCTCACACAAAAAAAATCGCTGCAAAAGATGCTTTCCAACAGGTTTTATCGTAGTTTTTGTCCAAGTCCATTTTCTTCCTGTTTTCGGTTGAAGTCCACAGCAGTCGATTGTCGAGTTTGCGTGCGCGATCCTTAGTTATCAAGTTACCAATGATCGCGCAAGTGAACTCGACAATTGACTAATATGTACTTCAACCGAAAACAGGAAGAAAATGGACTTGGACAAAAACTACGATAAAACCTGTTGGAAAAGCATCTTTTGCAGCGATTTTTGTGTGAGCATATCAGTGAACACCCCAGACCACTCGGTGAGTTTCACATCTTTGTAAACTAAAGTTTTATGCGTTTTAATGAATGATTGTTCGAGTGCACCTATGCTTTCATTATAAAGGTGGTGGGGGGGGGGGGGGGGGCGATCGCATCAGGGACGATCTTAAAACAGGGCTTTAATTGTAAAATACCGAACTTGTCCTTTAAGTAAAAGGTAAAACTTCCGAAATCTCCGTGTAAATATTGAGTGACGTCACACGCAAGCGATCTCTCCGGTGTAAGATTGAACTGATTCAGTTCGGTTCAGTTGGACACTGCACAACTGATTCAGCACACTTGGGTGTCGCTGTGATTATAAGAGGTAAAAAATATATAAATCCTGTTCGTTTTCTCACAAAAAACGCTTGTTTTGTGTCTTAGGGCATCAATGTGTACTTACATTTACGAGTCGATAAATAATGTTTAATTTTGACTGCTCTTTGAGGTGGACGCCCTGCACCTTCAGTGTATGACTGACAGACAACAACGGTTTTACCTAAAATGATCAAAATTGAAGATACTGTGGAAACAAAGACACCTACATCTTGGACGCCCTGGAGGTAAGCTAAAACATATCAAAAATTAATTTCAAAGTGAACTATCCCTTTAAACCCATTCCAAGAAGTACACACTGAAACAGATGCTTGACACCCATGAGCGACTCGGCCTTTGTACACGACAGCTTATAATACAATATAAGGCATTTCAGTGTTGTATGTGAAAACAAGAAATAATGCTTCCCCCATAAAAAGATGAACAAATCCCCCAATAACTCTATATTTGTAAAATATATATATATTTATATATGCGTGTGTGTGTGTGTGTGTATGTGTGTGTGTATGTATATATGCATTCACGTAAATGTACATATTTACGTAAAGGAGGGTAAATATGTAAAGGTATAAAAGCAAGGTATATGCGTGAGCGTGGAATCGATCGACGTTCAAAATGGAGTTTAGAGTTTGTGATGTCGTACAGGAAGAGGCGGGACCTTTAGGATGAGGTTCCTCTCGTCACATGATCACTCGTCCCCGGTGGACACGGACACTAACTGCAGCGGGATCTCGGCTGAGCTCAGCTGGTCCTGCGAGCTGGAGGTGTTGACGGTGGCGTTGACGGTGGCGAGGCCCTGCATGGAGCCGGCCTGGATGTTGGTGAGGATGAGCGTGGTGCCGCCCGCCGTGATGATGCTGTCCGAGGACATGGCCCCGCCCACAGTGGACACCACGGCTCCGCCTCCTCCCTTCTTGTTCTGGTGCGTCTTTATGTGCTTGGCCAGGTGATCGCTGCGCATGAATCTCTTCGAACACTCGGAACACACGAACTTCTTCTCTCCTGATGAATGAATGACATAAATGAGAAAAATAAGAGATAAAGACCTGTTACAAAGAATAGTGAGCTCCCTACATGAAGCCTACTTAAAAATATGCATTTGAGTAAGAAAAATACGCACTGCTGACATTGACGCGTCGGCATGACGCAACTAACCAGAATGATCTCATGAAGTAGCGTGTGTATGACACGCCAATTCGTATTTCCATTTTTGGCGTGCTATCAACACGCATAATCGCTTTTCAGCATGTTTATGAATGCCGTTCACGTTACATTACTGTATATATAGATATACCCAACCCCGTCCCTAACCCTACCCGTCACTGGGGTTAATGGCATTTATGAGTGTTCCCTTACCATCCTAGGAAAAAAATATCACTCCCCAGATGTAGAGCTACATTTTGCTTCGTTTCGCTCGGACATTTAACGTCGTGTACACACGCATACACGCAGATAGCTCAAAACGCGTATAGATAACACGCCACTTGACTTGAAATTGACGTGTATGTTTACGCAAAAGTCATGATGCCATGTTGCACTAGCGCTACGTTACAAGTTGCGCTTTATGTGTAAGTAGACTGCATATGTTCGTTTGGCCGGAAGAGAGTTATTTTACTTTTAAAAAGTTTTAATTATTGATTGATTTTTTTTCCTACACAAGCGCATCGCTTCCAATCCTTTATTAACCCCCGGAGTAGTATGGATTACTTTTATGATGGTTAGATGCACTTTTATCATGGATAGATGTACTTTTATCATGGATAGATGCACTTTTATGATGGTTAGATGCACTTTTATCATGAATAGTTGTACTTTTATGATGGTTAGATGCACTTTTATCATGAATAGTTGTACTTTTATCATGGATAGATGCACTTTTATGATGGTTAGATGCACTTTTATCATGAATAGTTGTACTTTTATCATGGATAGATGCACTTTTATGATGGTTAGATGCACTTTTATCATGAATAGTTGTACTTTTATGATGGTTAGATGCACTTTTATCATGGATAGATGCACTTTTATGATGGATAGATGCACTTTTCTCATAAATAGATGTACTTTTATCATGGATAGATGCACTTTTATCATGGATAGATGCACTTTTATGATGGTTAGATGCACTTTTATCATGAATAGTTGTACGTTTATGATGGTTAGATGCACTTTTATTATGGATAGATGCACTTTTATCATGATAGATGCACTTTTATCATGATAGATGTACTTTTATGATGGATATATGCAATTTTATGATGGATAGATGCACTTTTATGATGGTTAGATGCACTTTTATGATGGTTAGATGCATTTTTATGATGGATAGATGCACTTTTATCATGGATGGATGCACTTTTATGATGTTAGATGCACTTTTATGATGGTTAGATGCACTTTTATCATGAATAGTTGTACTTTTATGATGGTTAGATGCACTTTTATGATGGATAGATGCACTTTTATCATAAATAGATGTACTTTTATCATGGATAGATGCACTTTTATGATGGTTAGATGCACTTTTATCATGAATAGTTGTACTTTTATGATGGTTAGATGCACTTTTATGATGGATAGATGCACTTTTATCATAAATAGATGTACTTTTATCATGGATAGATGCACTTTTATCATGGATAGATGCACTTTTATCATGAATAGTTGTACTTTTATGATGGTTAGATGCACTTTTATTATGGATAGATGCACTTTTATCATGATAGATGCACTTTTATCATGATAGATGTACTTTTATGATGGATATATGCAATTTTATGATGGATAGATGCACTTTTATGATGGTTAGATGCACTTTTATGATGATAGATGCACTTTTATCATGGATGGATGCACTTTTATGATGTTAGATGCGCTTTTATGATGGTTAGATGCACTTTTATGATGGTTAGATGCACTTTTATCATGGATAGATGCACTTTTATCATGGATAGATGCACTTTTATCATGGATTGATGCACTTTTATGATGGTTAAATGCACTTTTATCATGGATAGATGCACTTTTATCATGGATAGATGCACTTTTATGATGGTTAGATGCACTTTTATCATGGATAGATGCACTTTTATCATGGATAGATGCACTTTTATGATGGATAGATGCACTTTAATCATGGAGAGATGCCAGAATAAGAGCATTGCATCAAATGATTAATTTAAAATGTTACTACATAGTAGTTAAAGAGGCTTAATATAAAGTGGTAATATCAATTCTTCTTCTTCTTCAAAAAACTGACCCTAAACTTGTCTGTTGGCAGCACCCAAAACTCAAAATTGTTGGTATTATATGTACTGACATCACCCGAGGCTGGAAGATACATTATTTAAAGACATTTTTCAGCAATAACGTAGAATACTTTTTTTACAGGTGATGTTTAAGAAAGTTGGGAAGAAATGAGAATACTGAAAAGCATTATAACACATTAATGTGTTTTATATGTATAGCCTATATGTTTGCCACAAATTGTCAGCTGCACTGTTGTACTCTTATGCTAACATCAAACTCCACATCAGTCTCTACTGAGACTCCAACACAGGTCAGGCTGGTGCCTAAGGCCCCGATCACACCAAACGCGTTTTTTGCAGTGAGAGGTGCTTTTTTTGAATTGTTTTCCTATGGCAGCGAGCGTTCTGTGCACTGTTTATGCGCCCCAGACGCCTCATGTTTTTGCAGTTAAAAAAAAACAACAACGTCATCACGTTTTTTTCTACTGTCCAATCGAATAAATTGAGAGGCGGGCCTCCGTTGTAGTGATGAAAGCTGCAGCTGCTTTGAACGGCCAGAGAGTGCGATGATGGAGAAACTTGAGGTGCTCTCGCGGCTTAACGACTTCACGAAACGTAAATAAAGTTAATAAAAGGGTGATTCGACGTTTACTTGACTGAGAGGATCGCCGTTTCGGTGGTTGCCTAGCAACATAAAAAATGCAGCGCACTGCTCGTTCTGTGTGATCAGGGCCTTAGACATTCGCTGCCAATGTAAGCAAGGACGCTCACGAGGTTTGGGAACCAAGGTAGTCACAGAGGCAGTGAGAAACGTGTGTGTGTGTGTGTGTGTGTGTGTGTGTGTGTGTGAGGAAGACTACCAGTGTGCGTTCTCCTGTGTCGCTGCAATTCATCACTGCGCGTGAACCTCTTCCCACAAAACATCCAGGTGCAGACAAAGGGTCTCTCTCCCGAGTGCCAGCGCAGGTGAGCCCGCAAGTGAGACGTCTTCCCGTATACCTTCCCGCAGCCGGCTATATGGCACACATGCTGTTTCTTCTTGCCCATGTTTGATCCCCTACAACATATAATTACAAATGTACAGTCAGAATGGAAATATACTACACGCATCCAGTAATGAAGACATGTAGTCAAACACACACCATAGGGTGTCTGTATTACACATGAATATGAATTTCCCTGCGTCTCAAAACAAAATGAGCTGCTAAAGGAAACGGCGGTGCTTTCAGCAGTGTGATCTCACCTCCCACCTCCCTCTTTGCAGTTGGGGCAGGTGCAAGCGACCCTGCGCAGACGTTTGCCCTCCTGGCTCAATCCCTCCATCTCCTCCTCCACTAAACGAACACGAAGGTGAGAGAGGTCATTGGCATTCAGCGTAGAGCTACTGTCCAGAGGCCACTCCTCCGAATCAGGCTCCTCCTTAATCTGAATATCTATAGAGTATAGTATGATCAGCGTTACACTAACAGCACTGCATAATTACGGCCACACACATCTTCCCCCTGTAACGGCACTCTAAACGATTAGATCTTCTTTACTCTATATGGGCCTGAAGATTCCACAAAAGCACTACGGAATCACAGATTCCAATGGAATTCACAGCGTGACGTGGAATGTCACAAAATTCGGAACACATTAGAAGAATAAATTAAAAGTGGGTGGTAAAACTGCATTATGGACAGGTGCGAATACAAAACGACAAAAAGACGGCTTTTTTAAACTTCCGCTTGCTCTGTGTGTGTGAATGAGCACCGCAGTTTGGGCACAAATACTGAAGCACGCCTGAGTGTGTATAATTATTTTGTATATATAAATACTAACACATGCATGTATATATATTTAAGAAAAATGTGTTCTTAATATATCAAATATTTATATTTATTAGGGCTGTCAAACGATTAATCGCGATTAATCGCATCCAAAATAAAAGTTTATGTTTACATAATATATGTGGGTGCACTGTTTATAATTATTTTATATATATATATATATATATATATATATAAATACACACATATGCTTGTATATATTTAAGAAATATTTTCATGTATACAGATTTATATATAATTTATATTATATATAAATATTTTATATATAAATAATATTTTTTCCTTAAATATACATGCATGTGTGTGTATTTATATATACACAAAATAATTATACACAGTGCAGCCACATATATTATGTAAAAACTTTTATTTTGGATGCGATTAATTGCGATTAATCGTTTGACAGCCCTGATATTTATACATAATATTAATTATGTATAAATATATATAAAGTATATACATGCAAATATTTCTTAAATATATACATCCATATGTGTGTATTTATATATACAAAAATAATTATACACACCACACACACACATATATTACGTAAACACAAACTTTTATTTTGGATGCGATTAATCGCGATTAATCGTTTGACAGCCCTACTATTGTCAGATTCACACACTTCGATTTCACTTAAAGAATTCACGAAAGAAATATATGACTATTGTACAGTAAAAATGTACTTGCGTAACAATAATAAGAGGTTAAAATGTTTAAGGAATACCACAATTTTAATTTAATGTTGTGCAGCACTTTGATTGCCATAAAATGAAAGGAATTTTTTATGCAATTAATTGATCATTTAAAACAGATGTAAAAAAAAAAAGCTTCACAGGACACCATTATTGTTCAAATTTGAATACATTAAGTGTTCTTAAATTATCTGGACAAATATTAATAATCAAACAGACTGTAAAACACAGAATTTCAAACTGGAAAACACAGAATTTCACAGGGCCCTGCATTTATCTACCATGTTTTTCCCCCATAAATCTTCTCAACCCTGTTCCTGGAGGAACCCCGGCACCTTTTTGAAGTCTCCCTGATCAATCACACCCGATTCAACTCGGCTCGTTAAAGACTGAGTGTGCCAGAAAAGAGAGACATCAAAAATGAGCAGTGTTGGGGTCCTCAAGGACCAGGATTGGGAAAGCCATGTATCTCCACCCTCCCTGAACTGCTGTACCTCCAGTGCTGTCGGTGTCCTCGGACTGCTGGAACTGAATGCCCGCCTGGCCCATGGTGTTGACCGTCACCGACTGCAGGTTAGGCATCTGTCCCGAGCTCAGGCTGACCTGTGTGCCGGTCTGGCCCAGAGACAGCGTTTGCACCGGGGCGAGAGTAATCTGCTGAGCGGGAGCCGTCTGGAGCTGAAGGTTCTGGAGGTTCTGAACTCCTTGGACCTGCGGGGACAGATTGGGACAGCAGAATGGTTAAAGGTAACACACAAAAATTAAAATGTCATCATTTACTGTAACAATTGAAGAGTTTGGTTCCAAAACGCGATAAATCCATTTTGATGAATTTGAGTAAAACTGTGTTTTCTTTAGCAAGAAAATGGGAAGATGAAAAACACTATTTTCAGTTTCAAATTTTCACATAGCATTTGTAGGTTATAATATCAATAAAAAATTAAATCCATGTTTTGATTTTCAAAGATTTTTTATAAAAACAGATTATTTTTCCCCAAAATGCAATAAATCCATTAACTTATTTTTTTTTCAAAATGCAATTAATCAAAAAACTTTTATACACATTGAATTTCTTTTGTAATCCTATAAATCCATTGCTTTAATATAACAATATTCTGTAACACTTTAAGGGTACAGGTCATGAATTATCATGAATTCACGGATAAAATGAATCATGCATGAATTATGCATTCATTCATTCATTATTTTCATCAGGAACTAACAACTTTTTTTTAACAGTTCAACGTTTTTCATTCTTGACTTCATGGATGAACAACACCTTAATTAAAACATTAACTAAGATGAGCACATCATCATGAATTATGATTTATTAAGCATGATCTAACGTTACTTCTGCATATCGCTGTTGTCAACCTAGGGATGTCGCCGCTGAGCTTTTTTGACGGCTATCAGCTGTAAAATGGCTCGGTCCAGCTCGGTTTTCGTTGACTTTGAATAAAACTACTGAAAGTTTTTCAAAAGATCCCTGGGGTCAGTGTGCCAGCGTGACAGAAGTTTGATGCTGTCGCGTGAGAACAAGCAACAGCCGGCATTTCCGTTACTGTTTACATTGCGTGAATGGTGCGTTGTGATCGGTTAAGCGGATATGTTGCATTTTGCAGAAAAGGGAGACTGGCGTTTGTCGCGGTTTGGAAAGAAAGGGAGAAAACATTACATAATAACACGGCGGATATCGCATTTTACGTCAAATTAAACATTGTTTTGTATCTGGTCGGTATTGAAAAGTCCGATTTTTGCAGTAACTCATTTTTTTTAAAAATGGCGTTTATCGCGTTTTGGAACCAAACTCTTCAATTAATCACCAATGGATTAATTGTCAATAATTACTAATAATAAATAGTAGGGGTGGGAAAAAAAAAAAACGATATTGCAATATATTGTTGTGCTCTCTGTTGCAATAAATAATCGATACACTAACGGCCAATATCGATATTTTATTACAACACGAAATAATTAATTTACCCGTTGTCAGTGTCACTACCCAATACCTACCATTCTGTTTGCGGGGGGCGCTGTTCGAGTAAATAGGGGTAAAGTGGCGCAAACAGCGGCCGGTGAAGAAGAACACGAGTTAACCGAGTTAACTAACAACAAGAGAAGCGAGAAGAATGGCTGAAAACAATAAAAAACTAATCAAAGACCCACCCGCTAGTTTCCACTCTAAAGTGTGAAGACACTGTTAGGGCCCTATGATTTCCGCGAATCACGGAATCTCGGATGGAATCGCGGAATGCGTGTTCTTTCAGTATTTCCCCGCTCTGCCTCCGTCTCTCTCTCACTCACGCGTCTCTCTCACGTACACACACACACACAACGTGCACACCGCGTCTGAGGCACCGGACTGGAGAAAAGCGAAGCGAACTCCGTGAGCGAAACTGGGCGAGAGAGAGACAGAGTGTGACTTTATTTAAACTAATATCATTTAGATTACTGGACAGTTTAAAGCTCATAACCATATTTCGTGGTTACTTGTCTTTTAGAGTGCAGTGTTATGTTGCATCATGCAGTATTTGTCCTGAAAAGGCTATGGAGTAAATGTATTACCTTTATAAATTTAAGGTCATTCCTAATTTATTTGTATTTTTAAACACATTTTAATCATTAACTTTAAAAAGCACACTCTTTTTACGAGTAAAATAACAGCCAAGAGGGGAAAAAAAACCTAATTCCCAAAAATTAAAACTGAAAAAACGGAATTTCATAGGATTTCATAGGGCGCTAAAACACTTCGGGTTTTACGAGACAGTCGACGAAAAGGCAAATGCATATTTCTTTGCACAATGTTGGAAATGTTGGCATTAATAAATGCATAAAATTTCCTTTTCCCTTCTTTTTCTTTTCCGTCACATATATTGTGATATATCGTTGATGAAATTTCTTCCAATATATTGAATATCGTAGATATCGCGAATCGTGAACCACATATCGCCACAGAATTGAATCGTGAGGTACCTGTATCGTCCCACCCCTAATAAATAGCCAATACAAGCACTCTCCAGCTGTAAAACCGTGTCCGATTGGTCTCTACACCAACTCTACACACCGAACCCAAGATCCAGTTTCCAATGGTTGAACTTTCAGACGACGTTGGAAAACAAAGCGTCATGATTGCAACGCTTTAGCCAAGTAGCATGTCAATGTCACTCTGTGATCTAAGCAGTGTCTTATGTTGTGTTTGGGCTCGTTCAAGACCACCTGCTCTAAATAAAGATATGCAACCTACTATGGTTTATTAATGTTTCACGAGGTTACAAACCAAAATTTGGCATAAACTTTTTTTTTAATACAAATACTTGGTATAGTTTGTTCTCTAAATGAAATCAATGTCTTTGTTGTATTCTGCTAGTTGAGACATTTCCAATGATATAGTCTGTAATGTACGATGATTTTACAAGAAGTTATTTTTTCACACTACGAAAAGAGCGACTTCTAAAATGTCAGCTAATTTTAACTGATGGTCATATTCCCTATAAAGTCGAGCGACATCCATGGGCCAGTTGTTCAAAGGTAAGCTGATCGGATTGGATCAAATCTTGAAAATGGGTTCAAAGAAGGAATCTGAAATCAGATTAGATCAGGGAATCCAATCCTAGTTTTAATCTGGCTCAAACCTTCAGTTTGTGTTGTTCAAAACTTGTCAGGGGGATTTGGATAACTTTTATCCAAAAAAGCAGGATTATTCTTTTCCCAACGGGGGGTAAGATTTCAAGGTGGATTCCAGGAAGAAAATGTAGTAAAACTTTAAAATTGGTCAAATAATACATTTGTATCATTTAGTGTATATACTTTTATTTATATTTTGCACTAGGGATGCACCGAATATTCGGCCGCCGAAAATTTTCGGCCGAAAATGGCCCAAAAGTGCATTTTCGGTTTTCGGCCGAAAGACTTTTATCACCGAAACAATACGGCCGAAATATTGTGATGACGCAAACAGAAACCGCGAGCCGCACGTGCTTGTCTGAAGCAACATGTCTGAGGTGTGGACGCATTTCAGTGTATCTGAAGCCGCGAGGAGACGGAAGCCTTGTTTATCCACCTATATCTGCTCTAAACAACGCGCGCCGCCATGACGACGACTCCGGTTGCGAGCGGGTCAAGAGCGGTGCACGCGCTGTCTGTGGAGACTCGCGCTACGGAGGCAGGCGAAAGTATAAACAAGGCAGCGCGAGTCTCCACAGACAGCGCGCGCACCGCTCCAAACGGTCGAGGCGTTTATACTTGACGCGCTCTCCGTTGTACTATTCCTTGAAACGACAGTGGACGACTCAAAACTGTCCTCTAACCATTAGGAATCGGTGAGAAGAAGAAAGATAAACACATGACAATGTTTATTTCTTTTAGTATTCCGCCACCAATACAAAAATAATCATGTAAAACCCAGTAAACCCTGAGATTATTACTTGTGACATTACAAAAAAATATGTATGGGAATTGGGAACATGTATGTATGTATGTATAGAACTAAATTAATGCTCTCTTAAATATTTTCTACATTCACTAAACATGTTTCATTAAGTTTCATGTACATTTGTATTAAACATGGACCATTGTTCATTAAAAAAGGCTTTTATGCTGTTGTATGCTAAATTTTTAAAATGTAACTAATTTAGACATGCAAACTGGGTGCTATGGTGTGATGAGAAGTTTGCACTCGGCTTTGTTTTTGAGAGAACATTTCATTTTAAAACCTTTCTGCAGGCCAGTAGATTATTATTTAGTGTACACATGAGTGGGGTCAAGTTAAACATTTTAGTTTGAATTTTATTTTATACTGTGCACTGTGCAAAATAAATATTTGCATAGTTTGTAATTGATTTATTCTTTGAAAATGTTATATTAATTTATGCAATTGCAATTCCTTGATTTTAGTAAAGTTTGTACACAGTCATAGCCATAAATGCAATGATACTAATAATTGGCATTATTTCGGTGTTTCGGTTTTCGGCCTTGGTTTCCTCTTTTTCGGTTTTCGGTTTCGGCCAAGAATTTTCATTTCGGTGCATCCCTATTTTGCACTTGACTTGTGTAACCGTTGTAACAGTGATAAAGTAGACATAGGCTAACAATTAAGCTATTCGGTATAGTAAAGTAAAATAAAATAAAAATGATCTTATCTCCATTTGTGTTTTGTCTCAAAATAAGAAACACTTAAGGGGGTCGCACACCGGACGCGCCGTGTCGCGTCTAGGACAACTCAAGGTATCGCACACCGGACGCTCACTTTCTCATTAGTGTATGGCCAGCAATATTGTAATGTTTAATGACAGGAAACGAAGATAATGTCTGTTCTATGTTATTATTGTACTGCACAATTAAATACAATCGCTGCTGAGTCTACAATCTGAAAATTTTACCTCAGAGCATCCGTTAACTGAATGAATTGAGAATCTCACCTGGAAAATCCAATAACATTCAGCAATTGTCATTCAAGCGGCTGATTTCTGTAAATGAATGCAAAACCAAATGTATATTGCAGCATAGTGCGAAGTCAGGATCCATCAGCAACGATTTGAGTCAAAAATAATTAAAATTTTATATAAACTATGTAAATGGCGCTCTGTGGCGCTGCAGGGTTTTGAACACGGTCCTGAGCCGTTGCTGGGCGCCGCGGACAGACGCCGAATGGCGCCGCCGGTGTGTGTACACTCATAGAGAATAATGTGTTCGAATTTTAAAGACGTGGCGCTGCGCGTCCGGTGTGCGACTGTGCGACCCCCTTTACAGTGACCCCATGTTGGCTCTACCTGTTCTTTACATAGCTGGTAGCCCCATTGTGATATAACCACATACCTGGAAGGTACACTCTATTTGTTTTCTCCGGTGTATTGTTTGATTTTACACATATCTTAAAAGTGTACATTATATTAGTGTGCATTATCTAAGAGTGTATATTCAGATTAGCCCCGTACAGCACTTTGGTCAGTCTCGTGGCGGTTTTTAAATGAATTAAACGCGTACCTGGAAGGTCTGCCACTGTATCTGTCCTGACGGTGAGACGGTCTGGGCCTGGATGAGGAATGTTCCTGGGTTGATGAGCTGGATGTTTTGCATGTTCTGCTGGGCCTGACCGTCACCGGTCTGCAAGGGCAGCTGCTGTAACTGGATGACCTGCTGCCCCCCGGACACCTGCACCGTGCCCTGACTGAGGTATCCCGACCCGTCTCCCTGCTCTCCCGCCACAGGCTGCGTCAACACGCCCGTGCCGTCTATCGTGCTGGCCTGCTGCTGCTGCTGCTGTGAGGACGAGGAGGAGGAGGATGAAGATGTGGTAGGCACAAACATGTCTGCATTGGAGTTGAGTGTCTGGTGCTGTTCCCCTGCTTTCTCCGAGCCGTCCGAGTTCTCCACGCTCTGATTGGTCATGATCAGCTGTCCGTCAGCCGTGACGCCGGTGGCTATCGCCTGGGCCCCCGAGAGCCCGAGAGAGTCCAGATCCACGCTGTTTATGGGCACGAAGGTAATGTTACCAGGCAAACCCAGAGGCACGTTAGTGACCATCTGACTGTTGAAGTGCACCTGGCCAGACTGGGTCATGAGGTTCTGAGTGTTGCGGATCACGTCGGCCGCCGTCGTGCCCGTGACGCTGATGGTCTGGGTGCCGTCCGGGAGGATCTGGATCTGCCCTGAGGCGTCCTGCGCCATCGAAGCCCCCTCGAAACCCAGCTGCCCGTCGGCCGCCTGCACCTGAGGGATGACCTGGTATTGGATGTTAGGCACTGCGCCGGCAGACGCGTCGGTCCCTGACGTGAGTAAGATGGGCTGGCTCTGGAGACCCTGGAGGCTCTGGAGAGGAAGAACATACTGTCCGTTGGACGTGACGATACCCGTGCCGGGGAGATGCAGGACACCCGAGTCGTCCTTTACCGCCTCCCACCTTTCCGACGACCCTGTTAACTGCACTGAGAGGTCTGCGTTCTAGGGAGGAAATCACAAGTGCGTGTACGGTCAAATCTCTCGCTGATCCTATGCTGACTGATGCAAAACATAGACAAACCTATCCTACGGAAGGGAATAATTTGGTCTGAAACGCTGAAAGGTAACAAGTATCATGAGGGATCCTCAATTTTCCACAAATAGAGCAATAACAGCAAGAGTAATGTCAATGAAATGAGGAAAAGGCTCAGGAAGTTTTAAAATCAATAAAATGAGCTGAATATGGATTTATTATGGACATTTTTCATCCCTGGATTAAGTCTCTTATCAATGGAAAACAACATTAGGTTGTAGACCTAGACCAACTTCGATTTCTAGAGACAAGGTAAACGCTAGATTTAATTTTTCACAAGTGAAATAAGGCTGAGAAACTGGGATCAAGAGGGGCTTTTTGTCACTAGAATTGTTTTACCATGGCTGCGTTGGTTTGATTAAATACAGTAAAAACTAAAATATTACAATTAAGAAAACGTTTTCTATGTAAATATAGTCAAAATTAGGGCTGTCAAACGATAAATCGCATCCAAAATAAAAGTTTGTTTACATAATATATGCGGGCACACTGTGTATAATTGTTTTATATATATATATATTAGGGCTGTCAAAACAATTAATCGCATCCAAAATAAAAGTTTGTGTTTACATAACCCTTGTGCATCCTTATGGACATTTTTGTCCTTTTCAGTTTTGTTTTCTTGATCACTTTGCCTGTGTTAAAGCTAACTGCAAAAAACTTGGCTCAGGTGTGTATTTTTATTGGAATTTTACTATTTCAGCGTCATTTTCTTAAAAAAATATTTTTTGCATTAGGTACAAAAAATACTCCCTCTCAGCACCTTTTGGACAAAAATGTCCCCATTGAAACCCATTAAAACTGCCATTTTTAATCCCCGGTTCAGTTAACTATAAAATTATGCAATCTTTGTTAAGAGGCTTTCATTCTGATGGCAAGGCTTCAAAATTTTATTTTTTACTATTTTTTATCAGATGGTGTCATTTTTTAAAGTTTGGCCTATAAAACAAATATCGCTTTATTCCTGTTTTCTGGTTCGGCATACTATAGAGCCAACTGGATAAATTATGCAACAATATTTGTGTGGGTGTGTTGGTATGGATGTCAGAGTGTGGTTAGTATGTGTGTTATAAAAAAATATGTGTGTGTGTGTGCGCGCATGTGTGTGTTTGTAATACTAAGAGAGAAAAACTGCAAAAAATAATTCAATCAGTCTAAGCTCCAGTGGGGTTTTGCTGGGACCCAATGGGGAAAATATGTTACTACGCCCAAACAAACTGTTACAGAAAGCTCATTTTTTGAGATATCATCCTCAAATTTGGAACACAACCTATTTAGATTTATGGCTTTGATTTTATTGCAGTTTTAAGTTCAACCCGATTTATAAAATATATATTTTATATAAAATATTTTTTATAAATAATTTTCATAAACTTGTACCTATATAACTTTTTTTTGGATTTACTTATTATTATTTTTTTACTTCAGCAATAATCTGCAAAGGGTCTTCTTTAAAACGATACCAAACTTAAGTCGTGTGCTCCAAAGCGTCACATTTTTATGACAGTTTTTTGACATGGACATTTTTGTCCTCTTTTTACCTAAGTGTAACTTTTTAAAATTGATGCACAAGGGATAATATATGTGGGGGCACTGTGTATAATTATTTTGTATATATATAAAAACACACATGCATGTATATTTAAGAAAAAAAAAATTATTTATATATAAAATATTTATATTTATATATATAAATAAATTATATATAAATCCATATACAGAATATACATGAAAATATTTCTTAAATATATACAAGCATGTGTGTGTATTTATATATATATATATATATATATATATATAATAATTACACACAGTGCACCCACATATATTATGTAAACACAAACTTTTATTTTGGATGCGATTAATCGTTTTGACAACCCTAATATATTTATATATATATATTTTTTTTTTTTTTCTTAAATATACATGCATGTGTGTGTATTTATATATATAAAATAATTATACACAGTGTACCCACATATATTATGTAAACAAAATCTTTTATTTTGGATGCGATTAATCGTTTGACAGCCTTAGTAAAAATGTAATTTATTCCTGTGATCAAAGCTGAATTCTCAGTAACATTACTCCAGTCTTCAGTGTCACATAATGCTTCAGAAATCACTCTAATATGATGATTTACTAATGTTTTAAACAGTTATGCTGCTTAATATTTTTACAATCTGTGATACTTTTTTCAGGATTCGTTGATGATCAAAAAGTAAAAAAAAAAAAAAACCTCGTTTGATTTAAAATAGAAAACTAACAAAATAACTCTTTTACTATCACTTCTTATCAATTTAACACATCCTTGCTGAATAAAAGTATTAATTTCTTTCAAAACAAAGAAAAATCAACCCCAAATTTTTGAATGACAGAGTAAATTATTACAAAAGATCTCCATTTTAAATAAATGCTGTTCTTTTTAAACTTTTTATTTAAAGAATTCTGAGAAAAGGATCACAAGTTATAAAATAATATGAAGCAGCTACTGTCTCCAACATTGATAATAAATCATCATATTAGAGTGATTTCTGAAGGATCATGTGACACCGAAGACTGGAGAAAAATTCAGCTTTGCGTCAGAAACGAATTATATGTTAAAATTTATTCAAAAATAAAACCTTTATTATAAACTCAAACACTATATTACAATATAACTGTTTTTTTCTGTATTTTTGATCACATAAACGTAGCCTTGATGAGCATAAGAGACTTAAAAAAAGTAAAAATTAGGCCTGTGCAAAAATTAATTGCGATTAATCGTATCCAAAATAAAAGTCTGGGTTTACATAATATATTTGTGCCTTATGTATATAATTATTTTGTATATATATATAAACACACACACATGCATGTATGTATTTAAGAAAATGTGTTATTCATATATAAAATATTTATATAATATAGATTATGTATTTATATTAGGGCTGTCAAACGATATTAATCGCGATTAATCGCATTCAAAATAAAAGTTTGTGTTTACGTAATATATGTGGGCGTAGTGTGTATAATTATTTTGTATATATAAATACACACACGCACGTATATATTTAAGAAAAATCTGAAAGTATATACTTTATTTAAACATAATTAATATTATGTATAAATATAAATATTTGATATATTAAGAACACATTTTTCTTAAATATATACATGCATGTGTGTCTATTTATATATACAAAATAATTATACACACTACGCCCACATATATTACGTAAACACAAACTTTTATTTTGGATGCGATTAATTGTGATTAATCGTTTGACAGCCCTAATTTATATATATATATATATATTAGGGCTGTCAAACGATTAATCGCGATTAATCGCATCCAAAATAAAAGTTTGTGTTTACGTAATATATGTGGGCGTAGTGTGTATAATTATTTTGTATATATAAATAGACACACATGCATGTATATATTTAAGAAAAATATGTTCTTAATATATCAAATATTTATATTTGAAGAGTTCAGATGCAAAAGCCTCTAAATGCCATTTGAAATTTTCTTCTAAAATGACCATTTTTATCAAGCTTGTATATTTAAGTTCAGTAATTTCACTTAAATGACAATTAATAGGTAATCTTCATTGCCATTTAAGTGAAATTACTGAACTTAAATATACAAGTTTGATAAAAATGATCATCTTAGAAGAAAAATTCAAATGGCACTTAGAGGCTTTTGCATCTGAACTCTTCATTTATACATAATATTAATTATGTATAAATATATATAAAGTATATACTTTCAGATTTTTCTTAAATATATACATGCATGTGTGTGTATTTATATAATTATACACACTACGCCCACATATATTACGTAAACACAAACTTTTATTTTGAATGCGATTAATCGCGATTAATCGTTTGACAGCCCTAATATATATATATATATATATATATATATATATATACACAAGTGCAAATAATTCGTAAATAAATTTACATGCATGCATAGGTATTTATATATACAAAATAATTATATACAGCACACACAAATATATTATGTAAACACAGACTTTTATTTTGGATGCGATTAATCGCAATTCATTTTTGCACACCCCTAGTAAAAACAGTAACGTTTCCAAGTTTTTGATATATATTTTCCCATGCAAATGACTGAAAAGACTGTCCCTCACAGTTTCGCTTTCAGTGAAGATTAAACATGACATTTGTCCATTATTTTACATGAGTTGGTCTCGGATACCAACTAATAAACAAGTAAAACACAAACTAAGATTGCTTAGTTATGGGATGTCTTCCTGTGGACATTTCCTGGTAAGAATGTAAACCAAACAATTTATTTAGACTAAACTAAAAGGAAGGTCAACCAGATCAGGATACTTCATTGACTCACCACCATGTTGTTCAAAACCTGAATGAGTTTCCTTCCTCTGCCAAACACAAATGAAGATATTTTGAATAATGTCAGTAACCAGACCTCCATAGTATTTTTTTTCCTACTATGGAAGTCAATGGGTGCTCCACAAGTTTGGTTACCTATATTCTTCAAAATATATTAACGTATACAGGTGGAATAACTTAAGGGTGAGTAAATGACGACATAATTTCATTTTTTGGGGTGACCTACGCATTTAAGTATGGGGGAGTAAACACGCACTCATTCACACTCAAACCACGGTGTAGTACAATAAAGGTGATATATCTGTAGTTGCAGACTTACCACCCCAGCAACACCATTGTTATTCGTGTTTGCCCCGTTCTCTGCTCCGAGGCCGGTGCAAGTGGCGGCGAGCAGGGCGAGCGGCGAGGGCTGTCCGTCCTGGTGATGGGCGGGTTTAATACATGAAAGGGGGTGGCCACACAGGAAGTACCAGTGTTTTAACACAACAAAGTGAAAACTTCACCAAAGCACATGCATTAGAGAATAAGAGAGGTGAGGATTTGATGTGATTTACCTGATCCGCGCCGCCGCCGTCCTGCGCGCTGCTGCTGTCCGCCATGACTCCCGCTTTCACTGGCCCTTCAGGCGCTTAAACACACAAACACACGATACAACATAGCCATTAGAACCACACATCGCGCGATTGCTGGACAGACGCCATCATACGCGTTTTTAATGGATCATATGAGCTCTGTATTTATTCCCTCCGCGGATGTTAAACTCTCAGATTCACCCGCCTGCTAACATTAGCCTAGCTTAGCATAAACATAGCTTGCACAAAGATTCATTGGGAGCATTCTCACGCTCTTCAAATCCTACGTACCGGTCATTACGTGAGTTCTTTAAAGAAGACTGATGTCTGCGTTTAATTACACTCCGAGCATGGTTATTTTAATCGGTGCCTGCGCTCGCTTTAGTCCAGTTTGTTTTTTTTTTTTTCCTAATTTGATTGACGGCGGGGCTTCCACTTCGCCAACTGCGTCACCGACAGGAAGTCCCGCCCTTCGTCTCTCATCTCATTGGATGTTGGGTTGGAGAACTCACCTTTTTATTGGATGGACGAGATGTCCGTCATTTTAAACTGGCTGCTTCCTATGTTTCGTTGTCCGTCAAGTTTTGTCCGTGAAGATAAACAGTTTCCGTCAGTTTGGTGAACGTCAGGGTTTGTTTTGTTATTGGTTTGACGAAACCAAAAAATTCGTAACAAAACTAAATTATTTTTATTTTATCATCACGAAAGTTTTAGTTTTTTTTCCTTCAGATATTTTTGCAAGAATATTCAAACAAGCAGGGAAACTGATGATACATCATTTTTTTCCCATAGTCTTATAATCAGCAATTAAGAGGTTTGTGGTGTAATGTAAGAGGCCACTTGAGCTAAGTCAAGTGTTTCTCCAGTAACACGAGTGATTAATGATAATCAGTGATTTCTTCAGCTCAGCCTAAATGCAGAAAGGAGCAGCATCTTTTCACAAAGATGTGTCATGATGGAATAAATAACCTCTCATATACTCCATATCCCAAGGAGAAACATAAAAAAGTACTGGTGCTAAAAGACAATGCACCAACATTATATACAAACAGAAATATAGATGTACAACAATAATGTAGAATGCACATCAAATCTCTAAACAATGAAAGAGTTTTGGGAGGTTTTCTAGTGCAACATAATGTGTACAAGTAAAACAGAGATGATAACGCTGGCTATTTTTAATTTCTTTTTTTTAATCTACTGCAGCACAACAGGGGAAAAGTAGCAATCGAGTGCTCTAAAGAAACTACAAAGGCACAATTTGGCATTTAAAAAAATGACGACAATGTTTTGTGGAAACCGCTTTAGTCTGGACTGATTAAAATGGAAAAAGAAGAAAAAAATCGATATTTTTGACCACACTAAATTGCACTAGTTTGTTATTTCAAATGCATTTTTAATTGAAAATGTATATAAAATTCAATCCTGCATAGTGACTGTGTTGCACGCCACTGCTGAGCTCCACCCACATTTGGTGGAAGGTGTTGATGTCAAGTATGTACAAACTCTCATATGGACAATTTCCCAGATGTGATATTTACATCTGGAAGACGTATTTTTAAGAGTGTTTGCTCATCTGCAATACGTCGATAGGACATTTCCTGTCAGATGTCAAATAGACGTTTAGAAGATGTCTTCAAGATATAATGATTTAAAATGCATCCTAAAGACATCTTGTAAACGTCTATTTGACATCTGACAGGAAACGTCCTATAGACGTATTGCAGGTGAGCAAACACTCTTAAAAATACGTCTTCCAGATGTAAACACACACATCAAATAGACTTGTGCTATCTGGGCTGGGACTTCCCAAATAGCAAAATTCTGTTTGATGTCCTATTTACATCTGGAAGACGTATTTTTGAGAGCGTTTGCTCATCTGCAATACGTCTATAGGACATTTCCTGTCAGATGTCAAATAGACGTTTACAAGATGTCTTTAAGATGTAATGATTTAAAATGCATCCTAAAGACATCTTGTAAACGTCTATTTGACATCTGACAGGAAACGTCCTATAGACGTATTGCAGGTGAGCAAACACTCTTAAAAATACGTCTTCTAGATGTAAACAACATCACATCAAATAGACTTGTGATATCTTGGCTGGGACTTCATTATCTGCAATACGTCGATAGGACATTTCCTGTCAGATGTCAAATAGACGTTTTGAAGATGTCTTTAAGATGTAATGATTTAGAATGTATGCTAAACTGACATCTTAAAGATGTCTATCAGATGTTAGTAAACAGCAGAATCTTCTCCAGATGAAATCTTGCAGTCGTACGTTACCCTTATAGCACACGTACATCACAGAGACGTCTATTTGATGTGTGTGTTTACATCTGGAAGACGTATTTTTTAGAGTGTTTGCTCATCTGCAATACGTCGATAGGACGTTTCCTGTCAGATGTCAAATAGACGTTTAGAAGATGTCTTTAAGATGTAATGATTTCGAATGCGTGTTAAACTGACATCTTATAAACGTCTATTTGACATCAGTCTTAAAAATACGTCTTCCAGATGTAAACACACACATCAAGACTTGTGCTATCTGGGTTAAAACAACATGTTTGTGTTCTACTATTCTTGTTAGCATCACCGTCTCACAGAAAAAAAAGGTATAATACTGTTTCTAATTTTCCATAACGCAGACAACTGATGTACCTATGCCTCCCTGAATCATACTGCGTCAAGGGAGTTCAACATCACAGAATGAGGAAATTAACTAGGAAATTAGACTGTCTTGGGGGCAAATTCGGCAGATTGTTTTGTTATTCACCAGAGAGCATGAGTGGGGTGGGGGAACTAGGTGGAAGTTGATCTCACCAGGATCATATATTAAAAAAGAAAATCACTTTGTATCGTCCTACTCGTCCAGAAGGAGAAAAGAGTCTGAGAAGTTTGTTCTCGGCAGTGGTGTTGCTTTTATAAACGGCAAAAGATTAGCACGATTGCATTGAGATAACAGCCCAGAGACATTCTGCACTCTCAGCTGCGTTCCTGAACTAAGACTCTGTTCGCTGCATCGTTTCCACTGTGTCAGCTCCTCCCCGAGAGTGACCAGAGAGCAGCGTTTTCCTTCAACCTTCAATTCAAACTTGGGCCATTACAGCCAGACTACAAAAGCACTTTCCCTGCACTCAGGGGCTCGCACCAGTGAGTGGGGGATATTTCCAATCACTCCGCTGTCAATCTGAGTGTCAGGTAAACACAGGCTGGCAGACAGAGCCTTTAGAAAGGCCCGCATCTGTGGCTCTCGCTCTCCTACCTTACCTTGCGCTGGCTTATCCACAATCTAACGCACAAAGACACCCACACTCAAATGGAAAGGCAAAACGCAGCTGTTGTACAATGGTGGCGGTATCTTATCTCATATCTTTAGATGGAAGTACTACACAATAAGTTAATTGCTTTGATGTTTTGTCTGAAAGGATGTGATTTTCAGGCAAGGTGACAAATTGGCTTGCAAACCAGGAACCGGGAACGCGGTCTTTGATCGGTGAACAAGCCGAGCTGAAATACCGAACATCGGTGGTATTGATTGATTTGGTCCCAGGAGGCTTGGGAATTATGGGATCTGTGGGAGATGGTTTGGGTTTCGCTTTACAAAAATGAACACAACTTTTATGAATCCAGAAAGAAATCGGCTATAAACGGTCTTGTGACTTTAATGTCAGTGACATTAATTCAGGGTAGGTGATTTGTTCCAGAAAATTTTTTTGTTATGCCAGTTGAAAGTCTCTTCACATCCTGACAGCAATCACTAAGTTAAGTGCTCTAAATGTATTAATATATGAAGAGTTCAGATGCAAAAGCCTCTAAGTGCCATTTGAAATTTTCTTCTAAAATGACCATTTTTATCAAGCTTTTATATTTAAGTTCAGTAATTTCACTTAAATGGCAATGAAGATTACCTATTAATTGTCATTTAAGTGAAATTACTGAACTTAAATATACAAGCTTGATAAAAATGGTCATTTTAGAAGAAAATTTCAAATGGCATTTAGAGGTTTTTGCATCTGAACTCTTCATATCGTCTGTGGAAGTTGTAGAACCATAAAATGTTCGTCCAATCGTTGCATTCGGTCTGATATGATGTCAACCTGCCTGTCAACGGATGTATTTTCATACCAGACGTCAGAGGGTTTCATCATGCTGTGCAGACTAAGACAGACGTCTGTATGGAAGCTTGTTTCCGCCACTGAATAAAAAAATAAAACAAATAATTGTGACTTTTTATCTCACAATTCTGACTTTTTTTCTCAGAATTGCGAGTTATAAAGTCAGGATTGCGTGTTATAAAGTCAGAATTGCGAGATATAAAGTCAGAATTGCGTGATATAAAGTCGGAATTGCGAGATATAAAGTCAGAATTGCGTGATATAAAGTCGCAATTCTGAGAAAAAAAGACAGAAGTGCGACTTTTTATCTCACAATTCTGACTTTTTTTCTCACAATTGCGAGTTTACATCTCGCAATTCTGACTTTCTAACACATAATTGCGAGTTTATATGTCGAAATTCTGACATCTTTTCTCAGAATTGTGAGATATAAACTCGCAATTGCGACTTATCAGGCCAATTCTAAGGGGAAAAAAATACTAGTTTAAATCTCACAATTCTGACTTTATATCTCACAATTCTGACTTTATATCACGCAATTGCGACTTTATATCAAGCAATTCTGACTTTATAACTCGCAATTCTGACATTATAACTCACAATTCTGACTTAATAACACGCAATTGCGACTTTATATCTCGCAATTCTGACTTTTTTTCTCGCAATTGCGACTTTATATCTCGCAATTCTGACTTTTTTTCTCGCAATTGCGACTTTATATCACGCAATTCTGACTTTTTCTCGCAATTGCGACTTTATATCACGCAATTCTGACTTTTTATCTCGCAATTGCGACTTTATATCACGCAATTCTGACTTAATAACTCGCAATTCTGAGAAAAAAAGTCAGAATTGTGAGATAAAAAGTCGCAATTATTTATTTTATTTTTTTATTCAGTGGCGGAAACAAGCTTCCCGTCTGTCACTAGCCCACACAGAGATTCCGAAAAATACACGGATAATGTGACCCGGCATTTGTCCCGGGATTGTTTGATTTCGGTTCATTCACACTGCCAGTGATTTGCCGGGATATGCGAGTGCGTTCACACACAACCGGTAAATATCCCGGAAAGACACGACGTAACGAGACGTGTAACTCACGCGTCGAAAACGTACACGCGCATACCGTTCCACAAAACTGGTGAACGATCTCAGCTTCAGCGCGGATAGTGAGGAGCTCCTGGTTTCTGCTTCGTTCCAGTTTGCAGACATTTGTTCGTCCTTTCTTTGTTGATGACGAACACAAACTTTCTTCGAGTCGCGCAATGGCACGAGCGTCATCACTACGACACACCCCTTACGGCATTGGTCCTGGCTTTTGTTCACACAGCGTATGTTCCGGGACTGATCAATGTTACTTGGGCCCAACCCGGGATTGATGCCGGTATTAATCCCGGGTCGTGTTTGCGTTCACACAGAAGGCGTTCTGGCAATTTGTCGGCAATTTACCGGGATCTACGCGCTGTGTGAAAGGGGCTACTGAGAGCCATAAACGAAACCGCAGCCGCCTCTTACAGTTCCTCCTGAACCAAAACAGCCAGTTTATGGTACAGATGAATACTGTTATCTGGAAGAGATGGACACCCATGATGTTAAACTCGGAGTGGTTCGTAACTCGAATTTATGTGTTTCAATGGCGACACTATCAACACTGAAATGAATCTGCAGCAGTCAGGTGGTACAAGAGCTCTTTACGTTATTTTTGTTCATTATTATTGTAAAGTTGTATGCTTTAAGATATGAGGTAGATTAATGCCGTCTCTCGTGACGCTTTTGTTTGCTGCTGCTGTACGTGTCAATGTTTTAAAGGAGGCGTGGCTTCTGAGACGCTCTGAAGGGAGGGTGGGATCTCATGCTTTCAAAGCTAGCTCGCTATCATACAATGTAAAAATAAAACGATAAACGAACCGGAAACAGCACGTGCGCCAATACCCAGCGAAGAACACAACACGCGAATATGGACGTCAGACAGAAACTAGTGCTGCAAACTGTTTGCGCGATGATTTGCTCTGAGAAAAAATGCAAAAAAGGAAAAAATAAGATTTACCCGGTGACCTCAACCCATGCCTTGCTTTGATTGGCTGTAGCTCATGACATCACAGAGGCTGAGTCGTGCGACAGCTCTAGCATGCTAGATATTTTTCTGGGCTCAACAACGCGTCTTTTATGCGTTGTTGGCTCTCTAATACTAACAGATTGCCGAGCATTTGTCGACCGCTAATCCCCCACGATTTGCACGCGATAACACCATGACCCGTCGGCGAGCTCAACGATTTACAAATCGGGCTTAAAATCATGTAGCTGCTAGTTGAGCTGGAATAGGCTACAAAACTTTGTGTGTTATTGATTGATTTGGTCCCAAGCAGCCTGAGAATGACGGGATCTGTGGGAGTTATGGTGCGTTCTATTATTCATCCGTCTCGGAGATCCGAATCGGACGACAGACGTTGCCTAGCAATACACCCCCTTTCCTTGGATTTCTCCTCTCGGATGTCGGACAACCGTGAGGACACCGAGCAAGAAATCCGTTTCGGAATTCAAGATGGCTGCGCCCTGTGACTTGTAAGAATGAATTGTTTTCATTGTTTTTGAACCGCTTTGGTATTTTAAATGACGATTATAATCACTCCCCAGACCGCAAACTGACATTGAATCAACGTGGAAACGACGTCTCTCATGACATCGAAACAACGTTGATTTTGCTCATCGAATTAACGTTGAACCAACGTCAGACGCGGCATTCTTCAAAGCTAAATGAAAATCGAAAATTGGTTTGCTTTCATAACGTTGAAACAACGTTGATTTCAAGTTGATTTTTCGTTAGTTTTGAAAGAATGACGCGTCTGACGGTGGTTCAACGTTAATTCGATGAGCAAAGCAATGTCAGATCAACGTTGTTTCGATGTCATGTTTCCACGTTGATTCAACGTATCTGGGTCGTTTTACTGCGTCCTCTGGGGGTATGGGAATCGGTTGTTGTTAGTGCAATTACTAACATTACTAGCGTTGCTAACAGAAGAGTAACATGAAAAACATTAAATAAAGTGAACATTTTCAAGTTCAAATGGCTGCGTTTTGATAAGGTGTAGTCATAATGCATTTTTTTTAATGTAAGTGCGTGGTACTCGGCCAGTGCTACCATTATATCAGCTTTCCGGGTGGCATCCATTTTTTTCTCCGACTCGGACACGCAAAACTTATAGAAGGCTTGAAGTGTGGACGTGACGTCAAATCCGAGGTCCGAGTTGGTTCGCTGGGTATAATAGAATGCACCATTATTCGGTTTCACTTCATGGCAAATCATGTGACGACCCAATGCTAAACTTGACCTAGCATGTTTAGTTGACAGTTTTTGAGGATAAGAACATGCCAAGCAACACATCCAGCTATCCTCTACCAAGTGACGGATGAAAACGCACCAAAATATGTTAACAAAACTTGTATATGAATGTTTCTTTTGTACATGCATTAATGCTTGTCAAAACTTCAAAGCCGAGAAGTATGTAAAATCTCTAATTTATGACCTTTCAGAAATCTGCATGTTTAGTTCGGAGCGAAAAAATCTGTCATTTTCTGGTATTTTGTAAAGCACAGAGGTGAGACGTGTTCTTCGTCTACTGGGGTGAAAATGGCTGGGGCCTGCTTACTCCATGAATATGAGTTGTTTCTGAAAGCGTCGTATTAGCATATTGGCGGAGAGGCTTGCTGGGGCCGATCTGCAGTGGAAGGGACCGCGTGGAGAGAGTCCGCCGGCTGGAGGCTCCCGGTGGCCGGGGTAAATGGATCCTCAATGGGGAAGCTTCAAAATGGCACCACAGGAAATACTGCGGCCAGAATATCAAATGTTTCTCAATGACACATGAGAGAAGGGACCTCCATTCGGACACCACTGAGGTGGAGACGGAGGCGCTGGGGAGAGGGCTTTACTGCACTGGAAGCTTAGGCTCATGTTTAAAGAAAAATATGTCCATTAGCGGAAAATGTTGGTCTTTTCAAGACTCTCTCTAAACGTCTGCCCGAGCAGGAAAAAAAAAAACAGCTCCCACAGATGTAGTTATGATAAAGGAGGAAGCATTCACGTGAATTTTCCCTGCATTCATTATCTTCTGTACAATAGATCGGTGAATTGAGCTACTGGTTTCTTTTGGATAAACTTGACGACGCATACATGCAAGTGTGATTCGGTCTGATTATTTTCTCAAATCTCTATTGCTGATGTCATTTGCCTATATGGCGGATATCATAAATGTGACACGGTCAGCCGTCGGCCAGCTTTGGTGAAAGAATTTGTGTGATATTATAATATGCTTTCCCCTCACATAAAATAATTCAGAAGAAAATTGTTATTAAAAATACAATCAATGGACATGAAATATACCTGTTGAATATACCTTGATGTGAAACCGCTGAAATTAACAACTGCCTTTGCACTTAAGCATGAAAACATCATTCACTGCCCATTTTACGTCAGTTGTATTACAATGTAAAAAAAGGGGGGGGGGGTATCCTCTAAGAACTGGATTGTTGATTGTATTTGAAATTTAGATGGAAAAATAAGATGGCTTTGTGAAATCGTTCAAAAACAGTGTCAGTGGTGTTTCATTAATGGAAATGAGTTGAGGTGAAAGATTGCAATAGCAAATAGCTGGAATAATGTGTAGCTACTAGAAAAATGTATTAAAGTCGACATGAATGGAAGTTGCAATGATCTTTTCTCTCTTATCGTAACAAGTGAAACGGCTTCTGGTACAGGAATTAGGTCGGGGTCTGATTTGACTAGATTGTTGTGGTTTGCTATGAGTGATGTGATGTGAGTAGGCTAACAGGTTGGCCCAACGTTATTTTGATTAAAGATTATGAAGTGAAATTTAATATATTTATTTTTTAAAATATTGATAATGACGTGACAAAGTGTGCCGCTTCACCTCCATTCACATCTCCTTTCCCCTGGCCTCATGAGAAAGAGTCCATTGTTTACACTCAATGAAAGTAGGCAACATCATAAGCAAATTTTCTTTTATTCACTGATACTCTTTTACATGCTGTTTTCAGTGGTGTACAGCTCTTTCAGTCGTTTTAGATCCTCGAACGTTTGAGTTTGAAGAGTTTTCAAGAGCCTGCAATAAACACTATGACGCTGTAGCCTACAAGCAATTAGCAATTAGCGACTTGATAAAAAAGTTGATCTGTTCATCTGATGACCTTTAATGTCCCAGACTGTCAGGGATCGTGATTCGTGTAGTGGCGGGAAGCACGAGGAATCACGGGAACATTTAATGAAGACGCTAACGGTACAACGACGAGAACAAGACACTTAACACAGGATATGCGTCACGTGGGACAACAAAGGAACATAATGGCGACACAGGTGAGAATATTGGGAACAGGTGTATTAACTGAGGGATGACGAGGAGCGGGAAAACTGAGAACAGGACTGTACCAAACACATTATGGGGGAGACTAAGGAAAACAGACTCGACACAAAACATAATACTGACAGAGGTCACATTTAGCCAAATTGTTAGTAACCACCTTTTTCAAGACAATTTAGGTACGATGGAACCGGAAGTGTCAAAAAGCTAACTTTTTTAACACGTTTCTGGGTTTTGATCTACAAAACACGCCATCCCTGCTTAGCTCTAATAAGCTTTATGCACAACTTACTTCCGCATTCTCTGTAAAACGGGTCTCATCGCTTCAGGTCCAGATCTTTTGTATGTGCTTCACGACATTTTTTGCGTTTTAATCAAGATAACTTAAAAGGAGCGATCAAAGATTAGCATAACCAATATCCCTCACATGTGCAGATTGATATTTAAACGTTGTATATTTTTTTTATTCTTCACAGTAACGTTTAGATATTTAAATGGAATAAAACGCCAATAACAAAGTGATAGGTAGGTTAGCTGATTTCCTTACAAATCCATAGATATCGTAGTCAGTTCTTACGGCCGTTAACACTTTCTCTGACAAGCGGATGCGATGAGACCCGTTTTCCGGTTTGGTCACGTGACGCTCGACATAAACCCTATTGTAATCAGCCATAATGTATTCCATGAGTAGAAGTCTCCAATAATAGGTGGTTACAGAGATTTTTTTTAATTAATGCAATATTAACAAACAGAACAAGTCGATACAAGCAATATAAGAAAACTATCAAAACAAAGGAGAAATTATGATAACGAATACATTAAAAGAGGAGATATACAGAGATAAAGTGAGTGGTTGGTCATGTGATCGCATCCCAATATGACAGCCCCCAAGAGGCGACCCGCTCCATATAAAATAAAACATGTTTTTTAGGCTAGTCATCATCTCATGGAAGTGAACATGATTTTAACCCTCTGGTGCTCTTCGGTCATTTCTGACCGAAAACTTCCGTTTTGTTTGGAATGGTCCGAAACTTGGTAAAGCTTTTGGCACTTGCCATGTGTACACAAAAAATCATGGACATGATTCCAAAAGATTAATATGGTCCTGTTAAAAAATAGTCACACTTGTGCTCCTCGTCACACTTGTAGACACTTGTGAACGAAAAGTCACACTTGTGCAAACTTGTGCTCCTCGTGTCTCCCTCAGACTGTAACCGAAGCTCAGCCGCACCAGACACACGTCAGCAGTGTCTTACGTCAGCAACGGCACTGAACGCAGATCCACAACAGACCCGGAAGACAATACAATGCTGAATAAAGTCATAGTTTTTGATATTTTTGGACCAAAATGTATTTTCAATGCTTCAAAACATTGTAACTAACCCACTGATGTCACATGGACTACTTTGATGATATCTGTATTTCCTTTTTTGGACAAGGACAGTATACCGTATACATTTTCAATGGAGGGACAGAAAGCTCTCGGACTAAATCTAAAATATCTTGTCTTGAAGATGAACGGAGGTCTTACGGGCTTGGGACGACATGAGGGAGAGTCATCAATGACATCCTTTTCATTTTTGAGTGAACTAACCCTTTAATCTGTGCTCTTAAACATTCAAGATTTACCACATTTTAAGTTGTAAATTGGGCTGTCAAACGATTAATCGCGATAAATCGCATCCAAAATAAAAGTTTGTGTTTACATAATATATGTGGGTGTAGTGTGTATAATTATTTTGTATGTATAAATAGACACGCATGCATGTATATATTTAAGAAAAATGTGCTCTTAATATATCAAATATTTATATTTATACATAATATTAATTATGTATAAATATATATAAAGTGTATACTTTCAGATTTTCCTTAAATATATACATGCATGCGTGTCCATTTATATATACAAAATAATTATACACACTACGCCCACATATATTACGTAAAACACAAACTTTTATTTTGAACGCGATTCAAAATAAAACTAGTTATTAATCGCGATTAATCGTTTGACAGCCCTAAATTGCATTTTCAAGTCTAAATGAATGTGATCACACCGTAGTCATTACCATTCCATCACACACACACACACTGTATGGGAGAGTGCATGGGGTAAGGTGTGCCGGCTTATGTTTAAGTTGTTCTCGAGGTAATTCAAAATGATATAGAGGTAAAACTATGTTTTAGTATGTTCCTCATCAACTGATATGAAAAGATGGCATCCATAAGGCATTAGAACATATGTATATGATCTTCATCATTCTTGATTCCCATAAACAAACTTAAAGATAAAGTTTAATGTCTATATTTCATTGTTTATAAGCGATGAAACGATAAAAAGAATGTAGTTAGTGCTACACAAACTCTTAATATATCAAATATTTATATTTATACATAATATTAATTATGTATAAATATATATAAAGTATATACTTTCAGATTTTCCTTAAATATATACATGCATGCGTGTCCATTTATATATACAAAATAATTATACACACTACGCCCACATATATTACGTAAAACACAAACTTTTATTTTGAACGCGATTCAAAATAAAACTAGTTATTAATCGCGATTAATCGTTTGACAGCCCTAAATTGCATTTTCAAGTCTAAAAAGTGAATAATTGGATTATAAATACAGCGTAAATATAATTTAGCATAAAAATCCCCTAAAAATACAAATTATTAAATTAAAAAAAAAAACATTATCAAACTTTATAAAAAAAAAAAAAATCTGTAATTTTTGACCAACACGCAAAGAGCACCAGAGATTACATATTTTATATCTGTGAGATAAATGAATGCTATTCAGACATAGGCTATAGTCTTGTAGGCCATGGCCCAAATTTGTCTCAAATAAAAGCAAAAATGCACCTTTAATTAAAAGTCTTTTGCCAATTGGCATCGTTCTTATTGTCTGCGCTTGGAATTGCCACTATAATTTATCTGTTTATTCCTCTCCGTCCCATAACATTAGATGTAGGAGATTGTTTGTATTTTTCCTGCGCTGCTATGATTTACAGCGGGATTTGGTCTTTCATGGGTGCAGTCCTTTATTCTGTCTGTCTTTCTCGCGGTGGTGCCGTTGTGGTTTCTGCCTCCGGGCGGAGTGGCACCAGCTGATGGATGACTACGACAACATGTGTAGCGCAGACACCAAAAAAAAAAAAACCCCGCCACTAATCGCTCTATGATATCTTCTAATCCTTCCTCTTCATTTCACAAATCTGTTACGATTAAATCAAATGAAAGCAGCCCAGATTGGAGAACACAGAGTCTCTCTGATGTGCACCAAAGCCCATTGAGTTTTCCTCTTTGCGCAATGACGTGTTGACACGCGAGAGCAATTTATTACGCGCCGTTCGGGATAACTTTATTACTGTTTCCAGAAATGTTAGTGTCACTGTATTTGCAAAACAAAACACTGTAGCCAAGCCACAGAAAACAACTCGTCGCTCCTCGCTCATTTAGGGCTGACGAACACAGGCCTCAATAATGGGTTTCAGCTTCGGCTATAGCACAGCCCTGGGAGTGAGAGAAGAAACCCAACCTCTACTTATCTCCCTGTGAACTTCTCAATGCGACAAACCTCAGGAACGCTGCAAAGAGACCAGTCCGAAAGAGCGAAAATGCTCCTCGCTTTTCAGCTGAGCTGGAAACAGGACTTGGACTCGAACAAAGATTAAAAAATAAATAGCAGTCTGGGACCCATCAATCATATATCTAAAAAAAAAATAAATAGGGATTATACAATAAATTGCTGAAATCACAATGTGTGTATGTGTGTGTGTGTTTACGGGATGGAAATCAGGCGCTGAAATCAGTATGCATGCTTTCCCTGTGTTCCCGTGGAGCGAGCCAAAATATCCCTCTCTATGACCTACAATCAAAACATGTAAAGTACTACAATTTCAAATGTTCTGTCATCCCTCTCTCTCGTTTTTTATCATACACATCTTCTATTCAATCTCCTCCTGAAGTACGGAGACAGTAATACAGAAACGGTTTTGTTTTCTCATATCTGAGAGTGCAATTTTCGTCCAGGAACACTATACTACACTGCATCAGCAGCACGGGCTTTCTCTCGTAAATATGAGGAAGATGACAATTTATGCAGTCTCTCCGTGGAGTGCGAGTGCGTGTGTGTGAGTACTCTGAGCTAAGGGCCGATTGTGTGTGTGTTTTTTTCTTCCAGGTTCCTGCAGAGAATGTGATCACACCGTAGTCATTACCATTCCATCACACACACACACACACACTCTCAGAAAAAAAGGTACGAAAGCTGTCACTGGGGCTGTACCTTTTCAAAAGGTACATTTTTGCCCATTTTAGGTGCTAATATGTCGATTTTAGGTGCTAATATGTACATTTCAGATACTAATATGTTCATTTTAGGTGCTAATATGTCGATTTTAGGTGCTAATATGTACATTTTAGATGGTAATGTGTACATTTTAAGTGTTGAAATGTACATTTCAGATTCTAATATGTAAATTTTAGGTGTTAATATGTACATTTGATGCTAATATGTACATTTTAGGTGCTAATATGTAAATTTCAGGTGCTAATATGTACATTTTAAGTTTGGTATATACAATTTAGGTGCTAATATGTGCATTTTAGATGCTAATATGTACATTTTAAGTGTTGATATGTAAATTTTAGGTGCTAATATGTACCATTAAGGTACCAATATGCAGCCTTTAGGTACAAAAGTGTACCTTTTGAAAAAGGTACAGCCCCAGTGACAGCTTTCGTACCTTTTTTTTCTGAGAGTGCACTGTATGGGAGAGTGCATGGGGTAAGGTGTGCCGGCTTATGTTTAAGTTGTTCTCGAGGTAATTCAAAATGATATAGAGGTAAAACTATGTTTTAGTATGTTCCTCATCAACTGATATGAAAAGATGGCATCCATAAGGCATTAGAACATATGTATATGATCTTCATCATTCTTGATTCCCATAAACAAACTTAAAGATAAAGTTTAATGTCTATATTTCATTGTTTATAAGCGATGAAACGATAAAAAGAATGTAGTTAGTGTTACACAAACTAGTCCTGAGGGATATTTATTAACTTCATGTTCTTAGGGATTAGGATTTGGTTTAGGGTTAGTTGCTTATAGTTATGCATATCTGTTATTAGCATGTGTAACTACATCACCTTAAAATAAAGTGTTACGGAAAAATGTCACCTCAGGAAAAAGGTCGCGCCCGAGTATCGAGGTCATTCTGAGTTTCCTTCGGGTGCTTTGGTTTCATCCACAATCCAAAGGACAGGTGAGCTGAATGACTGAATGACAGGTGACACTGTGAATGTGTGTGTGTGAGCGCTGTGATGGACTGGCTGTTTCCGCTGGTGTGTGAAGCTGGGAAAGGCTCCAGCAACCCTTGGAGAATGGATTCAGTTTAGTGAAAGTAATCATCCTAAGTCATAAATAGGCCAAAAAAGTGGAAATTAAAAGGATTTCAAATTACTATTTAAAGTTGTTCATTTTTATAAAAACTTTTGCTGATAATTTACTCACCCCCGTGTCATCCAAGATGTCCATGTCTTTCTTTCTTCAGTCGAAAAGAAATTAAGGTTTTTGATGAAAACATCCCAGGATTTTTCTCCATATAATGGACTTCAATGGGAACCAAACGGTTCAAGGTCCAAAAGACAGTTTCAGTGCAAACTGTTCAAAGGGCTTTAAATGATTCCAGACGATGAATAAATGTCTTATCAAGCGAAACGAGCAGTTTTTTAAAAAAAAAAAAAATTAACAAAGTTTACGTTTTATAAGCTCAAATGCTCACCTTGATCTGTTCTGTGATGAGCGTTCGTGACTCTGCAGTTCGAACTCGTTTATCAAAATGAACGAATCTTTTTCCGAGTCAATTCGTTCATTTTGTTCGTTGAATGAACCAAATGACTCGGAAAAAGATTAGTTCGTTTTGTTTTTCAAAGTTTTTTCAAAAGTGAACTATTCCTTTAATGTGTCTAGTATTCAATCACATTGTACTGGAATATAAAAGATTCATCAAACATACCGTACATATGTTTACACATACATATATATATATATAGGATATATATAAAGGATATAAAGGTGAAACTATTAAAGGTGAAAAAATTAGAATAATCGTGCAAAAGTTAGTTTATTTCAATAATTCAACTTAAAAGGTGAAACTAATATATTATATCTCATTATATGCAAGGTTAGATATTTCAAGCCTTCATTTGTTATAATTTTGATTATTATGGCTTAAAGCTTATGAAAACCCCAAATTCAAAAATAGAATTTAGTGAAAAGGCTTTCATATCTGTAATCCACGATCATCAAAATTATATATATATATATATATATATATATATATATATATATATATATATATATATATATAGACACACACACACACACACACACACAGGTGAAACTCGAAAAATTCGAACATGGTGCAAAAGTTCATTTATTTTAGTAATTCAACTTAAAAGGTGAAACTAATATTATATAGACTCACATGGAAAGTGAGATATTTCAAACCTTTAACACACACACACACACACGCACACACACGCATACACATGCAAATTTGGTAATCTTTTTTTGTAAACAAAAAGACTGGATGTGATAAAAAAAGAAGAAATAACTGTTTTCTATGTGAACATATTATAAAATGTAATTTATTCCAGTGATCAAAACTGAATGTTCAGCATCATTACTCCAGTCTTCAGTGTCACATGATCCTTCAGAAATCACTCTAATATGATGATCTGACGCTCAAGAAACATTTATGATTATTATCAATGAAAAGAGTTGTGGTGCTTCATATGTTTGTGGAAACTGTGATTCATTTTCTTTCCTCAGGATTCTTTGATGAATAGAAAGTTCAAAAGAACAGCATTTATTTGAAATAGTAATCTTTTTATAATGCTGGGTTGTTTTAACCCAATTTTGGGTCAAATATGGACAAACCCAGCAGTTGGGTTCCAACATTTGGGATCGTCCATATGACCCGAAATTGGGTTAAAACAACCCAGTATTTTTTTAGAGTGTAGGTTTACATGGACAACACACACAGTTTGTCAAGGGGGGTGGCTCATCTTACCCCACCAACACACTCCTACGCATCTCAACACAAACTCATGCAGAAAATGAAGATTTCAGTAAGTTAGATCTCCCGTTTATGCTATTTAATTCACAATAGCAGTGGCATGATGTCGGATATTCTTTTTTTCACACTGCACACTTAAAAAAAAGGGTTCATTGGGGTTCTATATATGAAGCATAGGGTTCTTTACTCGACTCCAAAGAACTTTTTATGCTAAAACAGGTTCTATAATGACAAGAAAAAACCCTTTTGGCACAAAGGTTCTTTATAGGTTATTATTCATTCATATATTACATTATTTTGCAACATTTGGTAGTAGTAATTAAATTATTGTTTATTAAACTGCTGTAGTAACTTAATATTATTTTAATCATGCTGATTTTTGGAGGAGAAAAACTGAAATGGCACTCTTCGTGTGATATTGATTAACTACATAAAATGCTATAAATATAGACATTTTCTAACCCCCATATCTTGAATTTTGTGATCATTCACATGCATCCATAAAAACATTTTAGGGTCTTGATGTTTGTCAATAATATGAAATATTTAATCCGGAAAAGACAAAACAAATGATAATGAATGAACCCAAAAGGTTCCATATAGAACCTTTACCCTATTGAACGCTTAAAAGGGTTCTGGTTAGAACCTTTTAGGGGTTCCAAAGACGCAGCACTGATAGAACCTTTTAAAGTTCTATATAGAACCTTTTCTTCTAAGAGTGTGAAGCAAGGAAACAAAACAAGGAAATAAAGGTTAATCCAAGTCTGGTTTCGGCGTGAGATAATCAGGATGGCACACTTTTGGTCAAATCCACATCCCTCCACAGATACAATGATCCCGTCCCTCGGCCTGCCAGTCGCTCTGTCAGCGCACTCTTTTAATTCTGTAATCAGAGACGAGCAGCTCCCGTATCGCCGTCTCCACACAGCAGCCAGTCAATACAGACATCCCCAAACACACCTCGCCTGATTCCCTCAAATGTTTTATTGAGTGTGGACATCTGGGCTACTGTAAAACACGCATTATCTGAGCTGGGAGGAGAGAGGAGCCCGTCTTTGTCCCCGCTGTCAGCCGTGGCAGAGTCGCCGCGTTTGATGGAGATTAATGAAGTATCAGGAGAGTAATACGCTTCTTCCAGCACTCTTACAATCTGGAGGAATGGACCGTCCCCGTCTTAAATAGCAAAGCTGTCAGCGCTGAGTGGACCTTTCGCTCCACAGAGCGGACACCAGAAAAAAAAGGTACAAAAGTTGTCACTGGGGCTGTACCTTTTCAAAAGGTACACGTTTGTCCATTTCATGAGCTAATAAGTACATTTTAAGTGTTAATATGGACATTTTAAGTGCTAATGTGTCCATTTCAGGAGCTAATATGTCAATTTCATGAGCTAGTATGTCCATTTTAGGTGTTAATATGTACATTTTGGGTGCTAATATGTACATTTCAAGTGTTAATATGTACATTTTGGTGTTAATATGTACATTTTGGGTGCTAATATGTACATTTCAAGTGTTGATATGTACATTTTAGGTGTTAATATGTACATTTTGGGTGCTAATATGTACATTTCAAGTGTTAATATGTACATTTTAGGTGTTAATATGTACATTTTGGGTGCTAATATGTACATTTAAGTGTTGATATGTACATTTTAGGTGTTAATATGTACATTTTGGGTGCTAATATGTACATTTAAGTGTTGATATGTACATTTTAGGTGTTAATATGTACATTTTGGGTGCTAATATGTACATTTAAGTGTTGATATGTACATTTTAGATGTTAATATGTACATTTTGGGTGCTAATATGTACATTTAAGTGTTGATATGTACATTTTAGGTGTTAATATGTACATTTGGGTGCTAATATGTACATTTTTAGTGTTAATATGTACATTTTATGTGCTAATATGTCAATTTCAGGAGCTAATATGTCCATTTTAGATGGTAATATGTACATTTTATGTGCTAATATGTACCACCAAGGTATCAATATGCAGCCTTTGGGTACAGAAGTGTACCTTTTGAATTGGTACAGCCCCAGTGACAGCTTTTGTACCTTTTTTTCTGAGAGTGTACCATAGGCCTAAAGGCTCATTCCCACAGTGAATCCCTAAAACAATTGCGTGCATTTCAGTGTGAAAACATTTCATTTCAGATGACGGCGAGGCGTGAAAACTAGTCAACACATTAAAACAAGCACTCAAAAAAAAAAAAATACGTCCATGTGTTATTCATACGACATCTGAAGTCCCAACGGACGACTGCACCTCTTCCTCTGTCACTTCCCATTCAGACGGACAACTAAAATGGAAATAACTCTCTTTCATTTGAGGAGTATTCACACTTCCCGAGGAAGCAAAATGACTCCCATCAGCTCCTCGCGTATACGTCGGGCCTGTTTGTTCCCTGTCCGGCCGAACTCAAAATAATTGACTTGAAGTGCAGATACGAACGGGTTTATGCATTCTGCTTCTGAACGGCGCACAATTAATTAGAAGAATCAATGTTCCTTTTAAAAACCCAGGAGACCATTTAATCCGAGCTCAATGCCGGCAGACTGGCTGGATGGAGGGGGACACGGAAAAAATCAATGGCTATTTGTGAATCGCGAGTACGTATTAAAGGCGGCCTCGTCTCACTGCTTCATTTGCACTTGAAAGCAGCCATCTGGAGCAGCAGGCTTGGCTTAAGCAGATATGATTACTAATAATGTGATATAGCCGTATGCTGGCCTATTCAGACGCCCTATTCCCACTGCTGAAATGAAAAAGCAGTGCTTTCTGCCTCGGGAGAAGTCAGGGACGCACACATGCAGACACAAACACGCATAAACAGGCTGAAGTGGGGGGGGATAAAGAGACGCACCAAGGGGGCCTTCGCCGCGTGTGCCATCCTGAACTTTCCTGCATGAATGCATGTTTACTTGGCTGCACTTTATTTAGCGAAATCTGACAAAACCTCCTTTTTGGGGTTTTCAGACGATTTATAAATCTGTTTCGTGTAGGGTTTGTCTATAGACCGCATCTGTGACACACGAGCACACACAAGTAAGTCATTTATTAATCGTTTTATTTAAACAAACACTTTGAGTTGACATCACATGCGTATAGGACACTGAAAGTCAATATAGACGCTTTCATCAGACGCGTTGCCATGGTGATGAGCTGGCCCAAAGTTAACTTCCGTTCTGTTCGTTTATTAGTGTTTACTGGATAATATGGCATTGACAAATGCAGTGAAAGTTAAGGTGATGAGCAGGTTGTTGAGCTGTGTGAGGTGCAACCTGACCTAGGGAGCAAACGCAATTTTAAAAATAAAAATGTCAAGGTTTCCTATGAGGGAGAAGGCGTTATTAAAATAGCCTGTTTATCTGATCTGAGTGATATAACCGGTACAATGTTTCCCATACATTTATTAGTGACAGCCCACCACATTATCAGCGCTGACCGCCACATATTGATTTCCGTGTTTTTAACCATTTAAGGTGGGAAAAACTGTAGTTGACTGTAGAGTTGCGTGCAGCCCATATTCGCACGCGCTCTCTCTCTCTCTCTCTCTCTCTCTCTCTCTCTCTCTCTCTCTCTCTCTCTCTCGCAAACACATTGACAGTGGACCAGTCTGTGTATTGAATGGTTAGTATCATAAACAGCGCAGCACCGATCCATCCAATATGCTGTCAATGTGAAGACCCATCTTTAAAAAAGGTTAGCAAGCATGCAAGAAGCCTAGCTAATAAGGAGAGCTATGTTAACCTTATCAAACTCCGCCGTCGCGCTCGCCACTATTTTTTTTTACACTGCGGTAAATCAGACACGTCGGTATAAAAACATCTTGTCTCCAATTTTTGTTCAACGGGTCTGGTAGTGTCACATTTCAGTTTGGCCAGGTAACATTTATTTTCTTTGACTGGCAAAAAATACCAGCTACTAAGGTTATAGAGTGCCAAAGTGATGACGTCACTTTGTAGGACAACTCGGAAGCTAGCGGCGCATGGGTTCCCTCGGTCGAAAAGCAATGCATTTTCCCCATAGACTTTTGGAAAATCGCAAAAAATAAGATCTGTGTTTAACAAAGGGTTGTGACCCTTACACGTTTTGTCTAGCAAGATAATCTTTACAAGTTAATCCAAAATTTATACATTTTGAAGCCTATATAAAGATTTAAAAAACACAATCAAACACAATAAAGTTTAAAAAACCACAAGCAGATTATAACTGTGTGTTCTATGTCATAGATCAAAACGTGAAAATATTTAGAGGCTTTGTTCACCACAGACCTTATTTCAGGCGATTTAGCAAAAACCCATTCAAAAATCCCATAGACTTTAGAGCGAGGGAACCGTAGTGCTAAAATGCTAACTCACTTCCGCGTTTTGGCCTACAGAGTGACGTCGTAACTTCGGCACTCTATTTACTCGTTACGGATTGTCTCCGCAAGTCTGCCGGAAGTTAAGTTTGGGCCAGTTTAATGCACATGCGCAGTACCGTTTGTTTATGTTGTCACTGCTGAAAGCGTCTATTCCCAAATAACAGGGAACTGTTTCCCGAAAGCATTGTTGGCCAACTATGGTCGCAAGTCGTTATCATTTTCCCGCTATAAGCAGAGTTTCTTTGCATGACATGTGGAGTCAATAAATCATTGTCTTAAGATGACATTCAGTACAATCTATTTCCTTTATTTAGAACAAATGTAATTTACGTTTTTAAAGGGATAGGTCACTTTGAAATAAATTTTTGGTGTGTTTTATCTTACCTCAAGGGCATCTAAGATGTAGGTGTCTTTGTGTCCACAATAGTTCCAATTTTGATATTTTTAGGTCAAACCGTTCTTGTCTGTCAGTCATATAATGGAGGTCTATGGTCACCACCTCAAAGAGCATGCACAGAGAAGTCCAAATTAAACATGATTTAATGACTCGTAAATGTAAGTACACATTGATGGCATAAGACACGAAACGAGTGGTTTGTGTGAGAAAACGAACAGTATTTATATCGTTTTTACCTCTTTTAGTCACAGTCACGACTCTGAGGGTGAGGGCGCTTCGGTCTGCGCAAGCGCTCTGGCAAGCGCCGAAAAGTGTGAAGATCTAAACATATTTAGATATAAAGATTCTTCAACAGACAACGTTTTTTTTTTCCGTAACCGCGCGAGAGATCACCTTCAGCGCTTTCCGGTGCTTGCGCAGCCCGAAGTCCCATGACTTCAGATCAGTTGGACGTGACTGTGGTTACAAGAGGTAAAAACGATATAAATACTGTTCGTTTACTCACACAAGCTGCTCGTTTCGTGTCTTAGGCCATCAATGTGTACTTACATTTACGAGTCATTAAATCATGTTTAATTTGGACTTCTCTGTGCATGCTCTTTAAGGTGGTGACCATAGACCTCCATTATATGACTGACAGACAAGAACGGTTTGACCTAAAAATATCAAAATTGAAACTACTGTGGAAACAAAGACACCTACATCTTGGATGACCTCGAGGTAAGCTAAAACACACCAAAAATTAATTTCAAAGTGAACTATCCCTTTAAGTTTGTAGAGATTTAAAGCGTCGTTTTTTGAAGAGTGCGCATGTGCGAACGTACGAAAGAACGATATGATTGAATCCAGAAATAAAGCAGAATTACTGAGAAAACGAGTTAGTCTGTTATTGGTATTTAAAAAAAAATCTAGCATAATTCAAGCTCAAACGGATTCATTAAAATAAGCTATTACTTCTGCGTCAAAATTACACTCTAAAAAATGCTGGGTTGTTTTAACCCAATTTTGGGTAAAATATGGACAAACCCAGCCATTGGGTTACATTTTTAAATGACATTTTTGACCCAATGTGCTGGGTTTGTCCATATTTTACCCAAAGTTGGGTTATAACAACCCAGCATTTTTTAGAGTGAGGCTCGGTTTCGTGACTCGTGATTAGCCTAGTTGGTTTCTTCGATGATGATGATGTATCGTATGTTAAAGCTGCGAGTTAAATCGTCACGGGAACATTTTTCTAAAACATTTTAGTTGGACATTAGGCTATTAGTGTTCATAGTGTTTGCAGAAATAATAAAATGAAATATTCCCTTAATGTTTTTTTCTAATGATCACAATAACCTTGAAAAAAAGATTTTAACTTTTAGGGAAAAAAAACAAAGAACGTTAGCTCTAGAACGTTAGAAAAGAACAAAAACGTTAGCTAAACGTTCTCATAACTTGTTTTTGTTAGCTGGGTTGCTCCTTTAGACGTTCATGGTGAGTTCCTGCAAAGACATTAAAACTGTTCAAATCGCTAAAAAAGAAAGAAATTCTGTGTATGAAAGTTAAATTACAGCTTATTTAACACCATTGACTTATAAGGAATATGAATGGGGACAAATAGAGATTACAATGAGGAAAACAAACGGTATGTGTCAAATCCCTTGGGCTATTGCTAATAAGGGTTAAAGGGCTGTCTCAATTACACACACATACACACAGGGATTACTGCATAAGACGCTTTAACTCAATCTCCTTCAGGCTACTGATTAACCTGATCTATCCGGATAAAATATCACTTCACATCTCTCAGTTCACACACTGATTGAATTTTTTTTTTTCACACTTTAAACTGGTTTATAAATGCAAAGTGGTTTGTGTTATGAGTCCAATTTTACTAATCCTCACCATAATTTAGTGTATAATGGGTCCATATATATCAAACAATACAACATATATTGGAGTATATAGTGCTACCTTGAACAGATGGAGTTTATTTAATTAATGATTTGATTAGTTTGTTTTATATAATGACTCCTTCCATAATTAGTTAATTAAAATTATATGATTAAAAATAACATACCTGTTTCTGGTTATAACATGCTCTCATAATAAGAACTTTAATATTTTGAGGCCCTGTAAATGCAAGTCACACTAAATGTCTGATTGTCATATGAACTTGAAAACTGATTTCATACATCCACAAAAAATCACCAAAACACTTGTTTATTAGCCTAAATAATTAAAAAAAATGGCTAAACTAAAACTCTTAGAGCGTTTATGACTAGGTTTATGGGTGTTTATGACAAGTGCTTTCACAGTTAAAAATATTGGGTTGTTTTTTAACCCAATCGTTAGGTTACACATGTTGGGTCATTTTCCAAAAACAAAAAATTGGGTCATTTTTAAAATCGTTGGGTCATTTCTGGTAATAACCCGACCGTTGGGTTAAATATGTGTGCTGTATGTACACTTGTGTATTTTGCATTTATGTACACAATTAAATTGACTCCACGATATTTAATTTGCACTCTAAAAAATGCTGGGTTGTTTTAACCCAATTTTGGGTCAAATACGGACAAACCCAGTTGTTTGGGTTAAATATATTGCATTTTTTTAATCCAACAATTGGGTTTGTCCATATTTGACCCAAAATTGGGTTGAGTATTGGTTGTGGAGACAATGGGGTGGTATAGCACCTTCCCAACTTTGGGTTATTTTAACCCAGTGCATTGGGGTAAAAGCCAGTTGGGTTAAAAGTAACCCAACAGTTAAGTTAACTACACTATAAACAATGCTGGGTTGTTTTTAACCCAAATTTGGGTCAAATATGGTCAAACCCAAATGCTGGGTTAAAAATGCAATTAAAAAATTTACAGTTGAAAGTGGAAGCTGAATTTGGGTTAAAATTTTAAATGACATTTTTAACCCAACATTTGGGTTTGTCTATATTTGAGCCAAATTTGGGTTAAAAACAACCCAGCATTGTTTATAGTGTAGTTAACTTAACTGTTGGGTTACTTTTAACCCAACTGGCTTTTACCCCAATGCACTGGGTTAAAATAACCCAAAGTTGGGAAGGTGCTATACCACCCCATACACTCTAAAAAATGCTGGGTTGTTTTAACCCAATTTTGGGTCAAATATGGACAAACCCGAAATGTTGGGTTAAAAATGTAATGTAAAAATTTAACCCAACGGCTGAGTTAGTCCATATTTGACCCAAAGTTGGGTTAAAACAACCCTGCATTTTTTAGAGTGTAGTTGGGCTACCCGTTGGGTTATTTTTAACCCAACATTATTAAGTGCTTTGATATCCGGAATGGCAGGTATTTTAAGTGTGACTCAAATGCTTGTGATTCCCACAGTAAACAATGCGCTGTACTTATCTCAGGTTTCATCTGAGAACTTCATGTATGTTTTTGTTCTCTCACACCCTGCTTCTGTTCTCTTCTTAAGACCTCATTAGTTTAAACAGGTGTTGTGCAGTTTACCTGCAGGGCTCACGTTCCCTCAGGGACGGCGTTAAACAGCCACTCAGCCGTGACAATACCGTGCGTTAGAATGCTAATCCACAGGTATTAAGGAGAATTTTCCACAGGGAAGAAACCTTCTGTTTTCATCTGTGGTCTGTAGATGTCAGTGGATCCATGTGGTTCTTTTGGAGATGTTCTTCAGAAATGTGTTTCACAGTGGATTAGTGCATAGTATCACCTGCAGATTTCTGTTTCATAAAAATACACTGTAAAAATGGATATGCTTTATCTAATAAAAAAAAAAGCAAAAAACATGGGAACAGATTACAAGCAATGTTATTAATTAAATTGAACAAATTAGAATTTAGAAATAATCAAATTAATTCCTTAAAAGTGAACCATTTAAAATGAGTAAAAACAATAAAAAAAAACATACATTTAAGTCACCATTATGACGATCGGTGTTTGTTTCAAAATTACGGTTTTCTCCTTGTTAACATCAGGCGTCTTCAATGATGGCAATATAAAATAAAGAGTTCTTTATTAATCTTTGACGTCTGTCTGTTAGTGAGATATTTTTGTTAATTTTTTTTTTGTGTAAACTTTACTCATTTTAAATGGTTAACTCTATTCTAATTTGTCACATTTAATTAATAATATTGCTTGTAATCTGTTGCCACAATTCTATTGATTAGATAAAGCATATGCATTTTTACAGTGATAGTGTTTGAAACTATATGCATTTTGGAGCGATATATCTTTAAATCATGCATGATTCATGCATGAGTGCAACGAAATTGGGTTGCAAGCGGTTTGATCCAAAAGACTGTCTCTCGGCCACTGCATCTCCACTTCCTCCATTCCCCTGATGCAATATCCCTGAAATCCCAGCAGAATATCCTCCACACCCAGCAATCTTCCAGACCCCCCACCAGCCCCCATGCTGTCCGTATCCTGTGATGTGATGGGCTCTGGAACGCTTTTCCCAGCCTTGGGCATTTCCTGCGAACGCTGAGATGTGTCGCAATGGTATTACCTCAGACAGTTAAAACGAATGCCTCACTCTCACACACGAACACACACACACACACACTCTCACATTTGATTCTTTTATTTGGACCAATACTGATTAAAACAACATATTCACAAAGAGCCTGTTTTACCTGACAACACACATCGCCAATAGTCACATCCACATGAATATATAAATAAATAGGATATGGATAAAACAAAAGTGACATCGCCTTCTCCAAACGTGCAAACTGCCTATTGCTGACACACAACAGTATTTGACTATTTGCTTAGAGGTCTTTTTACTCAGTCCAGCAATTTGCAATCCTCTGACGCATAATCTGTGCACATGTCCTAGATAACGAAAATCAGAATGATCATTTTTGTGCTGTAACCACATACTACACACACACACACACACACACACACACACACACACATCTGACTCTGAGATCGACTGCTCCACTTTATGGCTTAAAGTAGCAGTGTGCCGTTTTTTTTTCTATGTGAAAATACTTCCACATCTAAAGAGAGCCATCCTTGGGTCGATTTCAGTGAAGAAACATTTTAGAAACTCCACACAGCAACATTGGCTCAACCAATTTGAAAGGGGACCTGTATTTAGTTTAAGTTTTTAGGAAGTTTAGTTCATCCAAAAGTTCAAATTCTGTCACATGTTCTCGCCCTCATTGCCGTTCCAAACCCATACGAATTTAGTTTGTCTAAAGCTGAGAGATTTCTCTCCACATTGAAAGTCCATTCCATTCAAACTTTAATGCTTGAAAATGTTCACAAACACATTGTAAAAGTAATTCATATGAATCTTCTAAAGAGACATCATTGCTTTATTTGATTAAGACCATTTTGCAAGATGTAAACAAAACTGGTCCAGAAGCACTTCCTGTTTCGGTTTTTTAACACCACATAAAAGCTGGGGTAAAATGAACATATAAAACTGAATCAAAAAGATAAACAAACATCTTTAAGATTTTTTTTTATACATGTGAAATAAAGAAAACAGTTACAAATTGAAACAGGAAGTGTTTCTGGACCAGTGTTGTTGTTTAGGCTACATCTTGCAAAATGGTCTATTCAAATGTAAACTGATCAACGCAGACACACACATCAAATATGATAAACTGAACCGTGATGCACAAGAATAACCTTCAATGGTTTAAAGTCCCTGTGGTGAAATAAAGCTTTTAATGTTGTTTATATGTCTATGTGGTGTTTTTAATATGCTTTAAGACAAACCATGTGTGAATTCATAAGTCGACAGCATTGGTGAGTAAAACTGCAGTGAACCAAAGACAGTCTCAAAAACACGGTTTGTGTTTCTGACGTCGGACACTATCAGATCAACGTGTGATCGTCATCCAGTGGATCTCTGAGCTGAGTCAGTGAGTGGAGGCGTGGCTCATTTGCATATTCATAGAACCGCGTATAGAGAGCTTAAGTCCCTCCCCTTCCGGTCGACCACTATGGGACCTTATTTCGGAAAAATATTGTATGGTAGTCAATGGCGAGAGACAACAAATATTTTGATCTCCTTTGAATTGTGCCCTGAATTACACATATGATGTTTGTCTATTTAAAAAATACATTTTAAAGTAAAGAAAGTCACAGTTTGATGTGAAACCGTTGAGGTATACGACTGTGAAAATATGTAATTACAAAGACTACAAACCCCAAAGGCGCACATTTTCTCTCAATGAATGAAGCTAACTTTACTGAGGCTAATGTCTGTCATTGTTTCTATAGACTTGCGTTATAATCGTAACGTTACGCCGTCATACCTGAGTGTTTTGTACCAGACTGTAAACACACGAGCAGCGGATCTCGCTCATTGTTTCGCTTACCGGGAGATGTAGTTCATTGAGCGATTTTCACATAAAACTAAAAGTTACTCTTCTCTTTTATGACGAACTGCGACGTTTTTGACTTTCAGAATTATCTTTTAAATTGACAAACATCATATGAGTAATTCAGGGCACAGTTCAGACGGAATAAAAAGATAAGTTGTCTCTCGCCATTGACTACCATACATATTTTTTTCCGAAATAAGGTCCCATGAGCCGGAAGCGGAGGGGCGGGACTTATGGTGCGTTCTATTATTCATCCGTCTCGGAGATCCGAATCGGACGACAGACGTTGCCTAGCAACACGCCCCCTTTCCTCGGATTTCTCCTCTCGGACGTCGGACCACCGTGAGGACACCGAGCAAGAATTCCGTTTCGGAATTCAAGATGGCTGCGCCCTGTGACTTGTACGAATGAATTGTTTTCATTGTTTTTGAACCGCTTTGGTATTTGAAATGACGGTTATAATCACTCGTGTTACTGCGTCCCCTGTGGGTATGGGAATCGGTTGTTGTGAGTGCAATTACTAACGTTGCTAGCGTTGTTAACAGAAGATTAACATGAAAAACATTAAATAAAGTGAACATTTTCAAGTTCAAATGGCTGCGTTTTGATAAGGTGTAGTCATAATATTTTTTTATTTTTTTAAATGTAAGTGCCTGGTACTCGGCCAGTGCTACCATGACAACAACTCTCTCCGACTCGGACACGCAAAACATAATAGAACGCTTGAAGTGTGGACGTGACGTCAAATCCGAGGTCCGAGACGGTTCGTTGGGTATAATAGAACGCACCATTAGGCTCTCTATAGAGTGCCGAAGTTACGACGTCACTTTGTAGGCCAAAACACGGAAGTGAGTTAGCATTTTAGCACTCCGGGTTCCATCGCTCTAAAGTCAATGGGATTTTTGAATGGGTTTTTTGCTAAATCGCCTGAAATAAGGTCTGTGGTGAACAAAGCCTCTAGATATGTTCACGTTTTAATCTATGACATAAAACACACCAGTTATAACCTGCTTGTGGTTTTTTAAACTTTATTGTGTCTGACTGTGTTTTTAAAAAAACTTTATATAGGCTTCAAAATGTATACATTTTGGATTAACTAATAAAGATTATCTTGATAGACAAAATGTGTAAGGGTCTCTTTGTTGAACACAGATCTTATTTTTTGCGATTTTCCAAAAGTCTACGGGGAAAATGCATTGCTTTTCGACCGAGGGAACCCATGCGCCGCTAGCTTTTGTGTTGTCCTACAAAGTGACGTCATCACTTCGGCACTCTATAGCCTACTAAATGAGTCAAAAGTGAAGAGTTAAAGCTATTTTAAGGCATGAAGATTTGTTTTCAAGGAAAAAAAAAACTTTAAATATGTCATTTTGGTGATCGAAGATGAGTTTTAAGGGATGAAATGATTGACTACAGGGGGACTTTCAAGTTTAATGCTTGTGTTTTTGGACATGAATAATGCCTCAAATTGTGTGGCTTATTGAGGAGAGACGCTGTTACTTTTCTAAATGACCAACCTCACCACTTTCAACTGATGTGCAATAAATTAGTGGGAATATGCTGATGAAAACCACGTGGTGTGGTAAACCCAGAACAACCCAGTATTGTGGTGTGAGTTTGCATACAATCTAAACAATCCTGGGTTGTTTCAACCCAAATTTGGGTCAAATATGGACAAACCCAAATGTTGGGTTAAAAATGTTAATTTAAAATTTGAACCCAACTTCAACTTTCACTTTTTAACTGTGTATTTTTTTTATTGCATTTTTAACCCAACATTTGGGTTTGTCCATATTTGTCCAATAGAGGTAATATGCTGATGAAAACCACATTACAGTGTGGCAAACCCAGAACAACCCAGTATTGTGGTGTGAGTTTGCATACACTCTAAACAATTCTGGGTTGTTTTCAACCCAAATTTGGGTCAAATATGGACAAACCCAAATGTTGGGTTAAAAATGCAATTAACAGTTGCAAAATGAAATTTTTAACCCAACATTTGGGTTTGTCCATTCAACCCAAATTTGGGTTTGTCCATATTCAACCCAGATTTGGGTTCAAACAACCCATGTTGCACATTTCCTTAGTATTATTGCAATCCAACCCGATCTCACGACCAGGTCGTACGAATTCGACGAATGATTAAAAAGTGGCTAATTCGTAACAATTCATACGACCTCACTCGTACGAATTAGTACGATTTTGCTAAAACGTACATATTTTACGAATTGGCCAATACGTATGAATTCGTACGAATGACCTAACCCTTACCCCGCCCCTAAACTTAACGTCACGTGGGTTTAGACAAATCGTACAAATTCGCACGAGTGCGGTCGTACGAATTAGTACGAATTAAACATTTTTTACTCATTCGTCGTATTCATACGAATTGGGCGTGAGATAGTGTTGTTGCAATCATGTTTGGTGCCAGATTACACAGTGCAACTTTAAACCAGTATTATACTATATAAAGAACATGAAGCATTTGTAACATGCTAATTATACACATTCTGTAAGGGGTGATGGTGTTAGGTTTACAGCTGGAGTCGAGCTTTAACACCCATAAGCAGCATGAGTCAGATTTTAAGACCCGGTCTGAACTCTTTTAACTCGGCGTCGACGTGCTTTAACTCGACGCTTTTGTCATTACAAATCCACCATAAAATTCACTTGCATACGGCCAATCTGTCTGTGTGCGAAAACACGGCGGTTCTGTTAAAAGGTCACAACACATCAGCAGTCACAAAAAAAAGATATGCAACCCTTTATCCACGCTCCCTTCATCCGTGTAACAGTCCTTATGTTAAGAATTTCACACTTTATTTAACTTGCCTGTTGGTATCAGTGTCAGTGCACTAGATGAAGCACATACTCCCCTGATAACAAGAAAACGAGACTGAGACGGCTTTGAGGACGCAGTCAGAGATGTGGATCATGTGAGTGTGGATTTCGGACTGGATTTGGACGTTTCGGCAGTAATTTCTCCCCCTGTGTAAAAGGGAAGATGTGTGTGTAGACGTCTGAGCTCTCTGATCACTGGAGGCTGAGCTCATCTGGGCCCTGACATCCTTCCCTCCGCCGGCCTCTTTATAACGACCCAGTTTCAGCACATCAGATGTAATAAAGCCCGCCTCCGTGTCCTCGCGGATTACGCTGCAGGATACCTGTGGAGAAGTCGGCTCGCGGAAGAGAGAAAAGGAATAAGGGAGACTTAGACGTGTGTGTTGGGGTTTCTGTGGGCGTGGTGAGGAAGGATTTATGGGTGTAAAGGACAGAAAACTCTTCCCTCATAAACACAGAGCTTCAGTCCTGCTATAAACACACACCAGCCTTCAGTCTCAGACATGTTGATTGAGAGAATATAGGCACACATTTGAGATAAAGCAGACTTTAACGTTAGGTGTACGGGCTGAGATGAGTGTGATGTTATTTATTTTCTCCGGAAAATGAGTAACACACACCTGATACCCGTCACAAGCACACAAGCGCATTCTCATCCCAATTCGTCATATAACTGACGTTTTGGGACGTCTTTTGACCATTCGTCAATATACGACTTTTTAGGTACCCCTTAAACGTCGGTAGATGACGTTATGGGATCCTAACTCTACCCCATACCTAAACCTAACCCTAAACCCAACTCGTCACCTAACTGACGTTAAAGGTAAAGCGTCAGTTGTATGACGACCCGGGATCGTCATCTACCGACGTTTAAGGGGTACCTAAAAAGTCGTATATTGACGAATGGTCAAAAGACGTCCCAAAACGTCAGTTATATGACGAATTGGGATGAGAATGTGTTGGTTTTGCAAGTTGGGCCCATAACAAATTGAGAATGAATCATTCTTCGGGGACAAATCAGTTTGATTTGTGAACAGAATCCTCTACAATCACTTTCGATGTGTGTGTTTTGATTTTGGCAAATCAGTTTTTGGCGAATGCAAACAATGTGATTATTGTTCATGAGTCCAACAACAATATGGAATAACATGCTGATGTGATTTGTGATTTTGCTGCTCAAGAAACATTTCTGATTAATATTTATGTTGAATGAATAGAAAGTTCACAAGAGATTTATCTGAAATGTTAAAAATGTCTTTTGTCACTTTGATTGAAAGTCCATGCTGAATAAAAGTAAGCCATTACTTTCTTTAATTTCTTTCAAAAAAAAAATATATATATAAAAAATCTTACTGATCTCAAACTTTTGAAATGTAGTGTAACATTAAAAAGCTTTCTATTTCAGATGCTATTATTTTGAATACAAAACAAATGTTTTAATTTCTGAGAACCTTTTATACACATAGTTAACATACAAACACTGACATTTATGTGATAGGCCTACATATATAATATTTTGAGTGTCCCTTATTTTCATATAAAGAACCACGATTGTCCTGTTTTTGCCTTTTCTGAAGTTGGCAGCACATATGCTGGTTGTTTGTTTGCTGGTCGCTAGCACTATACCAGCAAACCAACCTGGACCAACATTGAATTCATGCTGTTTAATGCTGGATTTTTGAGCTAACCAGCCAATTAAGGTCTTCAAAATCACTTTAATCTTCGACGCAGGTATTGAAGCCAGAGGTCTTTGACAGAAAATCTGAAAGCCGTCCTTCATTTTGTAACTGTAATTCTCACTCCTGTCCACTTGGTGGCGAGTGCACTCTTGCTGACTGTCAAATCAAAGGTCAACGAATTTCAGAGTGAAGTGACACGTTTACAAGCTGTTTTATTGACTTAATTCTGCAGTTGAAACACTGATGAACGATTACATGAAACGGATTTTGGTAAGTTGGACTGTATCTGTCTACATATTTTTTGTTTATGTTTATTCATGTTCGCTTTGTAACGTAGTAAAGAGGAAAGAGGATGATCGCCTTCACTCGCAGAACTGAGGCGCCTCTCGCGACACATTAAAGAGCGCGAAAACGGTGCTTGAATTTTGTGATAAAATAGACAGAATTTGAAAGCTGAGACTTTTTTTCATATCAAAAGTTACAAAGTTTATTACGATTTATTGGACAAACATTCATGACAAAACCTGAACCAGTCTCTGTTCAACTTTCTCTTAAATAGGCCTACATAAATGCATTCATCTAGCCTTGTCCTGTACATTCGTGAATAAAAATGAAAATGTCAGCAAAAACAGCCTATAAAATGGCTTATCATCATTCAAATGTGAAAATTAATATGATGGGTAATAGATTATGAGGAATTTTTACGACCCTGTCCATGTCCATCACAAGTCTAACGCGACCTGCTCACATGCGCCTTTTTTTGTTGTTGGACTAATAACTTTGTCCAATGCTTGGGCCATTGTTTCAAAGTCGAAAAATACACAGATAATACAGAACACCAACAAACTACGATGAAAAACAACAGCTTTGACAAGCTTTTAGGCTAAGGTGTTAGTGCCCGGTAGGCCTACTAGACATTGTAGGATTTTAAGCTGTTCTAGACGAAAGATGACCAATCATGGTACAGTGAGAGAAGTTTTAAAGATGGCTGTCGTCACAGTCTTGCGACCAAAGATGGCCTGCGATAATTTAGCATGATCATCCAACCCAATCTCACAGCAATTTGTGCGAATTTTACGAGGTGACTTATTCGTACAAATTAGTACGATTTTTGCTACATGTACATATTTTACGAGTTGGCCAATTTGTATGAATTCGTACAAACGACCTACCCCTGACCCCGCCCCTAAACCTACCCATCACGTGGGTTTAGACAAATTTGTATGAGTGACGTCATAAAAATTAGTACGAATTAGCCACATTTTAATCACTCATACGAATTCCTACGAATTGGTCATGAGATAGCGTCATCTCACAGTGTTTGCTGCTGTACTAGCCAATAAAAATACAGCATGAAATGGCGTATTGATCGACACAAAGCTCCATTTAGTAGTGTGTGTATGACACACCAATTCGTATTTCCGTTTTTGGCGTGCTATCAAGACGCATAATCACTTTTCAGCGTGTTTATGAACGCCGTTGACTTAACGTTATATAAATATATGACTTACCTCAACCCCGTCCCTAAACCTAACCGTCACTGGGGTTAATGGCTTTTATGACTGTTCCCTTACCATCCTAGGACATAAAAAGATATGACTTACCTCAAACCCATCCCTAAACTTAACCGTCACTGGGGTTAATGGCGTTTATGACTGGACATTTGACGGCGTGTACAGACACGCGGAATGACGCGGATATGGCGTAGACATACACGCGGATACATGCGGTTAGCTCAAAATGCGTAGAGATAACACGCCGCTTGACTCGAAAGTGGCGTGTATGTTTACACAAAAGTCATGATGTCATGTTGGTCCTGCCAAGTTGACCAATGAACAATGAAATAGCAATGAACATGAAAAATCATGAAAAAAGGTTGAAACCTCAGATTGTTTTCATGACAAGTGTTCAAAAGATTGCATTCATGCAGTTATTTTAGAAAAAAAGGTCTGAAAATGTTTTAATTATTAAGAAAAAAATAAATTCAGGAAGCTATCACGTATATGCGTGTTCTTTGTACGTGTTTCTTAGAGGTTGAATTCAAATCAAAATCTGCCAAACTTCCCATACTACTTCTGAATAGGATGTCTACTTCATAAATTGTATGAACATTGTAAAAATAAGGGTTCATATAACTCAAAACAAATGGAAGTGGAGGTGCCCTTATATGGGCAGTAATGGAGTCTGGTTGTGCCCTAGTGAAAAGGTTTGGTACTGCGCCCAAACAAAATCTCACTGAAAGCTCATTTTTTTGAGTTATCAACCTACGATTTTAAACAGAACTTGTTCAGATTTTTGGCTTTGATTTTTCTGCAGTTTTAGAGTAGCCCAGGTTTTGAAAAAATATATTTTATATAAAATATGAATAATCAATTTTTTTACATTGTACATTTCCATAAACTCAAACTTCTATAACTTTTTTTTCTGTTTCACTTTCTTAATTTATGTCACTTCAACAAAAATAAAAAACAAGACGCCTATATTCCAAAGCATTCTTGAATTACAACCATTTAAGTTTGAAATGTGACAGTTAAGGGTTCTTTAACCCCTTAGCTGCCATCCCCCTTTTTGAGAATGGGGGTTAAAATGCACTATTCAAACTTAAATGGTTGTAATTTAAGAATGCTTTGGAATATATACCCAAGTTTGATCTTGTTTTAAAGACAACACTCAGCAGAATATTGCTGAAGTGAAAACACTTCAAAAAATGAAAGTATGAAAAAGTTATGGAAGTTTAAATTGACAGTAAATCAAATATACTGTCCTATATTTTGTCATTTTATATAAAATATATATTTTACAAAATATTTTTTACTCTAAAATTTCTATAAAATCAAAGCCATAAATCTTATCAAGTTATGTTCCAAATTTGAAGTTGATATCACACAAAATTGAAGTTCCCATTAGATTTTATTTAGGCGTAGTACCAAAAATAGCCACCGGGTGCCATTAAATTCCATTGAATTTAGTTGTATACATTCTGCCTTAACAAATTAATACATTTCTGTCCAAATATCAGTTTTGTCATAAAATTTGGAACCTTGAGACTCAGACCTTTCTGACAATATCAGTTTTGTCAAGATTAGAAAAGGTTTTGATCATAAATTATGAAATATAATGACGCCATTAATGACGATTTAATGAAAAAGGGGAGGAGCCTTATAAAACAAGGACCGTTTCTATGGTAATGCAATGTTCAATTATAAAACAGTTTTCACACAATGAATTCTGAGTTTATAAGCTTTCAAATGATACCTAATTTATGATAACTACTAAAATATGTGATATAATAAAAAAGGCGATAAAAAATATTATATTTTAGAGGATAATAAATATAAATATTATCATTTTTAGAGGATAATATTATACTATTTTTTTTTTGTTGAAAAATACTAGATTATATGTTTTATAATGAACTTTTAGCATAAAAACAGAAGTTTCAATGATTAAAAGTGGGTGCATCGACTTTTTGTGACAAAGGTCAAAACTCCTGTTATGATGCAGATTTTTTGAGGTGCACTCTTGTCATAAATTCATCAATTACTCTTCCTACATAATTTTTTAACACAAAACAGGGGTAGAATATCTATTTAGAAGTCTTAGACCTTTCCAACGATATATAATTTGTCTTAATTAGATTAGGATTTAATAGAAATATAGTGAAGTAAAGGTAGGCGTCCTGGTACCGGGACGGTGACAGTAAAGGGGTTAAGAACATAGAATCTTTACTAAAGAACAAGTTGGTTGTGGAAATTCCAAAGTTCTCTAATGGCATCATTCTGTATTTTAAGAGCGTTCGACCGTTACGCGGATGTTTCCGACGGAAGTGAACCGTACAACGCGTTTCTGCACAACCAAGTTTTGTTTACACAATCGCCAAGTTTACAGGGCTCTAGAGTGCGACCAATTTGGTCGCAAATGCGACCAAAATTTGAAAAGGTGCGACCAAAATTTTCCCTAGGTCGCACCCGTGCACCTAACGTTCTCGCATGATCGCATCTGCTGACTCTCCCCAAACGAAAATGTTTTTCTCCTTGCACGTATAGTGAAATGCTCCGTTGCTGTGTGATACGAAATAAACTGAGACCTGAACGTGAACACCAGAGAATCAGTAACGGCAACCAGCAGCAGAAGAAACAGACGACGAAGAAAGTTTTAAAAATGTTGGCTACTTTTTATGGCTAGGTATATATTCTCATATTCAAAAACTAATTCTCATTTTACGAACCCGTTGGGCTATGCTGTGTTCAGTTGATGAATGAACGGAAGATTGTAGCGCGCAACGCGCATCCCATCCAATACATCGCAATAATCTTTGTGCTTTGTTACTATTGATATGAAACAAAGTCTCAGATTTTAAATTAGGTCCGTTTTCTTACGAAATTCAAGAACATAAATAGTGTATTGACGCTGTGGCGTGAGATCGCTCTGACTCAGCTCAAGTGAAGCAGCAGCGCGGAGCGCACATGAGCTTCTCTTCCGCCTTAATAAAACCATTTACAGCGTGAAATAAACATGAACGAGCATCTGAAAGTGTGTTAAAAGATAGAGTACAACTTAGCGAAATCCGTATCTTTCACATAGAATCGCTCAATCAGTGATCCATTTCATCCGCGTCAGTAAAAGGCGTGTAAACAATGTAATGTAACGTCACATTTACCTCAGAGAAAAAAATAAAATCCAGTGACCATAAACTCGTTAGCCAGCTAGAAAAATTAACTCTAGATCAGCATTTTGCCAAATATATGCACCATATTACATATTCAGTATAATTTTTTAACGTTTTTCAATATTTAATGCATGTTGTTTGAAAAAAAATCTGACAAGCTTTTATGTAGCCACCATTTAAATGTTTATATTTCATATTACATTATTATTATAAAAATAAATAAAAGTGTAATTTAAGTGTTTGTGTACAAATCAGGTAATTTTTACCTTCAATATTATAGTAGGCTAATGAAGCATATGGGCTACAACTGACTCCCAGTTTACAGCATTAGTTGAGATTTGTTTTCCTTGAGAAAATTTGCCATGTATTGTACCTGATATCCAAAATAATCAATATTGAATCGAATTGTGAAATTGGTGTCAATACCCTGCCCTTACTTGAACAATGTAAAAACAGCTCTTTAAATTTTTAATTTTTTTTTAAGATTTATATTTTTATATACAATATAATTGTGCTTCAAAAAAAACTACATCTTATTCTTTTTTAAAAGCATTTACATAATATATATGAATATACGGAGCGTGATAAAAACGTGGCCTTGAAATTGTGGCGTTAAATGTGATGCGAGACGAAAAAAATTTGAGTGCACCTAAATCTTGTGCTGGTGCACCTAAATAAAAAAGTTAGGCGCACCAGTGCAACCAAGGCAAAAAGTTAGTCTGGAGCCCTGGTTTACCACACTGATGCACTTTATGAAATAACCACATGTAAACAACTGAAGGAATGGTCGCTTTTCTTACAAAAGCAGCAATTACAAGACACATCCGTCTCAATGAAATCAAGTTTGTGAATCAGACTCTCTAATATAAGACAGTTTATATGCATGGCCGAGGGAACGAAGCTCTGACAGATGAATAAAACAAATGACGTTCCGGCCAAGCATCAATTTGACTCGCGTCTGTCGGTGAGCAACCCTGCTCTGCCGCGCACGGCCGCAGAACTGTTGAGCGCTTTTAATTATGTGTGTAATAAGATCGGGGTCAACATATTTCATGCCAGGAAAATGATGTGTATTTAATGGCTCCCATATATTACCTTCCCTGTGTAACATCTCTGACAGAGTGCCTGTAAGTTTGCCTACCATTAATCAGCATCAGGGTTTGTCTAGCTGGAGAGGAACAGATGAGCGCGCGATGTTCGCCGTGTGGGGCATTCTGGGAAGGGGTGGGGAGCCTCGATGCAGAGCAGGCTGATAGATAACATTCACCTCAAGGGTGCCTAATAAAGCATGTTACAGGGCTTAGCAGGGCAGCGTTACAGACTGCAGTTTTTACAGTGTAAGATGTATTGGGTTAATATAGCTACTCACTGGTGCTTACCTGACAGAGTGGCTTTGGTTCAGGAGCGAGGCTGGCTGTAATCAGTTATGCGGCTTTGCCTAATGAGCTGACTTTCTTGTTGCTGTTGTTCGGCTCTAAAGTGAACATGAAACGCCATTCACAAGCCATTTTGCTTGGGGAATGAAGTCTGAGGCCGTTTGGAAAGTCTGGGATTCAAAATGTCATTTAAACCTTGAAATAAACGGCATGTTTTTAGTAAAACGAGTTTTCTAATAAAACTGTAAAAATGAAATAATTATATTATTGGCCATGTAGAGTCTGATATATGAAATAATAGTCAGAAAAAATAATTGTGAGTGGGACAGTTTAATAAAAATGGACAAAATCTAAAAATAAGTTGATATTTATGTTTTTAAGTTTCATAAATAATGTGAAAAAAACTTAATTTTATCCAGAGGCTCATACTGAGATAAAAATATGCAATTTTGAGCTGATGTGGATATTTAAATGGATGAAATAAGGTGAAATGCACCTCTGGTCAGATCATTAGCTCTGTACTTGTACTCGGCATAATAATAATAATAATGACAATAAAGTTGAATCTGAATCTGAAATTCTGATAGCTATTCTGATAGTAAGTCTTAACAGACTAAATTGCATTTAAATATATCTGCCAATGATATGTCTTAGTAAAATGATATATAAATAGGCCACCTAGTTTTATGATCAACGCTCTGTAATTTCAAAACCTAACGTAATGCAATACAGTGATGAGTGAGAGATTAACAAATAAATGTAAAATGATTTTTCTACAAGAAAAAGTTTGGATAATCAAGTAAATCTATGTTGCTTCAGTCCAGTCACTGTTCATTTTGAAATATTACTAACAATCTAAAAGTTATAATTAATATAAATATTAGGGCTGTCAAAACGATTAATCGCATCCAAAATAAAAGTTTGTGCTTACATAATATATGTGGGTGCACTGTGCATAATTATTATTTGTATATAAATTCACACACATGCTTGTATATATTTAAGAAATATTTTCATTTATATTTTCATGTATATAAATATTTTATATATAAATAATATTTTATTTTCTTAAATATAAATGCATGTGTGTTTTTTCTATATATACAAAATAATTATACACAGTGCCCCCACATATATTATGTAAACAGAAACTCTTATTTTGGATGCGATTAATCGCGATTAATCGTTTTGACAGCCCTAATATATATAAATCAATGACAAATTCACAGCAAAACATTCTTGATATTTTAATTTAGAGGCTTCAGAATGTGTATTAAATATGATACAGTAGGCTTTTTTCAGTGTCAATTAAAACATACAATCAGTTTACTTAAATTATTATGCTAATAAAATATATTTTTTTAATGAAAACTGTTTAAAAAAGTAGGGAGGGGGCGTTTTCTTCTTTTTTCTGAAGGAAACAGCAATAATAAAAATTTATAAAAAAAAATAATAATTTAATAAAAATTTTAATTTAATAAAAAAAAAATTATTTGAAAAAAAATATTTGAAAAAAAAAATGCAGGACATTTTATCCATTGGGAATTGAGTGGATTGTTCAAAGTGGGAGTTATATAACATGTGAGTTTAGTGTCTAAATAGATATTAGTCTTGCTAAAGATTATCCAAAGCCCACATACGATATCACTCTCAAAGAAAAAAAGAGTTTAATGGTTTGTGGAAAATGTTATTATTTAGGAAATAAGTATTATAGCTATATATGTTTGAACAGTATTATTTTCTGTATGTGTGACTTTGGTTTGACTTTCTGAAGCCTGAAGAAGGCCTGGAATGAGCACACAATTATATTCTAATGGGACACATAAATACCTGTATCTAAAAATATCAATAGGGTGTGTTAACTTCTAAGTCTAGAATTCTTTGCATCAAAGATCTCTGAGAAGTAATCTTTATAAAAGAGAGAAATAACAACAGGTTCTATAAAACACTAGGGTTCTTTAGTCATGCTTTATACCAAAAAAAGTTCTACATTGTGGAAATGGCTTAAATGATTGCATAATAATTTCATGTTTAATAGGTCATTTCAGTATCTTCTAGTGATAAAATATGTTTATGAGCTGCTTAATTCATAAAATTTAATTCAAACTTAAAACTACCTCCATAAAATGATCTCATAATGGGAATCCCTAAAAGATTCTATAAATGAAGCGCCGGACGGAACCCTCGAAGATTCCATATGGAACCTTTTCTAGAGTGAAGAGGAGAGATAAAATAGAGTTTTCACTAAAAGAGACATTTTAATTTCATGTTGACTTTCAGGATGTTTGTGGCTGCATCTGCATGCATTATGGTTGTTAAAAAGCTGAATAGAAACTCAATATAAGTCTCCTGTTTGCAGAATAACATGTCTAAATCCTTTGTATTAATACTAATGAGCCTCTTCTGACCCGCATCCCACTGTAACCACAATAGGAGGCCTAAGAATTCAACAAGTTTCAAGGCATCATCACAAACTCCTTTATTCTCTTAAGAAACATTCCCTGGAACAAATACAAAGGCAAATATCTGTATCGATGCAAATCCCTCTCGTGTGTTTCGACAGGATCCGAGACGGGGGTGTGGAGGAACCGGACCCCCCCGCGCGGAGACCCACACGCGGCCGCATGAAAAGCCACATCAATTTCAGCACAGACAAGCGCCGTCACACAGATTAGGCAGCCACAATGCAGTGGGCTCTTATCTCCACCCACAGGAGGAGGGCAGCCTGATCTGCGCAGGATGGAAACATTCTCACCACGTAATGGACAAAATCAATTGTTGCCCTCCTCAATCAATGCGACCCCCTCGCTCTCTGCTCCGAGAGTCCCGCTGTAATTGAAGTTCTCCGTGGTGTGGGATGGCGGCTTGACCGGGACGGAGGCCGGTGATATCTGGAACGGCGGAGCAGGTAGAGTAGAAAACCACTCACCTGGATGCTTCTCATACTGTATAGACACACCTGGTTAAGCCAAACACATCGGAGCATTACGGGTATTGAGAGTCTATATTGATCACTTCAAAAAAACGGACTGTATGGAACGGGCTAAACTTTCTTCCACACAAACTTTTCAACTTGATTCATTAAAATAACACTTTTATATAATCATTCCAGTTTCAAAACTATGATAAAACAAAAGGTGAAATGATCAAACGGTTTTAATAATTATTGTGTGGAAATTATTTCAGACATCATAGCCACAAAAAGTATTTGTGAAGCAGTAATTATTTACTGTAATTTTTCAGCTTTCATTTGTTAATTCTTTTTTTTTTTTTTTGGTAATTTAGATCCTTTCTGCGTTTGTCAGCATTTTTTATTCGTTTTTCTTCTTTTAAATATTACAATTTATGTTTAATGCATTTTTAGCTCAGTTTTAGTTTTGAATTATTTCCAGTGCTTTAACTAATCATAACATTTCTAATTTATGTTTAGTTTAAGTTTATATATAAAATACAATATAAATAAATATTATATGATTATATATATATATAAAATCATATAATATTGATTTATATTTTATTTCAACTTTATTTTACTTTATTTTAAATATGTTTTTATATAAAAATTATTTTTTAGTGCTGTCAAATCAATTAACCACAATTGATCACATCTAACACGAAAGTTTGTGTTTACATAACATTTTTTTGTATACTGACAAACAAACAATTTTTTGTTAGATGCTATTTATAAATTTGACGGCACTAATTTTTTGTAATAGTTTTTATTTTGATAGTAACCCTGATGTGCAGAAAACACACATACATATATATATATATATATATATATATATATATATTTAAGATGCTTAATTATGTGTATTTCTGCTTAATTATGTGTATATAGCAAAATAGCAAAAAAATCCTAGCTCTAAAAAATCTCAGCAATACAAGGGTGTTGGCCATTTTTTCCCCCAACGATTAAATGTAATTTTCACCATAAAATAAAGGTGATTTGAAATTACAATTGGTCCATTAGTGAGAATCTGGAAACTGTGTATTTTTTATTTGTTGGGAGGAGAAAAAAAAACCCCTAGACTCATACAATGAAGCCGTCCTGCAAAGACAGACACATTACCTCATCCGGAGACTGATTAAATATATTAAAATAAGAGAGAAAAAAATGGTTATTGCCCTGTGAGAGAGTTTGATTAATTAGCATATTTGCTTCCTCATTTAGAGGCATTGAGAATTCCTCCTAAACATCATTTTCCATGCGCCTAAAAATCCGCTGTCACAATGTCTTTTCTCCGTCGAGAATTTCACAGAGCGAGAACAATGAACCCAGAATGTCTAAGTTATAATTATACCTAAGATGACAGATGACAGTTAAAAACTTAATTTAGAATAAAAATCTCTTTTGACTGAGTTGTGCGGTGGAGAGAGAGAGAAAGGGATCTCTCCTTTAGAATGGTAATTACTCTGCCATTTATTATTCGATCAGCTCACGCAATTAAACGGGTGTGTGGAGGACACAGCTGATAATAAAGTGAAGGGAAAGAGAATGCTAATTAACCTCAGGGATGGCTGCTCCTCGCTCCTCACGTCTGTTGCCATCCTCACGAGCTCCTCTGTGGGCTCTCTGGTGGTGCCGTGACCCGGTAGGTCTGTGGGATTTCTGGTGGTGCAGTGACCCGGTAGGTCTGTGGCTCGTCTGCTTGTGCCATGACCCGGTCGATCTGTGAGCCGTCTGTTGGTGCCGTGACCCGGTAGGTGTGTGACTCGTCTGCTGGTGCCGTGACCCAATCGATCTGTGAGCCGTCTGCTGGTGCCGTGACCCGATCGATCTGTGAGCCGTCTGGTGGTGCCGTGACCCGGTAGGTGTGTTGCTCATCTGCTGGTGCCGTGACCCGGTAGGTCTGTGGCTCGTCTGCTTGTGCCATGACCTGGTCGATCTGTGAGCCGTCTGGTGGTGCCATGACCCGGTAGGTGTGTTGCTCGTCTGCTGGTGCCGTGACCTGGAAGGTCTGTGGGTCGTCTGCTGGTGCCGTGACCCGATCGATCTGTGAGCCGTCTGGTGGTGCCGTGACCCGGTAGGTGTGTTGCTCATCTGCTGGTGCCGTGACCCGGGAGATCTGTGGCTCGTCTGCTTGTGCCATGACCCGGTCGATCTGTGAGCCGTCTGGTGGTGCCATGACCCGGTAGGTGTGTTGCTCGTCTGCTGGTGCCGTGACCTGGAAGGTCTGTGGGTCGTCTGCTGGTGCCGTAATACGGTCGATCTGTGAGCCGTCTGGTGGTGCCGTGACCCGGTAGGTGTGTGGCTCGTCTGCTGGTGCCGTGACCCGGTAGGTCTGTGGCTCGTCTGCTTGTGCCATGACCCGGTAGGTCTGTCGTTTGTCTGGTAGTGCCGTGACCCGGTTGGTCTGTGAGTCGTCTGGTAGCGGGTTTAGGGGTAGGTCATTCGTACGTATTCATTCGAATTGGGCAACTCATAAAATATGTACGATTTAGCAAATATCGCACCAATTCTAATGAGTGAGGTCCTATGAATTTGTACGATTTAAACACCTGAGATTGGGTTGGAGGAAAAATTCAATTCAAAAGCTTTACTGTCAGATAAAAATAAATAAAATAAGAACAAATAATCAGACTACTGCCAACAGCACAAATAAATACAATAGAGCAAATATATAAATAAAATAAACAGCTGAATTTTAGTATTCAAATGTAAAATAACATTGCATATAATCTTCACTGTATAAATTAAATGAAATATTAATCATTATTAAAGTTACAAAAGCTATTCAGTCAAGAGCAGTTAGTGTTTTTCCTTCACTTTAGTTGTTTGATTAACATTAAAATCACTTACAGACAGCAGGAATATTAGGCTGCTGTCACTTTAAGACATAATGCACGGATCCAGTACACTGATGCTGATACACATGAGTTGTCTTTCTCGACTGTTTACGTTCACTACATAACCTATTATGTTTGCTAGGATACTTGTCAAGACGGGTATGTTGACATAATGATTGTGTGAATTTGTCCGTTCTCAATATTTGACTATCAATATCTCCCTCGGGTTCTCTTTCGTGTCTTCTTGCATTTTTTTTTTTTAGCAAAAGTCTTTAAGTGTAATTGTACAAACGTCCACCTTCAGTTCGTGGTTCACGTGTTTTTCTACTGTCAGATCTGCACTGATTTTTGTATATAAACACTGTATACTCTTAGTAACATTTCAAGATGAACACTTACTGAACTGAAGCATCTTACATTTACTTGATTTTTTTTTTGAATCATAATCAAATTTTAGTATCAAATAGGATCATCAGGATTTTGTTGAAGATTTATTTGTTCATCTCTCGATCGTCATTGTATTGCATTGCATGATGTATTTTAAAACTACAGAGCTTTGATCATAAAAGTGAACATTTAAAGAGTACCTATTATGTCAGTTAAAATGTTCCTAATATTGTTCTGGGAGTCCCCAACAACAGTTTTACAAGCATGCAATGACAAAAAAAACACTTTTGTTGTCTTATAATATGTATTTGATTTTTACCTGATTTGCCCACCGACTCCCATTTGAATCGTTTTAGCGAGTCATTTTCCAAAACCCGCCTTTGCATGACGCTAATCTGCGGTGATTGGTCGGATGACCTAGTCAGTTGTGATTGGTATTCTCTGTGCAGAAAAACGGAACTCTTATTACCTTAAATGGGTTCTCAAATCCAGTCCTCGAGACCCACTGCTCTGCATATTGTGTATGTCTCCCTTATTTAACACACCTCAGATCCTCAGCTCGTTAGGATAGAGCCGGCTCGCGAATCCATACTTTATAGCGTTTAGGTTTGTGAAGCAATCATCTTCAAAATGACGCGAACACAGAACAAGGTTTGGGCTATACTTGTGTGGTATACTTGTATGAACTGCAGCCACTTAGTCTTCAAATACTCCTCACTTGGCAGGTTAAAAAAGTTCGCTTTTGCGTCGCACTTCAAAACACAGCGTCTCGTCGACATGATTGTTTTCCGAAGCCCAGATCTCGAAAAACGACAGAGTCCAAAAAGGTGCGGTGGGTTCAAACCTCCATGCTCTCAGACCTCCCTGGCCAGCCCAGGCAGGGTGGCCCGTCCTGGGCCAGTTTCAGATTTGCCCGCCACCCCTGGAGCTCTGGAGCTTTTCCCTAGCGTCTCCGAGCGCAATAAGTGGGCGTTTCTTATTCAAATAACTTGTCAAGTTGATGTCAACTAGACAAAGGAAAAGCATCGTTCTTCGAACGATTCATATCAGCGACTCAGAGTCGACTCTTGTTTTTGAGAGACAATAACTTTGTATACGATGAACTTTCATGTTTAAAACTTTGCAGGATGTTTTTGTTCACTTAGATCTATGTTAAACACTGCATGAAGGGCAATTTTCAAAAATGCAAAATAGGTACACTTTAAAGATCCTACTAAGACATATTTGGCAGATATAGAGTGACAACTGATATTTATATGCATTTTGCGCAAATGGTCTGTTACACTCATCTTCTTCATTGGCATTAAAGGGTTAGTTCACCCAAAAACTACAATTATGTCATTAATGACTCTCCCTCATGTCGTCCCAAGCCCATATGACCTCCGTTCATCCTCAGGACACAGTTGAAAATGTATGTACGGTATACTGTACTTGTCCAGGCATGAAATAAAGACATCATCAAACTAGTCCATGTGACATCAGTAGGTTAGTTACGATGTTTTGAAGCATCGAAAATACATTTTGCTCCGAAAATACCAAAAACTATGACTTATTGCATATAAGTTTTGCAATTTATCATATGAGTGGTATTGGTTAATTTTATGATACCTGATTTGTAACTTTCGTGGAGATCGGTCACCATACTGTATGGTTTTGTTATAAGGAAAGATCCCCATGAACATTCTGTGAAAATTTGTCTTTTGTGTGGAACGATTTTCACACAAAATCTCGCTAAACTATTCCCATCAACTAGGCTTCTCTAAGGAGACAATCGTCCACTCACACACCACTAAACCACCATCTGTGTGGAGTGTGTGTCACAATTGAATGTGGCAGATTGATTAAATTGGACGATAAAATTCAGCTCTGTTGCATTTGGCGTATAAAGAAGTCTCTTCCAGTTGGACATGCAATCAGTACATGTTGTCGTTCTAAAGTAATATCCCATTTTTATACATATATAAAGTAATATCCCATATATATTTATGCAGTTGGCCCATATCTGTGTGTGTGTGTATATATATATATATATATATATATATATATATATATTTCGCTCTTCCTCCAGAGGCACTTCAGCTGGAGCTGAGAGTCAAAGCCATCATTCGGAGCTTGTGGCCACTTCTGATGGAGACAAATTTACATTTAGTTGAAAACTTCACACTTGCGAGAGGCGAAGAAAGGATGAAAAAAATCCAATCTACGGTAATAGTAGCTGTAGTTTGGTTTCGCGGCACATTATTTGCATTCCTCAGGTACGGAGCTCTCCTCCGGCGACGCGGTAACGATTCACAAATCACTGTCGCCGCGCCAGTCAAGGGCTCCGCTCCGCTCAATAGACCATTGTACCTGCGAGTGTAATTGGTGAAGGCTTGACAGAGCCGGGAGTCGTAACAAAGATCTCTCGCTTTAGGGCTGAGGGATGATTTTCATAATGTTACCGCTAAATGAGCGCAGAGGTCTCGAGGTCTTGGCACTGAGTGACACGGGCCCAGACGTGCGCGCACACACACATAGAAAGAGAAGAGCAAAACACACTCTCTCAATGCAACGCCCCACACACACCACTGTCAATTAAAGAATCTGATACGCCGTCAACACCACTTTCACCACCAACTTTATGACACAAGTCTCCCCAATTATTTGCCCCCCAACAAACAGCTTGACAAATGGTGACGAAACATCAAACTCATTTTGCTTTAGTCATTTTACTGATTTGTTTTTTTGAAAAGGAACGTAGTTAGGAATAGAAATAATTGCTTTTGAATAAGTCATATCTTGTCAGTTCATTTCTGTTGAAGAAGTGAAAAAAGCATGAAATTGACGTCAGTAAGGCCCAAAAAACAAATATGACAGCAGAAGAGAGGAAACATTTGGTCAAAATGTTGGTGTTATCCTTTGAATTGTGGAAAACGGGACATTTTTAGCAATTGTCACTTGTCACAAACAAATATCAAATTTCATGCGAGCTATAAAAATAAGATAGCACAATTTTCAACTGAAGGGTTTACAAATGTTTATTAGGTTTCAAAAAATGTTCATACATTTATGGTTTTTAAAAATAAGTGTACTTTTTTCATATTATTTAATGTGAAAAACTGAGGTCATTCCCAGAAGCCCTAACATATAGTCACACATTTTATAGTATTGTTTTTTTTCTTCTTCTATTTTTTATTTTATTTTATTTTTTTGCTATCAGTACATGGTGTTTCTTTTTAGTGAATGTTTATTCCATTAATTTATTGTCACGTGTGTCACCCTGATGGTGTTTTGTATGACACTGTTCACCTTCTACATCAAAATGAACACAAAAAGTATTTCCAGAACAAGTGTCGTGTTTTTCAAATTAGGACTGCACGATTTGGGCCAAGACGATAATCACGATTATTTTGATCAATATTGAGATCACGATTAACTAACACGATTATTTGTTGATTTTAACCAAAACTAAATTTATTGTTACATAGGCTAAGGATAACTGCTTTCACATCCTTGTGCTACATTCCTGCTAATGTACAACTATGTGCATAAAAATAAAATAGGTCCTCTTATTCACCAAAATTCAGTGCATCTTCTTAAAGAATAAATAAAAATAAAGAAAAAAATAAATAAAATGTAGCACAACTTCAACTGGGCACTAATTAGAGATGTTCCGATACCCTTTTTCTCTTCCCGATACCGATTCCGATACCTGGACTCAGGGTATCGGCCGATACCGAGTACCGATCCGATACCTGGGTGTGTATAGTATCTATTCAGCTGCAATTCATTCTAGTACTGTATGCATTGATAGAATTATTGTGGTGTGCTTCAAACTTATCCTTAAATTAAACATGAACAAATACATAGAGTTAACTAGAGTATTTTTATTATCTGAATTACAATTCATAGCAATATTTATCTTAAGTGAAAAAGAAGTTAAAATGCAGCAACACATCTAATACTGTAAACTAAAAAAAAGGTATTTTAGATTTACAAAATAACTATATATATATATATATATATATAAAGTGCAACAAATAAATCTATGAATCTAAAAAGATTATATGAATGATATTAGAAAATAATCTCTTTATAACTGAAGATCAATAAACCATTTTGTTAAATAAACGACATTTCAGTTTGGACTGCAGCTGGTCATCCAGAATAATAAACTCAATAACTTTCATGTTGTTGGTCATATTTATTCTTCGTTCGCTGTCTTTTTAAAACATTTCTCTTCGTTTGAGGCCCTGTTTACACGAGAACGCGTGAAAACGTAAAAAAAAAATTATTGGATGTGTCTTTCGTTTACACGGCGACGGCGTTTTTGGGGCTTAAAAACGCAAAAAAGTGAAACCACCCTCCAGAGTGGAAATCTTTAAAACGCTCCTAAATGGTAAAAACGCAAAGGTCTGCTTGACGGTGAAGGTTGTACGCAGGCGCGCGGGCTTGGTGTTGTTGTAGTATGCACTAGCCGCCTGGAGTGCATACTAAATTGAATTTCACAGACTTTTGCGTCACCATCTGCACGCGGATGTCACACCCAAACTGCTCGTCAAAACGCAGAATAAAAAGTGATAACGCAACGCCACTTTTGCGTTTTCTCTTCAGAGTCGTTTCCGTGTAAACATAGCCTTAATAAAGCTTTCAGAGATTGTTGATTCTGACGCGGCTCATCCTCCGCCTGCCATCGTGTTCTGCTGGTTGACGGGTCTTCAAATGCTTAAGTTACTCATATTGAAGGTTCTAATACTTGTTCTACCCCTCAATTGCTGTATTGCAAGAGACATGTCGCCGTTGTACTGGCTGGCTGGTCCAGTCTGAAATACACAATACAGCCAAACTGCGGACATTATGCTAGGACGCACGCACGCGCGTTTTCTTCTTCGCTGCTAAACAGTGGTTGTTGCACAAGTGGGAGCAGCGAAGAAGAGTTCATTTCCGTTTTGCAGCGGTTAGCAAAGCTAGCGTGTATAACTAGACATTGTTTAATAAACATGTGACGGTATGGATGGTATGGAAAATGGTATCGGATCGGTGCGCGGATAGAAGTACTCGCCGATACCGATTCCAGAATTTTTTTTTGGTATCGGCGGCATTTCCGATACTAGTATCGGAATCGGAACAACTCTAGCACTCATTTACATTTACATTGTGTAAATATATTTTAGGAAGCAAAATATAAACTTGCATTGTACCTGGATAATGGATGTGAATATAAAGCACAAAATATACAATCAATAAGACAACAAATATTCCATAACAGAATGTGTCCAAATGAGAACATGTCAAGGCAGAACTATGCATGGAAGTTTGATTAATGGAGGAAATTCAGAGTCTATTAATCGAACTTTCATGCCTCTTAAATCAGCGCAGTCTCATCCCAAGACGTCATATAACTGACGTCTTGGGACGTCTTTTGACCATACGTCAACATCCGCCTTTTTAGGGTACCCTTAAACGTCGGTTAGACGACGTTATCGGATCTTAACCCTACCCCAGACCTAAACCTACCCCTAAACCTACCCCGTCACCTAACTGACGTTAAAGGTAAAGCGTCAGTTGTATGACGGCCCGGGATCGTCAACTAGCCTACGTTTAAAGGGATACTCCACTTTTTTTTTTTTGAAATAGGCTCATTTTACCACTCCCCCAGAGTTAAACAGTTGAGTTTTAATGTTTTTGAATCCATTCAGCCGATTTTCTGATATTTAGATGAGTATCAGTAACCAGACTGTTTCTGGTCTCATTGACTTTCATAGTAGGAAAAAAATATACTATGGTAGTCAATGAGACCAGAAACGGTTTGGTTACAGGTATTCTTCTAAATATCAGAAAATCAGATGAATGTATTCGAAAACGGTAAAACCCAACCGTTTGTAATGAGGCACATGTCTGAAAAATTTTTGGGACCACTATATTTATATATAACAGATTTATCAAAGCATCATTGAAACTCTATACATACTGCATGCAGTGTAGCCGATTCTTTTGTTCCATCAATTTCACAGTCAAACGCAAACGCGAGTAAATCCCAGTCAGTGGGGTCACAGATGATGTGGGTCAGGGTTTGAGTGAATGTGTGTTGCGGGGCGTCCGGTCTCAGGCCTCACATCCTGAAGCACTGAAGATCATTTCTCAACCCCGCAGTGCTAATAGAAAGATTCAGCACTTTCTATATCCACTTTCACTCTTTCTCTCTCTCTCTGAATAAATGATGCCTGAAATTTTTATTCTTTTTATAATGGAATTTCAATGGCCTTCACTGCAAATCTAGTGGAAATTTTTGCATATGAAGAGAGAAAAATTAAATGTTAACCACGTTTTAATGTGATTAAGGCTGACAGAGACATTATTTCAGCTAATCACTCAGTGCTGACGAGCTCTAGCGGGCCGTTCGCTGGTGAAGGTTTTCATCACACGCCGGTTAGTGTTCAGCTGCACTGCTTACATGTGCTTTTAGTAAAATTGTTTGACATTAACAGAAACCATAAACATGTCGGCGCAATAAATCAATGAACCATGACCTACATTCGATGCACGTTTTATTTTTCACTTCATAGTTATGTTGATAAGTGTATAGGGTTTTCACGGTAACAAGATTTTCTAATCTACCAATTTTGTTACCAGAGCAAAAACTGTTTAACACTTTCATAATCGCACATTTAAAAGCGGTTGTCGATCCAGAAAGGATCCAGATCCTTTGTAGTGTAGTTAGCAGCATGAAAAACTAAACTTGGGGCCAATCTCATTTCTCTGTCTTACCCCTTCCCCTACCCCTACCCCTATGTCTGCGTCTTCCCCTTGCCCCTCGATACCGAGTGAAGGGGGTTAGGGGTGAGAACGTTCCTCTAAGAAATGAGACACCACTCGATTACCGTTTGCGTCGTCTTCCCTCGCCGCTATTAGCTCTCATCGGCATCAACAGAGGCGACAAGCGTTGACATACCGGTAAACAAACGAAGATGCCGTCGTTATTAATTGCCTGGGCTCTCTCTTTGCACGCTTGGGTGCCATCTGAACAAAATTGTTTCTCAGACGCTTACGACTGCTTACGGATCAAATGCTACGTACGTTTCATTGTGTTTAACGGCCGCGCAAAGTTCATAAAATAATAAGGATTATCAGATAGCTCAGCTCAAAAATAGCGCATAGCTACTAGCGGTTTTCTACCGATTCGAAACGAAAATATTACAATTATAACTGCTCGAACAACATTTTATTCAACATTTTATTAAAAGTATGATAAAACTCGAGTGTCCTAATTCTTACATTTGTGCGACTGCTTAACAGTCCGACGTTCAGCCATAATAAAAAACTTGATGCCGGCACTTTTGTCACCCCTCTGTTTCAAGTGTGGTCCTCTGCAAACTTCGTTTCAAGGGCTATGTAGCCCTACGCTTTGGCCCTAGCCCTTAATCAAAATGAGAATTGAGACGCCACTTCCCCTCACATGAACGCGCAAAACCGAGGGGAAGGGGTAAGAGTAAGGGGTAAGACAGAGAAATGAGACGCAGCCTTGTATTCAAATTGTGAATAGGTAATAAACAGAAAGCAAGAGCGGAGCCTTCCTTCATAATCACTAAGGTCCCGTTTAGATGCATTTTGGGTGATTGAATCACAAGTGGACGTCACTAAATACAGGAGTAAACGGGTCTAAAGCATTTGAGCTTGTCCACTTTCGACCACTTCCAGAGTTGAAAACACATTAGCCCGGATTGCTCATACTCGTGATTGGATGTGTTCAAACAGCCACAAAACACCGTCTTCTCTCCGTCTACTGATCTAATGATGAACATTATGGGAAGAGCTCTAGCCAGATGGGGTTTAAACTTTGTCGGCTGGAGACCCGAGTTTGGTTTGAAAAATGCACCAAACACAATATTCTCTCACCATTCCTGATTTCTAACACACACTCAAAACGTTTGGCTGGTCTTAAGTCTATTAGAGCAGAAACTAAAGCTGATGCTCTCCATATGTTTTTCTGTCGTCTCCGGTTGTGTTTGTACATTGCAAAATTATTTTATCAATTAGATGAAAAGATCAGAAAACCCCCCCCAGTACATTTACCCTCCCATTGACTCAGAGAAATCAGGACAGAAGTGGTTGAAAGTGGACAAAAGAGACAGATTAAAACACTTTGGGCCCTATTTTAGCAATCTGAAACGCAAGTATCAATCACATAGCACAAGTAACTTTGTGGGTGGGTATTCGGCGCTGTTGCTATTTTACCGGCGGGATAAATGAGTCTTGCGCCCGAAGCAAGTTTAAAAGGGGTTGGTCTGGAGTAGCTTCATTATTCATAGGTGTGGTTTGGGCGTAACGTGAAATAAACCAATCAGGGGTGCGTTTCCCGTACAACGACGTAGTTCACTGCTTCACTACAATAGTACGATCCATCGTAGTGCTGGGCGGTTTGACCAGAAATTGATATCACGTTTTTTTTTCAAAATTATAACGGTTTTTCAGTTTATGACGCTTTTTTTTTTCATGCATAGTCAGGTGTTCAATGCATTTTCTACTGATTGAGAGAGGATTTACTGCAGTAAATTGACTTAGGATGGTCTATTTTACTGTCTGTCATTGGTGAATATTGTAGAATAATTCCACACTACAGGTTTGCATGGCCCCAGAAAATGATGCTGTTGTTTACAAATAATAGCCATTCATGAATCAAATGAAGAGAGGAATCAGAGTGCAAAGACAACTGCAGTCAAAATACAGAACTTTTATTTTAAACAACACAATTAGAACAACTTGGAATGCTTTTGCTAGTTCAAGTACAAATCCAGGAACATTACGTGCATTCAAGTAAATATAAAAGGAAATCTTGTCTTGCAAGATTTGTATGCAACTTGCATTAGTTATTCCTCCAAAAGTATTGCTTCGAAACCAGAACAAACATAAAATAAATATAAAGTGCCACTTGGCACACAGGATTATCCTGTATAATGGAAACAATAATCAAACAATCAATAATAAGCAAACGCGTCTTAAAGTGACATTTGGCTCGACTTTTCTTTAGCTTTCCCATGTTACATGCTGATGTGGAGGGCGCTGAATCCGCGGCTGACTTTAATTTAATACATTCTTGATATTCCAAGACATGTTTGCGGCTAAGGTGCTGGAGCAAATTGCTTGTGTTGCCGTTGGCGAGAATTTTAGCCCGACACCACTTACAAAAAATGGTTGTTTGGTCACCGTCGGATTTTTGGAAACCAAAAAAACTCCAAACAGACCCGGCTCCTCTTTTTCTTCGGTGTCATCACTGTCATGTTGTACTAATTCTTCAGCATCCCTCGTCCATCTAACGTAACAGAGCGCTGCTGTTTGTTTACCCTCACTCGTCGGTGCTTAGTAGTGCAACGGGTAAAGGGTCCGTCTGAAACAGTGTCGCGCAGCGTAACGTTCGTTCCGAACGTTGTGTAATTAAATACACCGGTATGGCGGTTTATTCAAATTCAAAATCGTGGCGAAAATATAAACCGGTTTTCGGTTTGAACCGGTTTACCGCCCAGCACTAATCCATCGTTAGAAAAATCAACTAGCTAGTCACGGCAAAGTATCGTTCAACCACGTTGGTTTCGCACGTGGTGGAGTATTAACTAATGAAACTGTTTGAGATCCAATTAACGCTAGATTTGTTTTATATAAATTACAAACATGTCATTTGAGGACTATTTCTAATTGTTCTCAGTTGTTCTGCTTTATTACCAGACTCAAAATTTGACTCATTCTTACATAGTGGAGCGCGTTTGCACATGCGCACTTTTCAAACACGTTACTTTAAATCTTTTGACAAACTAAAAGACGTAAATTCCATTTGTATGTATTGTAAATAAAAGGCACCGGTAGTACTGAATGTCAGCTTGCTCATTATGCTCAAGATAAGGATTTATTACCTCCAAATGTCATGCAATATAGAAACGATGCCTCTAACCACAGGTGGAGAGCTGTCGTTCAAACCACACAACTTTGCGATGCTGTTTGCGAATGTTCGTTGGAACGATGGTTTCGGGAAACACCGAATCGTTAAACTATGCTGATAACGACGGAACTTGCGACCATAGTTGGCTAACGATGCTTTCGGGAAACGCACCCCAGAGCGTCTTATCACATTCCCTTTAAGAGTGTGATGAACGAGGTGCGCTTGTTCCATGGCGCATTACTATTCTAAAGGCGTATTTACCAGGCGCTCTTCACAATCGGTGATCGATCGATGTTCTCGTCAGGGCCGTAAAAGAAAGAGAAGTGACATTGGGGATGGGACAAACACAGGGGCGTAGGAGCCATGACATGCCCCCCCCCCCACATTTCAAAATCTTAGTTTTGTCCCCCCCACTATTTACCAATGTAGGATTTTGTTTTGCATTGCCTGCCTATCTCTGCCAATTTTGGAGTCTCCCAAAAATCCATTCTGCAAATTTTAAATACATAATTACATTTTTTTAAAAAGGGCGATATTCTTCAGTCGTCAGTCGACCATGATCGCGGCATCGCGCACCGCTCACGCATGCGCATCTAAGTGACACGGATAAACGGACGCAATATGTTCCTGGGAGATCTGTAGTTGCACGGGATGTGGAAGCGCGCGCAAAAGTTCCAGAAATGTACAAAAATGCCCTGGCCTTGAATGACAAGGTAAGGAAAATAAGACTCAACCAAATTAAATAGCCAAGGCTTGGTTGGTATTTTTCTCAGGGGATGTTTTGAGCATTTTACTTCAGACACTGGATCATCAGCAAACTGCCAAGAGACCTGCTACTGTAGCTGGCTACTCAAAATAAACTAGCAATCTATTCAATCAGCATTTGTGTTTGATCTGTGTGAAAAACTTGAAATATAATTGCTAGACCTACTTTTAGCTACCAAGCAACCTTTCCACGAAGGATAGATTGACTTTATTGATTTTAGTATTTTATAGTTAATGGAAATCAGATCAACCATTTATTTGCTGACTGATTAAGAGTAATGTAAATGCTAAATGCCTTAATACATGTTGATACTACAACAATGCAAAGTATATGCTCTTAACATAAGCCTCAATTTCTCCAATTCTTTGCACAAAACTCTCCAGAAAGTGTAATTTAATGGTTTATTTTTCAAAAAATTTTCCCGGGGGGGCGGGGGCGGGGGGTCTGGGGGGGGGGGGGGGGGGGGGCATACCCCCGGACCCCCCTAGCATTTAATGTCCCCCCCCAGGTTCAAAATTGCTCCTACGCCCCTGGACAAACACACCCAAATCGCTTCAGTTAAACATGCATACAATATTTGGGGTAAATGTGTAAGCTTTATGCCTATTTTTCCCATCGTCATGGACACAACAATGATTTCCCTCGTGTTTAAATATTTTTCCTTATAATTATGTATCATTTGCAAAAAGTAAAATGCATCTGTGTAGATGAGAGCATCATCTACAATGGAGTGTTGTAGTTGAGACTGGGTCACTTGAGTCCGAGTCGAGACTGAGACCAGAGAGGTTGGATATCCTAAGGTTGGGTCTTAAACCAGACTTAAAGATATCTTCAAGAATTTGTAAAATATTTGGTGGTAACAATAAAATTGGCACCATACTCAAACAGTAAATCAAATATACCATGGAATCATCTACACTGTAATGGTAAAAAGGCCATATAGTGGTGTAGGGAATTTTATTATGATTGCACTGCACATGAACTCTGTGTGGCTCTTATATGCACACTGAATTAGGGATGATAAGGCAGACATTTTCAATACATAGTTGAGCTAGAGGCTCCACGTCACATCTGACCTGGGTTCCGCTGCATTTGCTTGCCGCGAACATTATAGTCTCAAGTCATGCACAGTTGCGCACAAGAAAGTCAGCAATTATTGGACGTTTCAATCAAACAAGAATTTAAAGAAATATTAACATACAGTAATAATCATGACATATTTTGAATGGGACTCGAGTGGACTCAGGAATAAGTCCGAGTCCCGACTCCCAATAGAGTACGAGTCAATTCCGAGTCAAAATGCACACGAGTCCATGACAAGACCGAGTCCATTAAAATATGGACTCGAGGCCGAGTCCGAGTCTTGAGTGCACAACACTTCTACAATGTATGTGCGTTGTTCACGCACGTTGTATTTATGGCCAAGCATGCGTGCTTAAAATAGCCTCTGAATGTATGTGCAACGCACCACTGACTTAGACCAGGTTTTTCTGGTCAGTGGTGCAATTGTTTGCTGGAACTGCAAAACAGCACCAGGGATTGTGTGCCCCGACACACGCCTCCTTTTTCGCCGACCCGCCCAGGGAGCGCAAGTTCACTCCCTAGTTTACCGACGTGCGTCTGTAGAGGGTAAAGTCTGCTTTGCGCGGGTGCAAAATACGAATGATACATGCGTCAGTGCAAGTCACAGGTGTGAACGGGAATCTGTCTCTCGTCTACTTGTGATCCGAATGACCAAAATCTTAACACCAGGTGTAAACAGGGCCTAAGATGGTCAATAACTAAAGCACAAGCTCACTGAATTCTGGACTCTTGCAAAAATTCCCATTATAACAATTAAAAGCTGTCTTTATTGCGCAGTGAATCTCTTATTTACATCGTGTTTACTTTGTTGGTTGTAATGAAAGGATTTGAGGGCGTGTGGCTGGTGTGGAACAAAATCTAATGCATTTTCATCGGATTCTCTAGCCATTGCATTTACACTCAACAGATGGTGATCAGTTACAACGCTCAACTTGTAAAAACACACAGTGAATATAAACCTTTGAAGCTCACAAGCGCTCAGTTAAACACGAATGAGTGCGTTTGATGGCAGCGTCTATCAGCTGGTACAGAATATATCCAGTACTCTGTGTTACCGGTACTGCTGGTACCATCTACTTTTGTTTTTAAGCACTGATTGGCCACAGTCTAGCCTTGAGTTTCCACTGATGAGCTCACCAGATTACCAAATGAATGTCACCAAAAAGAGGGAAACATTAATGGAGAAATACAGGATGAAAGTTCCACATTTACGATCTAAAGGAGGTGCATGTTAATTGTGTGTGTGTGTGTAGTGTTTTCATATATGCCAGAGATGGCCTTGGGCTTAAGCTTTGATCTCTTTAAATGTCTCAAATGAAGAGACAAGGAAAGGAAAGGATGGTTTAAGGATAGGGAAGCGGTGGTAGGCTTTAGTATCAGGCTTTCAGCGCTGGAGAAGAGAGGGAGTGTCATTAAGGCAGTCAGATACAGAGATTTAGCACTTCGGCTGTACTTACAGAGCAAGTCTCTCTCATGAGTTTGGTGGCATATAATATATGCTTTATGCTAGGGCTATAGTACTACGTACTATAGTACGCAATAATTATGACTAAAATAAACATATTGCTAAAATATTTGTTGTTGGAGAACATAAATGTGCCATATGTGGAATTTTAAACCTACAAGTATATATTTTTAATGAAAGCGAAAGTGATTATAATGGGGTAATCAAATGCAGGCTAATATAATTAGTTTGTGCTTTTGTTTTTATTTTCATTTTTAGTTTAGCCTTTAGTCAATATAAAATCAAAAGCTTTTTGCACATAATATATTGCATAGCCTATATTATATTTGTTTCCATATCCTTCAATATCAACATTGTTTGTAGGATATCATTGGGCCGAATGTGAAATATATATATATATATATATATTTTTTTAAATATGAAGATTTTCTTTATCTAAATAGAAAACGTAGAAAGTATCGAGATATATATCGCATATCGCCATTTGACCAAAAAATATCGAGATATGATTTTTTGGCCATATCGCCCAGCCCTACTTTATACAATTAATCTCTAACGCTGCCTTCACACTGGCAGTTGAAATCATCTCCGATGCGGCTGCGAAACGACCGGAAGTCATTCATTGCCTATGGAGATTCGCAGACCGTATGCGAATGGTAGAGCTGTCGCGATAGTCAATATATCGACTTATCGCACGATATATGTAAATGAGCGCGATAATTTTGGGGCCGCGATATATTGCAACAGATAATTTGTTTTAATATTAAAATAATAATTGGATTCATTTTCACAATAAAATGAATGTCATCAACATTTTAGTTGATCGCGCTGCCTCTGTCATCTTGTCTGCACTCTGTGTCGGAGGTGGGGCTCAGGCAGCGTCTCCACATACACACACAGAGAGAGAGAGGGAGAGCGGACACCGTCAGGTGAAGAGAAGGCGTGAACCAACTGCATTTTAAAGTGTTCTATTTTGTGACATCGAACGTTACCTCGAGCCAGTTTAATAAGAACGAGTCCATGGAATTGATTTCAAATCTTCAGCTCCGGTGTGGGAACATAACATAAGCCGAACGAGAGAGGAGAGATAATTAACGTGAACGAGCCGGTATGGAGCCGGTACGATGCCTTTTCCCGACAGTGCAAATAACGTGACAGCGCGTTGGGAAAGTTTACTTTCTACATGAACTAGTTCAAAGTTCAGTTCACACATTTTAAAATGAACTAGTTCAGTTCATAGCTCATACTTCAAAAACTGAACTAGTTCATTTATAGTTCTTTTTGTCCCTATGTTGTGAGTTTTTTTTTTTTAAGGCTACTATTGCCACATCCCATATACAACCACAGACAACAATTATTTTATCGATGGGTAGTTTGCACAGAAATGTAAGATTTTTCCCATCCTCACCGACCTCGTCATAAAATCCGTTTGAATGATCATACATCTCACGCGCTGCTTTGTCGGCCGCGGCGCAACACTGCTGCCTGGTGTTGCCAGATTGGGTGTTTTTTTTCGCAACATATTAAGGCCTATTTACATGTGTTTTATCCGGGTTTTCTCCTGGAAGGCTTTATACAAATCTGGCACCCTTAAGAGTTCATAGTTACGTTCATCTAGGCAGTAATAGCTACAGTACGTTCAGTTCACCCAAATATGAACGCGTTCATGAACTATCGTTCATTGAACAGGTTCAGAATCGGGCACAACAGATGCAGCCATTATGCACGGTCGAAAAACCAGCATTTAAAAATATGAAATGTCCTGTTGATGCTGATGCCTGATCTGTGCCTTTTTTGTGAGACACTTTAAAAGTTTAAATTGACGGAGGATCTGTAGTACGACGTTCGTTGGGAACGTATTGCGTATTACGGAGATGATTTCAACTGCCAGTGTGAAGGTGGCGTAAAGGTGTGTATGTTATTCCAACCCGATCTCACAGGAATTCGTGCGATTTTTACGAGGTGGCTAATTAGTAACAATTCGTACGACCTCACTCGTACGAATTAGTACGATTTTGCTAAATCGTACATATTTTACGAATTAGCCAATTCGTATGAATTCGTACGAATGACCTACCCCTGACCTACCCGTCACGTGAGTTTAGACAAATCGTACAAATTCGTACGAGTGAGGTCGTATGAATTAGTACGAATTAGCCACTTTTGAATCACTCGTATGAATTCGTACAAATTGGTCGTGAGATAGCGTAGGTTATTCACAGTAACTCATTCATGGAGAACTATAGTTCAAATGTAGTAAATTAAGACTAACTATCTTTAAGATTGACATTTTGTGATTTATGTTGCCATTCCTTGTTTTCTCATTACGTTCATTAAGTATTCAGAACTCACTTTATGTAAATCTAATACAATTTCTAGAAGTCAAAATATGCAGGGATGTTGGAGTTGTGGGCTATTTGTTAGTGCCGAGATGAAATGGCAACAACATTTCCCCTTTAAATATCTAAATAATTAAATTATCCAAAGATATACCCTGCCACTAGTATTATTATTTTGTTAACTTTGTATTTATTTTTCCCTGCTAAACATCTTTGAAGAATGATTGTCATGCACTAAATGATCAACAAAACTTCAGTACAGCGTTCCCTGTGTAACTGATCCTCACTGTGTGAGATCTGTGTGTGCGAGTGTGATGGAGAGATGAAGGAAAGAGGGGTGAGCTGATGGAGGAGTGCGAGTGGGATGGAGATCACAGCGGGATGTTTTTCATCCTCACAGCAGTGATCAACTGGAAGGACACAAGCGCAGACACTGAATGCACACACACACTGTCACAGACACACTCTCTCACATACAGACACACCAACACTCTTTCTCGCACACACAATAACACGTAATGAACAATCCACATTGTCTAGTCAAGTCAGCTTAATTTATACAGCACTTTTTTACTATATCGATTGTTTCAAAGCAGCTTTAGAGTGATAACAGGAAAATAATGCAACAAAGTTTTTTTCTGCTGTACAGCAGATCTAGGAGAATATAGTCATAGTCCAACTTAAAGGAGTAGTTCACTTTAAAAAAAAAAAAAAAAAAAAACTTTACTGATAATTTACTCACCCCCGTGTCATCCAAGTTGTCCATGTCTTTATTTCTTCAGTCGAAAAGAAATTAAGGTTTTTGATGAAAACATTTCAGGATTTTTCTCGATATAATAGACTCCCAGCAAACAAATTTAGGTTCTGGGAAGGTTAAGGGAACGTTCCTGGAACACTCGCCTTACGTTATAAAAATGGAACCTAAAAATAACCTACATGGAACGTTCCTATAACGTTATTGGTTAGTTCCCAAAAAAACAACCTCGTGGGACCATTCAGGAACATTAGGGGAATGTTCTGTGTTTGCTGGGCTTCAATGGGAACAGTTAAGTGCAGCTTCTCAGTGGTTCCCAACCTTTTTTTTGTCCGAGACCCTCTTTTTCCCAAGAAAATATTTTAGGGCCCCCCCTTACATGTAATGAAATTATCGCTCTTGTAAGCTTGCAGCAAGGATGACAAAATATGTTTTTTTTTTCAAACAAACGGTATGTTTATGCACAAATAATAGCCTATAATATTGAAAATACAATGACTAAAACATCAGTAGGCCCTTTGTAATTTAACAACGTAAGTCTAGAAGAAGCCTATTAATTGGCCCTATTTGAAATTCAAAAATAAAAATATTCACACTGCTGTTTAGGTTAAAAAAAAAGAATATCTGCTATTAAATGACTATTGTAAGGGGCCTCAGTACTTGCATGTTATCTGTGAGGCTTTATCAATGTGAGGCTTTGTTTTTACGCTTTTGGCGCCATAGCGAGCGATAATAAACTTGCATGAATTAACAGAATAATGCGTCTTTCGGAAAGAACAGTGTAGCCGGAACTACTTCTCTCTGTGTACGCCTACAACGAATCACGCAGGTACTGCAGTCCTCCGCAGCGGCAGCGATCCGAACCAGTGTAAAATAGTCCCAATGTAAACACTTATTGTAGGTGTACCATAGTGGTTCAGGATAAGACAAAAACACGAATTGGAAAATGGATTCATGATGAACTCACTCATTATCAGGGTGTCCGCGGGGTCTTAAAAAGTCTTAAAAAGTCTGAAATTCTGAACTTAAAATTTAAGGCCTTAAAAAGTCTTAAAAACGGCTAGATTTTCATCTGGGGTCTTAAATTTGATTTAGTCAGGTCTTAAAAAGATTTTACCCTCGTTCATTTGCCAAAACTCTGGCTGCAGAAAGTTATTACAAAGTAGCAAAAAAATATTGAGTCGTAGCCTACAAAGTGGAGCTCTAGTGCAGGGGTTCAAACCGGTTTAAACAAGCAGCTAGCATTAGCTCGTGGTTTGATACGAGGTAGCTCGCCAAGAGGCCGTTCATGCACCAGGTTTGCACGCTCAATTTCATTCAAATATAGGCGCGTCGCACCCACAGCGAGATTGAAAAAATCTCACCATTTCAGATTCAGAATGCCGCAAACGAACCGATGAACCAACTAATCAGCCCCTTCCGTAACAACATTGAAAGCTCAGTCAACATGAAGGATGGCGGTGCACCCGAACACTATCGGCGTTTTTTTTTTGTTTTTTTCTTCTCCGTGAATAAATCTTGTAGCAGACCTAACGTTACAGCAAGCATTTCTCGGTGGTGGAAATCCTTTGGCTTCTAAAATGTCTTTGTCGTTATGGAGAGCGCAGTGCATGGTTGCATAGCAACGACAGACGCAATTGGAAAATCGGCTCAAATTTTACTATTTATAATTTTTTATGGTATCAGTTGTAAAAACATTTCAGTTGTTTTTAATCATTTTTAATGGTATTTTAAAGTTTATGTAAACAAAAAGTGCATATTCATGCTAATTTTATTTTCTGGGTTTAGACATACATTTGGCAAATTGATTTCATAGTAATCATGAAATGAAATGTTCATGCCATTTCATCTCTGGGAATGATCAAACTAAAATCAACTATAATTGTGTTTTTACAGTATAAAGTGCAAAGTACAAATTTCACCTACACACACACATATTATATGAAATCATTTTTTTCCGAATATATTCTTATTTAAATTTTTGGTAATGCGTTGTGTTGGTCTTAAATTTCAATGTTTATGGTCTTAAAATGTCTTAAAAAGGTCTTAAATTTGACTTACTGGAACCTGCAGAAACCCTGATTATATACGTTTTGTAAATTTTGAACAGAAAAAAAGTTTAAAAAGAAATAAAATACTTTTATTTAATGCTCATTGCTCAAACCTTCAAAATATGCCGCGACCCCCCACAGAGCTCGCGGAGGCCCCCTTCTGGGCCGCGACCCCCCTCTTGGGAACCGATGCTTTAAACGACACCAGACGATGTCATTTGTATATACAGTCTCTTATGCACTCTTATACTATGGGAATAGTGAAAAGCACATTTGTCGAAAGCCTAAAAATTAAATTAAATTATGAAACGATAAAATTCTGAATAAATATTAATTACCCTGAAACTAAGAAATAATGAGAAATAATAATATATTAAAATAATAATAGTAAGAAATAATAATATTATTATTATATTATTAAAATAATAATAAGAAGAAATAATAATAATAATATTAAAATAATAATAATAAGAAATCCACTGCATGCTTTTGGAAATCATGAGTAACAATTGTCATCATCTTCGTCATCAGAGAGCAACTCGCTTACAGTTTGTGACAAAAATGATCTGTAAATAGGAATACAATCAAACACACCCTTCAAACGTGCCTGCACACCCAAATATTACAGTACTCGGAGAAGCTATGATGTCACTGGCTGAACCGAGAGAGTGTCAGAGCGAGACGGAGACTGAAGGAGAGGATGGGGGTGGGGGTGACGATGAGAGAGAGTGGGAGATGGGGGGATACGGAGGGGAGAGATCATCAAGATGTGACAATTGTGACAAGAGCCGAGAAAGTGTAGCTGCTCCGAACGTCACGTGAATTTCTCCGTCTCTCTCTTGGCCCGCAGCTGACAGCTTAATGTGAGCCACATGCAATATTTATTCCCATCCACTGTCAGACTGTCTAGCTGTCCACAGGAGTACAAAGAATGTCACTTATTAGAATAAAAGCAGGGGAACCGGCGGTAATCAAGGACATATGTACATCAGCCGTTGCCTCACCTCGTCTCTCTCTCTCTCTCCTCTCCGTCTCCGGTAACTAGCTCTCAGGAGCCATTTGTGGCTGTACTAAATTCATTTATTTATCTCATTAGTGCCGGCAGGCCGTGAGATGCTCGCTGTGACATGTGTGTTTTGTTATAATGCTTATCACAGGAGTAATAAACAACAGCGATCACCCCGGCGCTGGGCGTCGCATGCTATCATTAGCCCTAATGAAAACACCTGTAGTTTGGGAAAGAATCGGAGCCATCCGGGATGAGACGGAGCTTGGAAACAAAGCGAGAGGAGTTATAGGGAGCGGGAAGACATAGGAAAGACATAGCCTGCGTCTCTGAGTCAAGTCAGACTGAGTGTGTGTGTGTGTGTGTGTAGTATTAATGTGATCTGGATGTACTACATCTTCCATGTTGTCATTATCATGTGACCAGTGTGAGTTACGTCACTCACAAACCCTCAGCCGTGGCCTCGTGGGACAGTGAATCGTCCATCGTACACTCTAAAAAATGTGTTGGATTTACTTAAAAGGGGGGTTGACTGCTTTTTTGTGTTTATGGGGTGCAATATAACATGTATTCGTGGTTTTTCTTTTTTAAAAAGTCTTATTTTTCATAAACTTCACCTTTATTGTAAGCCGCGCTCTCCTCTGTCCCCTGAACGAGCGGTTTACTTCCTGAGTCTATGAAAACACTCCCTCAGAAACACGTTGTGGGCTCAGATTGGTTCGTTTGGGCGGGTGTGTTGTGATTGGCTAAACTGTCGCTCACGTTGACCGGAAGGTTAACGCCCATTACCTTTATGGGCGGAACGGGTAAGCCAAAGGTGGATACCATAGAAATAGATAGACGGTGGATACACGTAAATAATGGTGTCGATACTGCAGTATCAGTGAGGCAGAATCAGACCGAGAAAGCCGCGATGAAGAAAGTCAAGCAGAACCACACCACACACAGTTCTTACTAAACGTTTCTGAATGATAATTTGCCACATTTTTTAACCATATACACGTTTGTTTTACACAATAGTATCTGACTGGCTCCTAATGTCATACTCAAACAGCGTTGGCAAGTTTAAGTTCTTGATCAAATCGAAAATAACGTCATGAAGCATAAACACATGAAAAATACATTTACCACATTAGTACTTATACAAAATTCAGGTCCATAATGTTTGTACGCGTTTGTCGTAGACTCAAATACTAGCATAACTAGTAGCCTAGTGGCTATAAAGCCAGCACTGGCATTTTGAAAAAGTAAAATAAAACACAGGCTTACGTTACATCTGGATTTATACACGCAAATACATTTAAAACGATTAAGTCTTAGCCTACTTACAGGTTGTGGCCCAACAACTGCTGCCTCTGGTTTTAAAGTCGGAACTGCTTCATGTTTTAGTAACAGTTTCTTGTTGAATCCGGTGTTGAACTCGTGGAGATTCTGGAAGCTGTCTTCCGTAAAATGCGCAGCACAGAGAGCTAGATTACGGTCGTCACTTTCAGGAATATAATCAAACATAAATTGTATCCATTGTTGACGAAGTAACATCCGTGGGAAGTCCGAACACAGAAGACCTGTCAGCTGGGTGAACACAACTCACGTGCTGCAGAAATATGCACATTCCCTTTCCTGCATATTCCGAAGGGAGTGGTTGATGCAAATGTGCGGGTTAGTGACGTACCATAACCCAGCTGTAGTCCCAATCTAGTCGTTTTTGTAGGCGTTTACACTTCCTGGTTTTTAAAAGACGATATCTCTGCTTACATTGAACTTTCAGCGCTGCAACTTTGCAGATACTGTTCATGCACCATCAGCAACATTACACACTATTTAAAATCAAAAAAGTGAAATCGCAGTCAACCCCCCCTTTAAAATATAAATGCACCATTTTAGTGTCATACTTTTTAAGTAATCCTAACTAGGAATAACTTTACTTAAAATTAATGAGAAAACTTATGTTACAGTATGTGTACTTCAATATTTGAGTTCAAGCTACATTCTTTACTTGAAAAATGTATGCATCACATTACATCTATTTTTAAGTAAAGAATGTTACGTGAACATAAATATATATATATTAGGGCTGTCAGTTTAACGCGTTATTAACGGCGTTAACGCAAACCCCTTTTAACGGCGTTATTTTTTTTATCGCGCGATTAACGGTATTTTTGTCCTAGCAAACTTTGTAGTTTTTTCACCTGCTTTTGCAACAGGATGCGGAATGCGTCCTGATCCATTTCGGCGTCTCGCGCTCGTCATCCACTCAAAGACGGCTTGCAAGCCGAAACGTGTGTTTGCGGCGTGCCTGTTGTTTTGTTTCCGGTCTAGATCCGCTTGCGCTTTGGTCAAAGAAGCAACAAAACATCCTCGCGCGGCGCAAGCCATTGAAATGAATGCGTTTCAGAGCGTATCGCGAGGACGTTTTGTGCCGCACCCACTCGTTTCGGCTTGCGAGCCGGACAAATAGTAACGTTTTGACCTGGATGACGAACGCGAGACGCCGAAATGGATGCCCTAAGATTCTGAATGGAAAGTTTACTTTTAAAAAGTTGCCATATTGTCCCTTTGACAAGACCAATTGATCTGTGTTTTGTCGTTGTGAACTGAGCTATCATCATCGCAGCACGCCCAGTCTGAAACATCTTGATGATGGCCAAACAAACACACACACACACACACACACACACAGATGATGCGAATTCTCCGCCCCTCACCAATATTAGGACCTCGTCAATATTTCTTTCACCTTTTTATAGACAGTGTTACATTGTGTGTGAGATTATTTATATATGTTAGTGTGAAATTGAACAGTATTCCAGTGTTATTTTCAATAATAATTTTTCCACTTTTCCATATTGATAAGAGCATTAAAATGAGAAAAAATAATGTAACAAAAAGAAATCAAGAGACATTTAGAATAAATAAAAATGTGCGATTAATCACGATTAAATATTTTAATCGTTTGACAGCACTAATATATATATATATATATATATATATATATATATGTATGTATATATTGTGTATATATACATATTACACAATATGTAATATGTGTGTATATATATATATATATATATATATATATATTAGTGCTGTCAAACGATTAAAATATTTAATCGTGATTAATCGCACATTTTTATTTATTCTAAATGTTTCATATTAAAATGTGATCATTCAAATTTACTAACACATGAAATATATGAATTGTAATGAGAGTGTTGGATCATATGGGCTTTTATTTAGTATTGTTTTGCTCATGTTTTTTGTCCATATTGGCATTTGGATTTAGCATTGTTTCCCCCTGCTGTTCATGACTCGTCCAGAAGAGACCTGCAACTCATTTATGGGTTGAGAATCACTGCACTAGAGTGTTGGGTAACACTGGGAACCCATTCAATGGAGATGGCGCACTGCAAAGAAATATAATGCGACGCTCCACCATGCAACCAAAAGTTCACCAATTCCTGACTTTGTTCTACAGCATCCGCTGAAAAATCCAATTTACTGCAGGCTTACTTGACTTTTTTTAAGACGCAGGTCTTCACACACTTTCACGAATCGTGCACATTTCTGTCAGTCAAGTGCTCAGTCGAGCCGTAAGTGCTCTTAACGTTGCATTCTCAAATGTGTCAGAACGCAATAAGTCTGCATTTTCAGCATGGCCAAAAAGGAGACTATGGGCATCGGAGAATACTTTCCATCAGCTTCTCTTCCAGGTCAACTACTGGAGCATTAGAAGAGAGTTTGCTGAGCGAACCAGTCAAAGTTTTGTCAGACTATCAACTTATTTATAGATAGCTTTGTGGAAAATAAGAAGAATGCAAAATTGAATTGATTTTGCATTTCTAGTGTACTTTCTTCAAATCCTGTTTGGTCACACTTTACAGTATATTAGTTGTCTTAAACTAATTAAAAATAATAATAGTTACACTGTAAAAAAAATAATCTTGTAAAAAACGGTAAACTACTGACAGCTGTGGTTGTAAAAATACGGTTTGTTACTGTTTTTGAAATGAACAGCTAAATACCGTATTGTCAGCTACAGTATAAAACTTTAATTTAACAGCTATAGATGCTTTCATCAGACGCGTTGCCGTGGTGATGAGCTGGCCCAAAGTTAACTTTAGTTCTGTTTGTTTATTACTGTTTACTGGATAGTATGGCATTGACTACAAATAGAGTGGTGATGAGCAGGTTGTTGAGCTGTGGGGTGCAACCTGACCTTGGGAGCAAACACAATTTTTAAAAATAAAAATGTTAAGGTTTCCTAACAAAGAGGGAGACGGCGGTATTAAAATAGCTATGTTTATCTGAGTGATATCCGGTACAATAGAGCCCGACCGATAAAGGATTTTGAAGGCCGATTCCGATACAAATATTTTTTGGTTTTAAAATCCGATATTCCGATATATCGGCCGATATTTTTTATTTCAGAAATGCACAACAAAACATTAACAGATTTCCCTAACATTAGTTATTTGTTGTTATTTGTGAGTTTTAACTAAAATATTATAATGAATTTTTAAAAAGAAATTTGTTTCTTTTATTGTCACAACAGAACAGACTGACGATAGTGGCATTAGCTAGCTTTATGGTTAGCTCGTCTATGATGAGCCATAATTTAGCAATGGATAACGTCATACTGCAAATTGTAAAACATACATTTTCAATATAACATGCCAAGGAGAGATGATGCGTCTCATTGCTATAACTTTCACGCGCTATTAAAGAAATACTTCAGTCACATTGTCAAAAGCTAAAAGGACAGTAAACTACACTGTAACAACATAACGTAACTATTACTAGCTAATTCCGCTTCACTCTCGCCTTATTTAACAGCAGCAAAACTACATGATAGTCAAATTTTGTCATGCTTATTTGAGTTTAGAGAAGTGATGGGAATGTTCTTTTAATTAAAATTCAAGCAATGTATGTCTCGTGACCAACTCAACGACTGTTGCCAACAGGGACGGTGTAGAGTGCCCTCTGGTGGACAAACTAATACAACTCCAACACTCATGACATGGTTCAAGCATGTTTCGTCCGTTTTTATTTTATTTTTGAAATATTAATTTATCGGCCATTATAACTGCCGATACCGATAGTTTGGAAAATGCCTATTATCGGCTGATAATATCGGCCTGCCGATATATCGGTCTGGCTCTACGGTACAGTGTTTTCCATACATTTATTAGTGGCAGCCCACCACATTATCAGCGCTGAATGCCACATATTAATTTCCGTGTATTTTACAATGATGGGAAAAGTTGTAGCTATATGACTGAGTTGCATGCAGCGCAGACTGCCCCCCCCCACCCCCCTTAAAGTGGACATATCATGCAAAATCCACTTTTTAAGCCCTTAAATGCATTTTGTTGTATATTTGGAGTGTTTATAAGTACAGAAAAGATTAAATCATTCTCTTCAGGTGCTTCGTTTATATCTTTATATTCTGTTTTGGTCATATTTTTCAACCTGTTCAGATTTTTCTGTTTTCTATGACGTTTTTTGAACAATAACGTCACAGGATTTGCTGCCAAATAAGGACATTGACTACCGGTCCAACACTTCGAGCAATCCGCCATTATTATTTCTCGCTCCGATTTTGTAGTCCAAGCTCAATGATGCAGAAGTTACGAGAGGGCTAGTCAAAATGTTCGGTTGTTGGATGTAGTGACCTGAAGCACTTCAAGGATTCCCACTTCAACAACCTCCGCCAGTATAAAGAATGGTTTGCCGATCGACTTCGTCTGAATGAGGGGTAAATTCCTTCTATCATTTAGCTGCTGTGTTTTCTGACGCGTTCTAAACGCAAGTTATCATATTATTATCATACAGATTTTTAGTGGTAAGATCAGACTGTAGTTATTTATCTTGTCAGAGTGCTTGTTTTAACAAGAGAAATAGTCGACTTTCACTAATAACACAACATAGTTAACTTAACTTTACATACCACTGCATCCATATGAAGACGTCGTTCTGCAGGTTTGTCGTCGTCTTTTTCAAATCGCTCGCTCTGGCTCGAATACATAACGCTTGATGGACAAGTCTTTTGTTGACATTTTGTTAACGTGTGAATAAAAATGTTCTTTGAAACTATAGTAATCGTTTATCTCTTATCAAACTACAATAATGGCTGAACGCGGGGAGTTGAACCGACCGTGAACTCAGTGACCTGGAGAGCGGGCGGGGAAAGATGCAACTCCTTTTTATTTAAAGGGGACGCTTTGAAACGGGTCGCTCACAGAAGCACATCAGAAAAGGGGTAGAAAAGGGGCCTGTTGAGCTATAATAATGAGGAATTCAGACCCAAGCATTGCAGTTATGCTTTATATAGACCACAAATATATGATTTATAAGTAAAATTTAATGATTTAAAAGAATGATATGTCTCCTTTAAAGAAGTCCACTTATTTCGATGTGTTGACTAACATTATAATTTTAACTTTAGTCGTGTATTATTTGACGTTACCTTTAACGTTAATTTATATTTTAAATGTACAAAATTGCAACATCTTTTCAAATGTGTAATAAAAATATACATTTAAATACATAAAATGGAGGTTTCAATAGAAACCTCATTAAAGTATATGAAGAGTTTGCTATAAACGCTTGTCATAATGTTCAGCAGTTTTTTAACCAAATTTCAAAGACAATAGAAGTAATTATGAAATTACACATAAATATGTACTTTAGTCCTACCTAAGAGGGTCAGAAAGCACTCTCGTTCAACTAATTGTGTTTCATGTACATTTAACGTAACATTAAATGTAACATTTGCCAGTTGGTTCCTCTGATTAATTAATCATTCTGTTCACCTGTGGCTCAGTTAGTGATCTACTTTAGTCTGTGTGTTTATACTTAGGCCCTGTTTACCAGAGGTGGAAGTAACGAATTACAACTACTCAGATTACTGTAATTAAGTAGTTTTTTCGTGTACTTGTACTTTTATTTTTATATATTATATTTTAAAGTCTGTAATTTTCCTTGTACTTGAGTACAAATTTTTTTTTTTTTTTGAAATCTTTATTTTTGAACATGTAGAAAGCATAAAATAAAATAGAAATATACAAACATAAGTTCATTTATAAAATAATAATTATATAAGGCAATGTGCTTCTCAGCACAAACTTCCGAAATTAATATAAGTAATTCAAATTAACCATTCCCATGCTCAAAAAAGGAGTAGGAAGAAGTTCATTACAAACTTTTCAAGTCCTACCCCTTTCTCTTTTTTTCCCATTTAATTAAATCTAAAACAATTTAATGCTTCTCTTATACATACTTCTTTACATAAACTGTATATTAACTTACCTCCTATTCCCATAAACCCATTCTTTCAAATAGAAACAAATACATAATTACATGCATGCAAAGCGGAGGTATTAATCTATTCATGGAGATATTAACTTACCTCCTGTTCACATAAACCCATTCTTTCAAATAGAAACAAATACATGATTACATGCATGCAAAACCATACTACAAAACTATCACCTCGAGGCCTTTTCATATTCATTTAATATCTTCAGTTTAAATAGTTTTTTGAATTTACCCATGGATGTACATGATTTTATCTCATCACTGCAGCTGTTCCATACGTTCACTCCTTTTGTAGTGATGCAGTGATATTTAGCATTTGTTCTTATTTGTTTCATTTTAAATACAAATGTTCCTCTTAAGTAATGTTTGCTCTCTCTCATCTGGAACAACCCTTGAATACTGGTCGATAGCTGTTGTTTATTTATTTTATACATAAATTGTGCCGTTTTAAAGTCAACCATATCTCTAAATTTTAACGCTTTTAATCTAATAAACAATGGTGTAGTTGGTGCTCTATAAGTGGTTTTATTAACAATTCTTATCGCTTTCTTTTGAAGGATAAATATAGACTCCGTATTAGTTTTGTAAGTGTTTCCCCATACCTCCAGACAATATGAAATGTATGGAAGTATGAATGAACAATACAACGTTTACAATGTTTGTTGATTTAAAAGGTAATTGATTTTATACAATATAGCAATTGATTTGGATATTTTTGCCCTGATATGTGGCTTCCAACATAATTTTTCATCGATAATTACTCCCAAAAACTTTAATTCATTTACTCTTTCTATTTCAATTTCATTTATAGTAAGTTTTTTATTTGTAATTGTAGCACGATTGCCAAAAATGATAAATTTAGTTTTACTCAAATTCAGTGTTAATTTATTTGCGTCAAACCAGCTCTTTATCTTTTTTAATTCATTTTCCCCTGTTTTCAAGAGTTGATGCAGATTTTCTCCGGAGCAAATTAGGCTAGTATCATCAGCAAATAAAATGGTATTCAGTGTTTTTGATACCTCCCATACGTTATTTATATACAAATTAAACAACACTGGTCCCAACACTGACCCCTGGGGAACCCCGCATGTAATTGTCTTTAACTTTGAATTATGGTTTTGCAATTCCACATATTGTTGTCGATTATGTAAATAACTATTTACCCAAGAAAGTGCAATCCCCCTAATTCCATATTTTTGTAATTTCATAATCAATAAATTGTGGTCTACAGTATCAAATGTATGCCTTCTTAAGATCCAAAAATATCCCCACTGCATATTTTTTTTGTTCTATTGCTTTTGTTATTTCTTCCACCAAATGAATAAGTGCATGTGAAGTTGACCTATTTGCCCTGAAACCATATTGCTGATCACACAGTATATTATGCTTAGTAATGAAACCATCAAGCCTTCTAGTGAATATTTTTTCAAATATTTTTGAAAACTGGGAGAGCAGTGAAACAGGTCTGTAATTTGAAAGTGTATGTTTCCCACCAGCCTTATATACAGGTATCACTTTTGCCACTTTCATTTTTTCTGGAAAGACTCCAGTTTTCAGAGATAGATTACATATATGCGTTAGAGGTTTAACTACACAACCAATGATAGATTTAACCATAAACATGTCAATTCCATTACAATCAGTTGACTTTTTACTCTTAAATGTTCCAACGATCTCTAAAATTTCTTTTTCATCTGTTTCCTTGACAAACATAGATTCAATAATATTTACATTCTTGCTTAGCACCTCATTAATACTGACAGTCTTTGCAAACTCCTCAGCCAAACCAGGACCAACTCCGACAAAAAAATCATTAAATTCATTTGCAGCTAATTTCATATCCTTAACTTCTATATTGTTATTTGTCAGAAAATATTTAGTATCACCAGTTTTGTCTTTTTTATTCTTAATAATTTCGTTCACCACCTTCCAGGTGTTTCTTAGGTGGCTTCTATTTTCCTCCATTAATTTACTATAATAATTTTTTTACTGTTTCTCATGATTCTGATTAATTTATTTTTATATGTCTTATATTTATTTTCTGATTCTTTTGTCCTCCTCTTTAGAAACTCTTTATATAATAAATTTTTCTTCTTACATGCATTTATTATCCCATTTGTTATCCACGGTTTTTCATCAGATTTCAGTTTTACTTCTTTTTTTACTACAGGACATATTTTTTCATAAATCGATGTTACTATATTCAAGAATGAACCATAAGCTTTATTCACGTTGTCTACGTACACTTCGCCCCAGGCTTTAAGTTAAGTAATGTACTAAACTACTTTAAAAATCCCATTAATTACAAAGTACTTGTACAATTTGAATTCAACAAGTATTCAAATCTTTGACCAGCATTTGGGTATCCAATGGAAATAACGGATCGTGGGCGGGCCAATAAAAACCCTTGTATTTGGACCGGGAAAAAAGTTTCTGGAGAGCTATTCTTCCTCGCATGTCCTTCAGTGTGTAGTTTAGTGTTATCAAAGAACTTTGCCGTTATGGCCATGGAGAATTCGAGACGCTGAATTCATTGAAAATTCAGAAGAAATACCAGATGACGAGTGCCCACGAGTTGTTCCTATACAGAGGAAGGAAAGGAGGCAGCGTGCATTTTATAGAAACTTTGTTTGCTATCTGATTTCGGCTTACAAGACTTATGCCGCTAATCTCAAAAAATACATTATGGTAAACTTATGTGATAGTTGTTTTCGTTTTTAATTTTGGGTAGACCTCACGCTAATTTGACTAAAACATCACTTGAAACATGAGCTTCAGCGTTACTCAGGTACCGTAAAAAAGATTTACCATTGTAAACTTGCACTCAAAGTTAGATTGTATGTCATTGTAAACACATTGTTTTATTTATATTGAATCCGTGTTTTAAGCTTAGAATGAAGAGTTTAATAATGACTCTTTCATAAAAACAGTTGCCAGCCGCGACCCACTGGCATAACAGTGTAACTGCACTGATTGACAGTCTGTCTAGATTGCGCATTTGTGTCAGTGCTAAATGCTGATAACTTTTGAAACTTTTGAAATATTAGTAGGGTACTTTTGGAAATCTTTATTGTAAAAAAAAAAAAAGAAGTTTATAAACAAAATAACCCAATAGGCTTATTTATTTTGCATTTTAATTCATTAATAATAATAATCATGTTAGACCATTTTTATAACTTGGTTTCCATAAAAGTAAATAAATATCACAGGCTAAAAAGTAATTAGTACTTGAGTAGTTTTTTAGAGGGGTACTTTGTACATTTACTTAAGTACATTTTTAACACCAGTACTTTTGCTTGTAATTGAGTATTATTTTAGCAACTACTTGCACTTGAGTACAAATTTTCAGTACTCTTTCCACCTCTGCTGTTTACATGACAACGCTCGCGTAGGGCTGGGCGATATGGCCAAAAATAATTATCACGATAATTTTTTTCATATCAGTCGATATCGATAATTATCACGATATATGTCAAATCTTTATTTCTTTCAAGTTTAAAGGCAGATTTTTGCTCCTAAGTGAAAGTTGTATTAACCAGAGCGTAAATTGTGGTTTTAAACTAGCCTACTCTTTATTGTCAGAACATATCATGACAAACACTTGCCAAACAGGTGAACATTTCACAAATATGAGGTAGAACATTCAAACATTTTTCCTTAAAATAAATATCTCAATAGAAAAATATTTCTTCAGCACAGTTTGCAGTACAGGCTGCAATATTAAAATTACATGCTTTGTCTCAAAATGTATATTTGACAGTGAGTTGACAGTAAATCTGCATCCTAACTCAAGCTAATACTAAGCTAATGTAAAAATTATGTTCATTAACAAAAACAGTAACATTTTTTTTTTAATCTAACAACCACATTTTTATTTGGTAAAATGTAATATTCCGACTGAGTTGTATTAAAATGAAACATTGGTCATCCAGTCTCATGCATTTAGATGATGATAACCACAGATAAAACCAGGCATAGCGTATAACTTAGCACCTCACTATCATGGCAAAATGTAACTTTATGTTTTCTGTGCTATTTGTATGAAAACAGTGGCCTAACAGTTAAATACATTATTAAATGCTGTACTTATATTCCATAAGACATTTAATGCATTGTCTACATTAATAATATTATACAATTAAATATGTATATCCCACATTTCATGGTGCAGTTAATATTACTAGGCTAACCTTACAGTAAATCCATGGCTAAATGGATTCAGTATCAATTCAGATTCTGACTGGATCGTTGCACGCAGTGTTTCTCCTTTTTGTCAGCGGTGTTTCATCTGCCCTAAACTGGTTTAAACTTGACATCTGTGTTCTTCGCTGAACTCAAGCGCTTCTCGCTGGATGTCTTGAGCGAGACGATCAAAGCCAATCGCGATTCGCGTATGCTCTAGCGAGCTCGCGCTGCGCTCACTGCCGTTTGGACTTTGAGCCGAGCGGATAAATGCTCCGTGTGGCGCGCGCGGTTCAAATGAGTTTCGTTCCGCTTTTGGCGCATAAACATTATCGAACATTTATCGACCTCTTGATATCGTTTTATCGAGAAAAATTATATCGCGATAATTATCGTTATCGTTTTATCGCCCAGCCCTACGCTCGCGGGTGAAAACGTAAAAATATTTTATCGGATGTGCCTTTCGTTTACACGGCGACGGCGTTTTTGAGGCTTAAAAACGCAAAAAAGTGAAAACACTCTCCAGAGTGGAAATCTTCAAAACGCTCCACCACCGCGTTCACGTGTAAACGGTAATAACGCCAAAGTCTGCTTGACAGTGAAGGTTGTACGCAGGCGCGTGGATTTGGTGTTGTTGTAGTATGCACTCCTAGCCGCCTGAAGTGCATACTACTGTACATTGAATTTCACACACTTTTGCATCTCCATTTGCACACGGATTTCCCACACAAAACGCTCGTCGAAACGCAGAATAAAAAGTGATGACGCAACGCCACTTTTGCGTTTTCTCTTCAGAATCGTTTCCGTGCAAACATGGCCTTAGTGTTTTGTCTGGTCCCGTTGATGTTACGTTGTTTTCTGAGTGTGTGGATTAAACGTGATGATTTATAGGCTATACCTGGATTTCTCCTTCGTCATGTGATTTATGCAACCGAGGGGGGCTGTCAAAAGATTAATCGCGATTAATCGCATTCAAAATAAAAGTTTATCTTTATGTAATATATGTGGGCGAAGTGTGTATAATTATTTTGTATATATAAATACACACACATGCATGTATAAATTTATGTAAAATCTGAAAGTATATACTTTATATATATTTATACATAATTAAGATTTTGAAAAAACACATTTTTCTTAAATATGTACATGCATGTGTGTGTATTTATATATGAAGAGTTCAGATGCAAAAGCCTCTAAGTGCCATTTGAAATTTTCTTCTAAAATGATCATTTTTATCCAGCTTGTATATTTAAGTTCAGTAATTTCCCTTAAATGGCAATGAAGATTACCTATTAATTGTCATTTAAGTGAAAGTACTGAACTTAAATATACAAGTTTGATAAAAATGGTCATTTTAGAAGAAAATTTCAAATGGCATTTAGAGACTATTGCATCTGAACTCTTCATATACAAAATAATTATACACACTACACCCACATATATTACGTAAACACAAACTTTTATTTTGGATGCGATTAATCGTTTGACAGCCCTAGACCGAAGAGTAAGGCTTGCAATGCATTGGACCAAGCATTTGATCATAGGTGTGTGTACTTTTATAGTGTGTTTCTGGTGTTACGTAGTTGTGTATGTTGGTGAATGCAAAGGAAAGTCCTGGCAAGGTGAACAGCCGCAACCGAATCTCACCGTGATCTGAGATTGATTCTGTCCGAGGGACAACCTGCTCTTTTTGTGAAATAGGGTGTGTTTGACTCTCTCAAAGCTGTTATCAATATCAGCTCATCAATGCTGAAATCCATCATACTGGCAGAGTATTTAACTGAATAACACACACACACACACACACTCCACTGAAACCACTGTGAAGAGCTCACAGCTGATAACACGGGTGTACAGACACCTTGATGGGGATAGAAATCACATGCACACACACACACACACACACACACACACACACACTCACTTGCACTCTCTCGCTCTCACACCCACACACACACCCACACACACACCTTTGTGTGTTTATATACCTTGGTAACGCTTTATATCAAGGCATACTATTACAAACAGTCTTAAATTGTGCTACAATGTATGATACTGTTGGCGTAAATATGAAATATGTGTCATAACCATGCTTATCAAGTTATAATGAAAAATATAAAAAATACACATATTTTTAAAATTACACTGATCAAAGTGACATTAAAGACTTTTAAATTATACAATAAATGCTGTTCTTTATATTCATCAAAGAATCCTGAAATATTTTTTTCCAGTTTCCACAAAAATATAAAGGAGCACCACTGTTTTCAACAATGAGAATAACAAGAAACGAGCAATAATTTCTTGAGCAAAGAATTGAATAATATATTATACATCATTTTGAAAGCCATAATGCCATATAAGGAGTTCAACACCTATAATATAATATATTATTCTATACATACAGTTTTCGCGTAAAGTGTCACATGATATGATAAAGGTTGAAGAGTTCCACAGTGTGGCTTTAAGGTTTATTCTAATGTAATTATTTGTTTCAAATGTTTAAAATCCTCTCCCCCAGTACACATTTCTACCTGTAAAATGATTCAGACGCTGAATATGTCGTTTTATAAAACATACAAAAAGACATTTCAATGGCTTATTACACTGCCAGTCAAAACTTCAGACAAGAACTGGATTAGCTTTTAGACAAATAAGAGCTGGGCGTATGTACACCGCTGCCTTAAATTTTTAAAGTCCCCCTGTAATCAATCATTTCAACCCTTAAAACTCACATTTGATCTGCAAAAAGATATTGAAATGTTTTTTTCCTTGAAAAAAATGTCTTCATGCCTTAAAATAGCTTGAATGTAACACCCTTGCCTCATTTAGTATGCGCAGTTCTACGAATATGCAAATGAGCCCCACCTCCACATGCTGTCGACTTATGAATTTACACATGGTTTGTCTTAAAGCATATTAAACATATAAACAACATTAAAAACTGCATTTCCACCACATGGGGGACTTTAAGTTCAAGTAATTGAAGTAATTTCTATTTAAATTACATTAAACCAACATTTAAAAAAGGTTAAATCTTTTATAAATTATGAAAAAGTTGAAATTGCTAAACTTATTTTGCGGAGTTAAAATATATGTTGTCATAACTTATTGATCGTCTAGTTTTTACAGTGGATTTCCAATAAAAAATGTGTCGCGCGTATGTGAAACCCTTCAGTACTGGAAACCCGAAAAGATTAAAATCAGATTTCACTCAATTAATCTCGTTCTTCCATTCGAGTTATTATACAAACAGTATTCCTAAACACACACACATTATCTCTCTCTCTCTTTCACTCACTCACTCCCACACTCTCTCTCTCACACACACACCTGAGAGTCTTTATGATGAGTGTAAGGACAGCCGTGAACACACAGACTCCCACAGCACTTTATTAATGGCATCTGCTTCTGTTTAAACTCAGTGTCAGTCTTCTCATTACTCCATCTCCACAAGCCCAGCGTTCAGCCGGGAGAGAGAGGGAGGGCTTTCTTCCCTTCAGGACACCGCCGTTTCCCAGAGGAGCCAGACCCACGGGGCGTCCCAGCGTGTGAACCTCAGACATCATGTCCTTCATCCCGCAGTTCCTGAAACACTCCAGAAACACTCTTCTGCTCGCCTATAGCACAGGACGACGGGGGATCTGGGCTTTAAACGTGTCCTGTTGTCACTAAGACTTAAGCTAGCTGTGGAACAACTTCATATTCAGCGTCTGATTCATTTTATTGGCAGAAATGTGTACTGGGGGAGAGGATTTTAAACATTTGAAACAAATAATTACATTAGAATAAACCTTAAAGCCACACTGTGGAACTCAACCTTTATACCATATTATTAAAACCCATTGAGATGGTAGATCGACTTACAATCGGTTGAATGACGCTTCTGCCATATCCTGAAGGTGTCTGCATCGCTTTTACTAGCACTTTGTAACTTCGGGTTTCGGGTAGGAACCCGAGCACAAAAAGAACTACAAAATTCGACCGCTTTATGGCATACGTCACTTAATATAAAAGATAAAATACGGTAACACTTTAGAATACAGTTCCTACGTTAATGAATAACTACACAAGAACTAATGAGTAACACAATATTAACGATCTAGTAACTATTATTAACTAACAAGAAACTCTGATTAACGAACTAGTAAGTAATAGCGCACAGACGAAAGTGGTAGCTCACTATTAACTAATCAATAACTACTATTTTTTTAATACTTCCCAGAGAACTACTGAAAAAGTTTATTAACAATGTAGTAACTACTATTAACTAAATGAAATTGGTAATGCTTCCTTTTACAGTACAGTACTTACAGGGTACTTACAGTGTACTTACCTAGAAAGTACTGCTAATATAAGGTAAGTACATGGAACAGGGTTAGGTTTAGGGGTAGTTCAGGGTTAGTACTAGTTATTACCCAGCATTTGTAGTTACTAAAATAAGTACATAGTATTTACATTGGTAACTGGACTGTAAAAGGAAGCGTTACCAAGAAATTCTTATTAATGAATTAGTAAGTAATAGCTCACAGATGAAAGTGTTACTAGATACTTCTGTGGGAATTACTAATTATTTGGATTCGTATTATAAAGTGAAGATCATTGGAACTAACTAGTAATGACTCAAGTGTTACTAAAGACATTTTCTAAAAGTATACTTAAGTTCACCAAAAATCTCAAACGTTTGCCCAAATCATGACCAGATCATGTAGTAACACTTGAGTAATTACTAGTTAGCTACAATGATCTTTACTTTATAATACGAATCCAAATAATCAGTAATTCCCACAGAAGTATCTAGTAACACTTTCATCTGTGAGCTATTACTTACTAATTTGTTAATAAGAATTTCTTGTAGTTAATAGTAGTTACTAGATTGTTAATAAACTTTTTCAGTAGTTCTCTGGGAAGTATTAAAAAATAGTAGTTATTGATTACTTAATAGTGAACTACCTCTTTCGTCTGTGCGCTATTACTTACTAGTTCGTTAATCAGAGTTTCTTGTTAGTTAATAATAGTTACTAGATTGTTAATATTGTGTTACTCATTAGTTCTTGTGTAGTTATTCATTAACGAAGGAACCGTATTCTGAAGTGTTACCTAAAATGCCCATATCCAATACCCATGAAAAAAGGAAAAAAAAAACATATTTACCAGCGTTATTACTGTATTTATGAGCAACTTTTATAAAATAAAAAATAACAGTTGTGAACACAATTGTAATGACTATAGAACACACTAATGTTCAAGCAAAGCTGCCTTTATTTGACGATTCGTAACAACGATTCGTGGCTAATTCGTAACAATTCGTACGACCTCACTTGTACGAATTTTGCTAAATCGTACATATTTTACGAATTGGCTAATTCGTGTGAATTCGTACTAATGACCTACCCCTGACCCCGCCCCTAAAACCTACCCATCACGTGGGTTTGGACAAATCGTACGAATTCGTACGAGTGAGGTCGAATGAATTAGTACGAATTAGCCACTTTTTAATCACTCGTACGAATTGGTCATGAGATAGCGTAGAAAATACAGTAAAAAATGTGAAATATAATTACAGTTTAAAATAGATGACTTCTGTGTCAATATTATATTGTAAAACATAATTTATTCCTGAGATCAAAGCTGAATTGTCAGCATCATAACTCCAGTCTTCAGTGTCACATGATCAATCAGAAATCATCCTAATTCATATTGATCTGGGAATACTTTTTTTTCAGGATTCTTTGATGAATAGAAAGTGGAAAAGAACAGCATTTATTTTGAAACATAATCTTTACTGTCACTTTTAATCAATTTAATGCATTATTGCTGAAAAAAATGAATTAATTTCTTAATTTTTTTCATCAATATGTCATGACAAAATATGTTTTACATTCATTTAACTCAATTATATATATTTTTAAGTCAGTTTAATGTAATTTAAGTTGAAATGACTGGCACAGCCAAGTTGATTATACTAAAAAATGTAAAAGCCATGCACTTTTTTTTTACAGTGTGAAGTTAAACCCCGTCACAGGTACTAATGCAGGAGTGTTTTCTGTGAACTGCTAACACAGTGTGTGAAGCATTAATGCTGTGGCATTCAGTTCGTCTGAATGTCCTCTTCCCAGTCTCTTAAAGGTCAACACACCTACTCAAGAGACACCAATTTACCTCTGGAGTACATTAGAAAGACGCTGCCCATTTACACACTAAAACCCCGGGCCAGACAGCCTCGTGTAAATCAAATAACCCACATTCAGGGATAAAGAAAAGATGTCGGCTACTTAAATAAAGGTTAAATCTCAAAAGCAAATCTCCAGTTAATTGATTAACTGCTACTGTATGCAACTGTAATCAATTGAGTTTGACGCTTTCTCGCAAAGAGAGATCAACCACTTAATGTATAAAACATACAAAAAGACATTTCAATGGCTTATTACACTGCCAGTCAAAACTTCAGACAAGAACTGGATTAGCTTTCAGACAAATAAGAGCTGGGCGTATGTACACCGCTGCCTTAAATTTTTAAAGTCCCCCTGTAATCAATCATTTCAACCCTTAAAACTCACATTTGATCTGCAAAAAAGATATTGAAATGTTTTTTTCTTGAAAAAATATCTTGAATGTAACTCGACACCCTTGCCTCATTTAAAATGTGCGGTTCTATGAATATGAAAATGAGCCCCGCCTCCACATGCTGTCGACTTATGAATTTACACATGGTTTGTCTTAAAGCATATTAAACATATAAACAACATTAAAAACTGGATTTCCAACACATGGGGGACTTCAAGTAATTTCTATTTAAATTACATTAAACTAATCCTAAATGGTTAAATATTTTATAAATTATTAAAAAGTTGAAATTGCTTAACTTATTTTGCTGAATTAAAATATATGTTGTCATAACTTATTCGTCTAGTTTTTATTTCGTCTTAGATCGTCTAGTTTTTACAGTGGATTTGCAATAAAAAATGTGTCGTGTGTATGTGAAACCCTTCAGTACTGGAAACCCGGAAAGATCAAAATCAGATTTCACTCAATTAATCTCGTTCTTCCATTCGAGTTATTTATTCACTGTAAAAAAAATATTGTTGGTTTAACTTAAAAAAATGAGTAACCTGGTTGCTTTCAAATTTTAAGTTCATTGAAATGGAAAAAAATGAGTTAATTTGAAGGAGATTGATTTAATCATCAAAAACTCAAAATATTATGTTATCTGAACTACATAAATTATCTAAGTTGATTTGACAAAAGAAAAAATGTTGTGATTACAAATCATGAAAATAGTTTTTTACAGTGCACTGTGAAAAAATCTTTTCATGATTAGTAATCACAACATTTTTTCTTTTGTCGAATCAACCTAAATAATTGATTTAGTTCAGATAACATATAATTTTGAGTTTCTGATGATTAAATCATTCTCCTTCATTGTATTAACTCACTTTTTCCAGTTTAGAAGGCTAAATTGATAGAAGGCTAAATTTCACAAATGACTATGAAATGGAAAGTGACGCATCAAATTAAACGTGAAATTTTTAAGTAAAACATGCTCAAATATCCTGTTTTATTTACACTTTTGAAAAATAAATAAACATTACGCATAAAATACGAGTCAAAGGCTTGGAGAGGGCACTATCTTTTATTTTTTTGCTATATTCCACATTTGATATTAGTAAAGTCATCAATCAATTTCAGTGTGAAATGTGTTTCGAAGCAAAACCCTACTTTTATAGGCTTTTATATTTTTTCAACATGTAGCATGACATAACCATATAAACAATAAAGCTAATATAAGAGTAAAGACCATGGTATTTCAATCTCGCTTTACCGCGGTACCGCCACAAAGACAGAGAGAGACCATCTCTCATAAAGTCTTCATCACAGAATATGTCTCTGTCATAAACATGACAAATACGGCCCTCGTGATGTTTTACGAGCGGAGATTTGTGCAGGGCTGGAGGGAAAAACAGAAAGAGAGAGAGAGAGAGAGAGATGTGTGTTAAAGTCTCCCGAAACATCACTCGCCCTGCCCGGCTTTGATCTTCCTACCGTAATTACACTCACATTCAAACGAGCATCCAGACTCAGACTTCAAACATGCACATGGACACATTCTCACACACACATGCGCTCTCAGGCTCAGCTGTACACACACACAATCATAAAGTGCTGCGTAAAGTGGAGAGCTTCAGGGGAAAAGTTAGCTAAAACAAAATGTTTAGTCAAGTAATCTACGTATATTTACTATTTAGTCACAAATATAATTTAGTATCACTAAATCAACCTGAATGTATTAGATTATTCCAATAAAAGCAATGTTTAAGTTGTGTGTTATACGTGACACAAACCATGCTTTTGGGATATAATCAATAGTAAAATCATAAATAATGTATTAATTAGGGTTCCTCTTTGAAATATGATGAGCTTTAGACTGTAGGGCAGCATCCGAAATCAAATAGGAACTTATTTTGATTCAGTAATTATTTCATGATTGCTAAAAAAAAATGATATAATCAAGACGGACTACATCCTCCATGTCGCACTGAATAAAACTTATTATGTCTATGGGAAAGTTCCCATTAAACAGGAAGTTGTGTGTATGTGTGTAAACACTCTTAGAAAAAAAGGGTTCATTGGGGTTCTATATGTAAAGCATAGGGTTCTTTACTCGACTCCAAAGAACCTTTTATGCTAAAAAAAAGTTTCTATGATGACAAGAAAGAACCCTTTTGGCACAAAGGTTCTTTATGGGCTATTATTCATTCATATATTACATTATTCTGCAACATTTTGTAGTTGTAATTTAATTGGTGTTTATTAAACTGTTGTAGTAACTTAATAATCAGGCTGATTTTTCAGACTGATCTCATGAAGTAGTGTGTGTATGACACACCAATTTGAATTCCCATTTTTGGCGTCCTATCAAGACGCATAATCGCTTTTCAGCGTGTTTATGAACGCCGTTGACTTAACGTTATATAAATATATGACTTACCTCAACCCCGTCCCTAAACCTCACCGTCACTGGGGTTAATGGCTTTTATGACTGGACATTTGACGGAGTGTACAGACACGCGGAATCACTTGGACGTTAATGGCGTAGACATACACGCATACACGCGGATAGCTCAAAATGCCTAGAGATAACACGCCATTTGTCTCGAAAGCGGCGTGTATGTTTACGCAAAAGTCAGATGTCATGTTGGATTTTTGAAGGAGAAAAACTGAAATGGCACTCTTCGTGTGATATTGATTAACTACATAAAATGATATAAATATATACATTTTCTAACCCCCATATCTTGATTTTTTTGATCATTCACATGCATTCATAAATACATTTTAGGGTCTTGATGTTTGTCAATACTATGACATATTGAATCCGGAAAGGACAAAAAAAATTATAATGACAGAACCCAAAAGGTTCCATATAGAACCTTTTTCCTGGTTACAAAGATCCCTGAAGTGCTTTTATTATTGAACCCTTAAAAAGGGTTCCGTATAGAACCTTTTAGGGGTTCCAAATATGTAGCGCTGATAGAAGCTTTTAAGGTAGGGCTGCAACTAACGACTATTTTAATAGTCGACTAGTCACCGACTATTGAAACGATTAGTCGACTAATCGGATAATTATTATATTTTTCTAAAATTTAGCATGAATTGCTTTAATTCTGTGGAAAATGATAGTAAACACAAGAAAGAAGGGGGTACTTCAATAAAAAATGCATATTTTATTGAACTTTGCTGCTGATAGGCCGATTCATACTAAAAGTAAATAAAAAATGCCCTGTCTAAAACCAATTAGGCAGAGTGCTTGGTCAGTATAGACATAATTATATGAAGAGTTTGGTTCCAAAACGCTATAAATCCATTTTGATGAATTTGAGTAAAACTGTATTTTCTTTAGCAAGAAAATGGGAAGATGAAAACCACTATTTTCAGTTTCAAATTTTCACATAGCATTTGTAGGTTATAATATCAATAAAAATTAAATCCATGTTTTGATTTTCAAAGATTTATTATAAAAACAGATTATTTTTCCCCAAAATGCAAGAAATCCATTAACTTATTTTTTCAAAATGCAATTAATCAAAAAACTTTTATACACATTGAATTTCTTGTGTAATCCTATAAATCCATTGCTTTAATATAACAATATTCTGTAACACTTTAAGGGTACAGGTCATGAATTATCATGAATTCACGGATAAAATGAATCATGCATAAATTATGCATTCATTCATTCATTATTTTCATCAGGAACTAACAACATTTTTTTAACAGTTCAACGTTTTTCATTCATGACTTCATGGATGAACAACACCTTAATTAAAACATTAACTAAGATGAGCACATCATCATGAATTATGATTTATTAAGCATGATCGTTACTTCTGCATATCACTGTTGTCAACCTTGGGATGTCGCCGCTGAGCTTTTTTTGACGGCGATCAGCTGTAAAATGGCTTGGTCCTGCTCGGTTTTCGTTGACTTTGAATAAAACCACTGAAAGTTTTTCAAAAGATCCCTGGGGTCAGTGTGCCAGCGTGACAGAAGTTTGATGCTGTCGCGTGAGAACAAGCAACAGCCGGCATTTCCGTTACTGTTTACATTGCGTGAATGGTGCGTTGTGATCGGTTAAGCGGATATGTTGCATTTTGCAGAAAAGGGAGACTGGCGTTTGTCGCGGTTTGGAAAGAAAGTTCGCCTTATAGTGCGCAAAATAAGGTAAATATTACCGAGGCGAGTCAAACTCCGTTTTATTCAACTGTCCGACGTGCTTTCTCTTTAAATGTTCGTGCATCACCGAGGTGCTGCCGTGATAGCAAGGACTGCTTTGCATGATACAGGTAATCTTTTTATTCATCGTATCCAGGCTAAAATGTTCTCAAACTTTAGATGTTTTGGTATGTGCAGCTGCTGCGTTGGACACTACCATTTCTGTATGTTATCGCTCAGCAGAGAAGCGAATGTGCTCGGTCGGAAAACAAAAACAAAAACATGTCTGGCGACAATCCGACAATGAAATTCATTGTCGACTATTTCTATTATCGATTTTTATCGACAACGTCGACGAATCGTTGCAGCCCTATTTTAAGGTTCTATATAGAACCTTTTTTTCTAAGAGTGTACGTGTGTGTCAAAGATTTCTCTTAAATGATATGTGATATGAAGAGAGTATGGTGGCCATGGCCAATATAATGCTATAATTTATAAAATATAGAAATTGTAGCCTACCAAATGAGACATTAACATACTTAAAAAATAAAATAAACCGACCCTTATTTCACAAGTTATTTATTCAAAATCCACTGAAATATATCTGAAAAAAGTGGGCCTCATTCATTAAACACAAGCAGAATTAATGTCTGTGTTCTTCTGCAACTCATCACAGCATGATTGTATAAACAACTAAAACAGAAATGCTTTGTACGTACATTTTGGAACAGATAGCCTACAGTTTTGTCTGATTAATGGGCTGATTTCACTACTTCCCTCTCCGCAGGGTACATGCTACTGTTAGCAAACACACCACTGTGATGTGCCAATGCAAACACTCCTGAAAGTCCTCACACACTCTGGGACTGACGCAGGCTGTCACTCATTATTGATTTATGATGATTCTACCAGCCCTATCTCATAGGAAAACAATTATTTTACAAGATGGCGATTTCATGTTAAATAGTACAATGTTTAGAAGAAAGACGCAAGAAAGTCCTTCTCCCTAAACATGGGGTGTGAGCAAAGAAATAAAAGTGAACATACAAATTAGCCACCAAATCGTCAAAAATGTGAGACTATTCCCACATCGGAAAGTATAGGTTATGTCTGGAATGAAATACTAGTATGCATACTGAAGAGTGTTTATAGTATACTGTGTTTATTATGTGAGACAGTATATAGAATTAACAAGTGTTTGGTTACACTTTATTTTAGGGTGTCTTAGTTACAGTGTAATTATACATTACTATGTACTTAAGTTAGAGTTCGGTTTAGGATTAGTTGCATGTAATTATGCGTACTGTAGTAAGTAACTACTTGTGTAACAAGGACACTGTAAAATATAGTGTTACCCAATGTTGTCAATTCGTTATTTTGGATTTTAATCCAAAAATCGGTGTGGAAATTCATGAAGAAGACGCTCTTCTGCGAACTGCACATTTTGACCAAACTTATGTAGGCGACTTGTGTATTACTGTATGCCTACATGGCAAATTCACACACTGTGCTAAGTATCACATTTTCCAGAATGCATTGAACCATATTAATATGCTGTGACTTATACAGCATAATCCAGTTGACGTCAAGCACTTAAAACATGCGAAAAATTTTATTTAGTGTATTTTACTTTAAATAATTTAATTTAGGTTTTTTATATTACAATTTTTATTTCTGTTCTGAAGTCCCCCTGTATTCAATCGTTTTGTCCCTTAAAACTCATCTTTTATCATCAAAATAACATATTTAAAAGTTTTTTTTTATTCTGCATGCCATACAACATCTTGAATGTGGCTCTACACCCTTGCCTCATTTAGTGTACGTGGTTGTATGAATATGCAAATGAGCCCCGCCTCCACTCACTCACTCACTCACTCTGAGATCCACTGGTTGACGATCACACATTGATCTGATAGTGTGTGACGTCAGAAACACCAGCGATTTCAAACCATGTTTTTGAGACTGTCTTTGGTTCACTGCAGTTTTACTCAGCAATGCTATTGACTTATGAATTCACACACGGCTTGTCTTAAAGGTGCAATGTGTGATATATCTGTGGATCTATTGACAAAAATGCAATATAAAATCCATAACTATGTGTTTTGTGGTGTATAAAGACCTTACTTAATGAACCGTAAAGTTTATATTACGTTAGAATTAGTCATTTATTTCTCCATAGGGGTGGGAATCCCCTTCTATGAAGGTAGCCATGTTGTGACGTCATATTTCTACCGTAGCCGACAGTGGACAACAGAGCGCGTTTCGTATATAACCGGAATAGAAAGCAGTAGAAAAAGACGCGGCAGAATTTCCGGAAGAAAGATGGACCAAACTTATTGTTCAGGTATCCGAAAACGGGTAAATCTGCTTCAAAGAAGAGAAAGTATGATGAAACTAGAAAAATAAGGCAGAATGTCAATATTTGCTAAACTTGTGTAATATGGCTTCATATAATCGTTGTTGCCCAGTAAATGACAGGTTAAAATATGAAAACATTCAACTACTAACTAACGTTACAGTAACAGGGGTATAAGTGCACAGAGCTACTATGTAAATAACGTTATCACTGTGTGCTTGGATAAAGTGCAGACCGGTCCGTATGTAATAACGTTACAATAACTTCATAAATACAAACCTCGGTAACAGCTCTCCGGTTCCTTTGGAGGGCTAACACTCTTTCTTCATCCCCTGAGCCATCGATCCGGCGGGTAGGTCCTCCTCTGCCTCTCCCTTCCCTAACTGCACCTACAACACCTCTGCCTCTCCGTCCTCTCCCTACCTCTCCCTCTTAGTTAACTCTGCGTATTTAGGTTGTTCATGACTGTGAAAACGTGTATAAACAATGCTGTCCGAGTGATGCCTCTGAAATCATAACGTTAACTATTTCCCCTTACGCAGCTGATTTGATGCTCTTATTCTTAGCTCTTATCTTTGCATAGAAACAAGCTATGGTAAAATCAGTGAATTAAAACACTAACACAATAATGATCAAATAACAATCGCAATAACATGTTGATTTACTGAATAATTAAGTAAATAGAATTTAATAAATACAAGATTAAAAAACCTCATTGCTTGTCTTGCTACTCTCTGCAGATTCAGACGACGACAAAGTTTATTCGCTTTGACATTATCCTACGTTGGCCACCGTAGCTTCAAAATAGAGTTTGCAATTGGAGGGAGAGGCTGCGAGTGACTTGCTGTTTGCAATTCGCGAGTCTCACCACTAGATGCCGCCAAAAAGCTACACAATGCACCTTTAAAGCACATATAAACAACATTAAAAGCTTGATTTTCACCACAGGTAGGCTTTAAATTATTTTTTGTAAAAATAATTTTCGAATGCAATAATAAAATGTGACTCAGGCCCCGTCCACACTACTGCGTTTTCGTTTAAAAACGGAGACCGTTTGCACCTCCCGTCCACACTAAAACGGGAAAAACGAAGACCTAAAACGGAGAAGTTTAGAAACGCAGCAGCTGCGTTTTTCGTTTTGAATCTCCGGAGGGCGTTTTAGTGTGGACGAGACAAAACGGAGAACTTCAGAAACGCTGACGCAGAGGCTCACGCTTGGCTCTATGATCCTTCCCTGATTCGTCATTAACTGTTTACACCAGCACGCGCATCCCCAGTGTTGGTGAATGGTCACGTGATCCACGTTTTCAGTCGTTTTAATGTGGACGGAGATCATTTCTAATACGCAGATAAAACGCCGGTGTGAACGGAGATCGTATTCGTTTTAATTCTCCGTTTTTAAACGAAAACAGTAGTGTGGACGGGGCCTTACACACTTCATACAACTTCTCTCAACAATGCAATTCTGACCCCGTGTGACTGTAAACAATAATTTGTTTTTTCAACTTAAAAAAGTGAGTGTTCATGTTGTCTTTTAAATACCCAAGTTGTTGCAACTTCACATTTCAAGTTGACTGAACTTTAGATTTTAAGGCAGCACGAACACTTCCTTTTTTTTCCAAGTTAAAGGGGTCATGAACTGGCTTTTTAAATTTTATTATATTGTTGTCTGAGGTCAACTTCTGACATTCGCTTGGTTTTTACATTCAAAAACATCAAAATGAATAAGTAATAGGCTATTTTCTACCCTAGTTTTGAGCCTAGCTGAAAAACGCTCGGTTTTTATGGGCGTCTCGCACTGAAGACTTGGAAGTAAACGCCCACTGCTATGAGTCGATAACAGTTTTGCATATTATAATGAGTTGCAACTCACCTCATCGATGCGCTTGGGGGAAATTGTTTCGAAAACGTCCAATGTTAACCCCGAATGATTCATCCATACATGTTCAACCCATAGTCCGTGTGTTGCACCATTCCTGTCAGATCCAGTATAGACGGCACAGCACCGTTCTTAACTCTTAATCGGTCTGCAAATGCAGTCTTATTTACAAACATTCCTCAGTGAAATGAAGCGAACATACCAACGATGTTTTACCTCATCAGCTGGAACATCATTAAAATAAAGTTTATCCATGCAGTCCAATTGGAATCCAGAGGAAGTTTATGCCGCGACTGTCTTCTTCCACAACCAGGCGCTGCACAATATTCTGTATTGCTCGGTAGCTTGATCCATAGACAGTAAAAGAAATGGACAGAGCGATCTCATTGGAACTCCATTGAGACGACTGAAGCCAGTTTTTGGCTATTTTTTTTAGCACTTCCGTCCCTAACGCGCAGACTCAAACAGAGCTTGACTACGTAATGTGACGAGAGCAACCCGTCTGTCTTCTAGTACTGTGGAATGAGAAATCTGAATCATTCCCTTCTGAAACTTGCAGAGGCGGAGAATGTGAGCAGGAGCTGTCCATGAGCTAGGAGAATGAGACAATTTTGCTAGGTATTCTGATTAATTATTTTGTCATTTTGCCTCCACGTTTCTCCGATTGCGCGCAAGCTTCTTCTCATGTCCATACGGTAATCTCAATACTGTGCGACAGAGAGTCGTGTGTGTATGACGCAATCGTTAGCCTACTTTCACTAAAACTGCCTCTACGGGGCCATAACATAAGCTACAAGATAATGGAGCATTTAATACATTGTTGTGTTTCTTTAGAAATAAATAAAGGACAAATGGGGTCTTCAAACGCCTCAGATGTAAAGTTATTCGCTGTCAAAGTGACGCCAAAATGAACGGGAGTCAATGGGAATGCTAACGCAAGTGAAGTTCTGCTACAAGGTGGCAACTCCCGCGAGGCTTCAACTTCCGGTCGATGGATTACCCCTTGGCTTAATCCGTTTGGCATCACGAGGTAGGCATCTATGTTATTTAGCTATGCGTGTAATGCGCAAATCGGCCGTGTTGTAGTAGCCGTTGATCTTTTTCTGCGGGGGTGGTGTTTTAACCCCTTCGACATCATAGTTCCCCACTTTGAAAAACGAGTCGTTTGCTGAGCCTGTGTCAAAAAAAAGCTTTTATTGGACTAACAAGGACGTTTTCAGTTCTGAAACTTACAGGATATTCTTATAATATGATGACCTCTTAGATGTCGAAACCTCAAGGAAAACTTGATTTCGCAGTTGATTTCCCTTTAAAACAACAACAACAAAATCTGTGTGGTGGGTGTGACTCTTTTTATATATGCATACGATTTGCATACTGTGAAAATAAAACGAGTAATACGATGCTATTCCAAACACGTCCTTAGACCAGAACAAAGGCCAGGAATGTTGTGGTCGGTTTAAATCATTTCAAGAATGTTTGATACACTGACAAACATGTGAAAAAAAAACAACAACACCACAGCTAAAAACTGACGGCTTTAGAGCTCATAAACATGGAGAAAATAAATAGAGAATGATCGGGACTTTACAACGGCTCTCTTTCTCTCTAGCCTGAGATTGCGAGTTATCTCGGGGACTTGTGGCGTCTGAGAGGCAGACGCTGCCATTAGCAGCCGGAGAGTGGTGTTTATTGTCCAATTAGAGGCAGGCAGATGTACCTGTAATCTCCTGTACAGGTGTGAGCCTCCTCTGGTGCCCGGCCATGGGAAGCCAGTCATCAGCTGTCACAGACACACTCTTTGATCTGCACATTGTTCCAGAGCAAGAAATGCCTGGAGCTTCTCCGGCTCGGAGACTTTACCTTTCCAAGACAGGCGCTCAAGGAGATTTATTGCGCTGTGAGACACACACAGACATGAAGATGCCTTCCTGTCGATGACGGGCGCTCCTGAAGTCGTGAGTCATGCGATTTATTCGTTTCGCCTGACAGAGACAGAGCTGCGTTCTCCTGCGCGTTTGATCAGTCATAAGTAAATCACTTCCTTTAGCTCTCAACACCGCTGCCAGACGGAAAAACAAATATGACAATATAATTTACTAGAGACGGGGTAGTGCTGCTGACATACCAGAGGAGAAAACAAGCATTCCTTGTATACGACTCGTGCGGCGTGTCTAGTTCCATACGTCATGGATTGGGACAGTGCAATGATGACGTAGGTTGGCATAAAGAAAACCCGAAAGGATTTTTCCATTGGCTGAAAGCAAGCTCTATGACCAATTGTTCATCGTGATAATCTTCACAAATGTATGGAAGCTTGTTTCCGCCACTGAATAAAAAAATAAAATAAATAATTGCGACTTTTTATCTCACAATTCTGACTTTTTTTCTCACAATTGCGAGTTATTTAGTCAGAATTGCGTGATATAAAGTCGCAATTGCGAGATAAAAAGTCAGAATTGCGTGATATAAAGTCGCAATTGCGAGATAAAAAGTCAGATTTGCGAGACATAAAGTCGCAATTGCGAGTTATAAAGTCAGAATTGCGAGAAATAAAGTCGCAATTGCGAGAAAAAAAGTCAGAATTGCGAGGTATAAAGTCGCAATTGCGTGTTATTAAGTCAGAATTGTGAGTTATAATGTCAGAATTGCGAGTTATAAAGTCAGAATTGCGAGTTATAAAGTCAGAAATGTGAGATATAAAGTCAGAATTGTGAGATATAAAGTTGCAATTGCGTGATATAAAGTCAGAATTGTGAGATATAATGTCAGAATTGTGAGATTTAAACTAATATTTTTTTCCCCTTAGAATTGGCCTGATAAGTCGCAATTGTGAGTTTATATCTCACAATTCTGAGAAAAGATGTCAGAATTTTGACATATAAACTCGCAATTGCGTGATATAAAGTCAGAATTGCGAGATGTAAACTCACAATTGTGAGAAAAAAAGTCAGAATTGTGAGATAAAAAGTCGCACTTCTGTCTTTTTTTCTCAGAATTGCGACTTTATATCACGCAATTCTGACTTTATATCACGCAGTTCTGACTTTATATCTTGCAATTCTGACTTTATATCTCGCAATTCTGACTTTATAACACGCAATCCTGACTTTATAACTCGCAATTCTGAGAAAAAAAGTCAGAATTGTGAGATAAAAAGTCACAATTATTTATTTTATTTTTTTATTCAGTGGCGGAAACAAGCTTCCATACAAATGACCTTTTTATGAGGCCTATTAAAATCGGCAGAAACAAAAAGCCAATTGGATGCGGTCACATGACTTCAACATCACAACATTTTACCTTAAAGTTTGAGTGTGAATAGTTAGCAAGAGCGTGATACACACCACGAGGCTGTGAAAGTGGACCAGATGAGTATTCGTTCAGCCTGATGATGATGTTTAGTGTCCCATTGAACCATTTGTTAGCAATCGCAAATAAAAGCTTTACTAAGGCGAATCACTGATGTATTTTATGTCGTAGGATTGAAGGAGACTATCTTTAACTACAGAACCTATTTCAAGCATTTAACTTGAATCTAGGGGTGTAACGCTGTACCAAAATGAAGGTTCTTTAAGTACCTGGTTGGTTCGTAAATCAAGTAAAACAGAACAGGTGTAGAGCTATAACCATCTTTTGGGCTTTTAGCATGAATATGTTTGCCTTACTGTTATCTATAAACTAGTGTCCTCAAAAACAACATGATTCCCATTTAGAAGATATAAGAGTTCAAAACTTAGTCTCTCTTTCGCCAATATGGATCAATGATTTTGATGACATCACTCTCTGTCCAATCAAATGCTCCCTGGAATCTGAGGCTCAACCCCCTACACTATAAATAGATGTTGTTAAAACATTTGCTATGTTCTACAAGGTGAGTGGTACACAGTGCACTATATAGGGGATAGGGAACGATTCAGACAGAGCAAATATGCTTCACATTTGGGCTTGAATGAAGTCTGGTTTCATATTAGTCGGCGCAGACCAGAAAACCTATCGGACCCATTTGAATTCTGCACCGAATGCTGTATTTTAAAGCGATATTAAGGATATTATGTTAGAGATTAGGAGGAAACTGTGGATTTACTGAGCTAAACGCTATTGGCTATTTAAAAAAGGGGAGGAGCTGATCGATATGTCCCGCCCTTCTTCCTGTTTCAGTGGAAATTACGTCACCACATCTAGCAATGCTGCGTGCTTCAAGGCACTTCAGTGGACCTTTAAATTTAAAAAAACCAACCAACATTTGAATTTATGGTGGTGTTCAAATTAGGGATTTGAGATATGAAGTGAATATAAAAGTGACGACTGTGAAACTATTTTCTTCTGGAAACAAACTTTGTTGTTTTGTTCCTGTTATTTTTCTGGTGTCTCTGTTAAGCTGATTTAAAACAATCTGTATTGTAAAAAGCGCTATATAACTAAATGTGACTTGACTTGACTTGCTTGACTTGTCCTGACTTGCTTGGCTTATTGGCTTGGCTTGGCTTGGCTTGACTTGCTTGACTTGCTTGACTTGACTTAACCTGCTTGACTTGGCTTGGCTTGCTTGACCTGCTTGACTTGGCTTGGCTTGGCTTGGCTTGGCTTGGCTTGGCTTGGTTTGGCTTGGCTTGGCTTGCTTGACTTGACTTGCTTGGCTTGGCTTGGTTTGACTTGGCTTGGCTTGGCTTGGCTTGACTTGCTTGACCTCCTTGAATTGGCTTGGCTTGGCTTGGCTTGCTTGATTTGACTTGACTTGCTTGGCTTGGCTTGGCTTGGCTTGACCTGCTTGACTTGGCTTGGCTTGGTTTGGCTTGACTTGGCTTGACCTGCTTGACTTGCTTGGCTTGGTTTGGTTTGGCTTGACTTGACTTGACTTGACTTGCTTGGCTTGGTTTGGCTTGGCTTGGTTTGGCTTGGCTTGGCTTGACTTGCTTGACCTGCTTGACTTGGCTTGACTTGCTTGGCTTGGCTTGGCTTGACTTGCTTGACCTCCTTGAATTGGCTTGGCTTGGCTTGGCTTGACTTGACCTGCTTGACTTGGCTTGACTTGACTTGACCTGCTTGGCTTGGCTTGGCTTGGCTTGACTTGACTTGCTTGGCTTGACTTGCTTAGCTTGGTTTGGCTTGGCTTGACTTGGCTTGACCTGCTTGACTTGACTTGGCCTGCTTGAGTTGGTTTGGTTTGGCTTGACTTGACTTTCTTGGGTTGGCTTGGCTTGACTTGGCTTGACCTGCTTGACTTGACTTGACCTGCTTGGTTTGGTTTGGCTTGACTTGACTTGACTTGCTTGGCTTGGCTTGACTTGACTTAACTTGCTTGGCTGGCTTGACTTGACTTGGTTTGACTTTCTTGGCTTGACTTGACTTGCTTGGCTGGCTTGACTTGACTTGACATGTCATGACATGACTTGCTTGGCTTGGCTTGGCTTAACTTGACTGGACTTGCTTGACTTGGCTTGACTTAAAAACAATATCCTCTAGAACACATGCAGCTTTCTGTGCTCATGGCCAAAGGAGTTTTGAAATTCTTGCGCACCCAACTGTGCACGAGACTGAGTAGAACGCGTAAAATTTACTATTTTAATTAAGGAAAATTAGTACCTAAACATTTCAAACTATTTGAAAATTGTTTTGTTTTCAAATAGTTTTAAATGTTTAGCTTCGCTTTTTCACCTTGAAAACTGAAGTGTCACAATATAATTTGTGCTTATCTTCTCTTGCCCGCTTTCTTTGATTTGATTGGCCATCTGTTAGACCCCTGAACAACGCTAGTATGACGGTAACACAGTCCACACTTTGGAGCTCTTTCAAAAGACCCTGTGGATATATGCTGTGTGTAAACAGGTTCGTTTAAATGAACACACATACAATGGAGGAATGTCATTTGACATTAGGTCATCTTTACGGGAAGTGAGGTTCACTTGCCACTTTTTGGACACAGATGAGCCAATCAGAGGAAGATTTTCCTTCCCATTCTTTTTGGAATAATGCATAACTTTGGCTGTGTCAGCTAAATGGCTTTGTTTATAAAGTAATACCAATGTACTCTTTACCACACGCTGCAATTCTGCCAAAAAAAGTTGTTGTCGCAATGCTTAATATGTACATATTTAATTCACCGAGTGACATATTCTGAATTTGCTTTCTAGGATACTACTTGTGCTACTTTTACTCTTTCTATGGCAGATATCAGTATGCTCGACTTAGAGATAGCAATAGAGATAGTATGTGCTAACTTTTGCTAGTTTGATTACTTCCGGTTCAAGCTCTTTTTACACACTGCATATGGTGAATGTTGGTTATCTGGTGTTTCTATGCACATAAATTAGCATTTTGTACATATTGCAAAAATTTTGATAATAGTATGGTAGTGCCATTCCAAACATGATCCAACGTGCGCACCATCTACAATCTGCCACGCTGTTTCCAATAATGCATTATGGGTAATGTAGGTTATGTATGAGTTCTCTTAAATATCCTGACATGATTTTCTTGGCAGGTTTCTCTCACATGGTTCTGCTTAAGGCATGTTGTTGTTTCACCAAACAAATAACAGTAACTGTCTCTGTGTAACCGCACTGTAAATTATGTGGCTCTCCATTTAAAAACTGTGACATTACCTTTCAAATTTTGCAAGTTGTGTTTTATGGGATCAGAAACCTCGGGTATCTATAAATAAGGAAATAATTGTTAAAAAGTGTTTAATACAAAGTAAATGTGTTGCTGGGCTTTCACAATGTACTCAACACATGGCAATACAATCACTCAATGACCCGCAAAAATCCGAGTTTTAAAAAACAAAATGCTTAGCTAATATATGTTGTCAGTCATAAATTCAAATGCTGGGATGAAATCAAGCAAATGAAATTAACACAGCATGTTCAAAATAGTTTCCCAACACTTAAAACATCTCCGCAGAAAGTCATCAGAATCCAGACAAAACCAAAAGACTGGAGAAAAACATTTTCATGCTCAAGCAAGATCATTTGCAATGATTCATTGGTGTTTCCCATATGATGTGAATTACTGTGCTGGCTTCCAGTCCTTCAGTCTTTCTCGAGTCTTTTCAAGTCTCTGAGTCTCTTTTGCTCTTTGATATTGTATGGAAATGAGACATTTTAATGGGAAATGAAAACCATATGAGCACACAGCTGTGATGAGATGAGTTAAGGGGCGGGGTTTAGCCTGGTGTGGGCGGGGCTTGTCTGGTGCCACTCTTGACATCATCAGTTTATCTGAAATGACCTGCAGTAAACCACTACAGCCACTGATGTTGGAGGTCACCAGTCTGTTCTGGGAACAGTGTTGCTTTCAGTCATATTAGGTGATTATCCAGCTATGGTGCAGGGTGAGACATTGTTGAAGAGATTATAATGTTAATAGACTGTTCAGAACGACTTCATGGCGTATACCTCTTAAGTTTTTTAATTCAAATATAAATGCATAAATGAAAATCCTTATTTTACAGTGTCTTTACATGTAGTTGAAATGCATAATTACATGCAACTAACCCTGAACCAAAGCTTAATCCTAATCCTATAATGAGTACATGTAGTTATAATTATTTATTAAATGTGTAATTACACTGTAACAAGGACACCTTAAAATAGAGTGTATCCAAAACTGGGAATCTTTATTGTTTTGTATGCAGTTATAATATTTTTCTCTTTAGCATTACAGTGAAATTATTAGTGTCTGTCAAGCTTCAAATGACCAAAAAAAGCTCAATTTGACTAATTATATTATGCAGTCCAATCAGATTGGCCTCTTATTTTAAATTAGCGCCGCTAATTTGTAGAAATGTGACATTAACAATATATACACAGATAGGATTAATTTATTCAATATTCATTCCTTTGAGTGGAATTATCTGGAAACGGGGATAGTGATAAGGTTTGCCTGGAGTGCTGCAAACAGGCTTCTTCATTTCAAATAAATCAGCATTTTGTCAGGCTATACCGATAAACTGGAGTCTTTGTCTCATGTGAGTGCTCTTGTGAAAAAGAAGTGTGCTTAATTGTATTAAACGTGCACTTGTAGTGTGCTTCAAATGTTAATAAAAACTGCAGATAATAAAAGGCCACCTACTTGCACACTTAAAAAGGGCACTTTGTAATGATGTCATATTAAAAGTTTTGATTTAAAACACACTTTAAATCATTTTTTTTTAATCTTTTGACATGGTTTAAAGAAGTACACTTATTTCACCCCATGTCATCCAAGATGTCCATCTCATTCAGTCGAAAAGAAATTAAGGTTTTTGATGAAAACATTCCAGGATTTTTCTCCATATAATGGACTTCAATGGGAACCAAACGGTTAATGGTCTAAAAGACAGTTTCAGAGCAAACTACAAACTGTTCAAAGGGCTTTAAACGATTTCAGACGTTGAATAAGGGTCTTATCAAGCGAAACGATCGCTCATTTAAACAAAAAAAATAACAAAGTTTTAAGTTTTTTGAGCTCAAATGGTCGCCTTGCTCTGTTCTGTGATGCACGTTCGTGACTCTCTGTTCGAACTCGTTTTTTTCAAAAAGAACGAATCTTTTCCCAAGTCAAATCGTTCATTTCGTTCATTGAATGAACTAAATGAGATGAAAAAAATATTTGTTCATGTGACAAATGAGTTCGAACAGGAGAGTCACGAATACGCATCACAGAACAGAGCAAGGCGACCATTTGAGCTTATAAAACTTAAACTTTGTTATTTTTTAAAAATGAGTGATCGTTTCACTTGATAAGCAACTTATTCATCATCTGAAATCGTTTAAAGCCCTTTGAACAGTTTGCACCGAAACTGTCTTTTGGACCTTGAGCCGTTTGGTTCCCATTGAAGTCCATTATATTGAGAAAAATCCTGGAATGTTTTCATCAAAAACCTTAATTTCTTTTCGACTGAAGAAAGAAAGACGTGGACATCTTGGATGACATGGGGGTGAGTAAATTATCAGCAAAAGTTTTTTTAAAAGTGAACTACTCCTTTAAGTCCTCTTAAGAGTGCGCTTAAGTCTTGAGATCAATCACAATGCAACACTTTTTCATTCTTTTTTGGTCATTTGAGATTTTAGATCTTCAAAAGGCAAATTTGTCAGTGAATAATGACTTAAAGTTGTACGGATTAACTTTGTAACACTTTATTTTGATAGTCCCCTTCAGGCCAAACGATTTGTTGACTATAAGTAACATTGCAACTACATGTCGACTAACTCTCCTTAGAGTATTAGTAGACTATCTGCTTGGTATCTGTTAACTCTATATTGTGATGCTCCTCAACAGATATCCTACTGATTATAAGTAGTTCTGTACCAACTTATTCTACTAACCCGAACCTAACACTGTACACTGTAAAAAATATTTTTAAGATTTGTCATCACAACATATTTTCTTTTGTCAAATCAACTTTATAATAATTTATTTAGTCGAGATAACTTATTATTTTGAGTCTCTGATGATTAAATTGATCTCTTTCATTCTATTAACTCACTTTTTCCAGTTCAATCAACTTAAATTTTTAAGGCACCCAGGTTACTTACTTTTTTAAGTTAAAGGGTACCTATTATGGCATTTAAAATGTTCCTAATATTGTTCTGGGAGTCCCCAACAACAGTTTTACAAGCATGCAATGACAAAAAACACTTTTGTTGTCTTACAATTTGCATTTATTTTTACCTGAATTGCCCACCGACTCCCATATGAATTTAGCGAGTCCTTTTCCAAAACCCGCCTTTGCGTGACGCTAATCTGCGGTGATTGGTCAGATGACCTAGTCAGTTGTGATTGGTGTTCTCTGTGCAGAAAAACGGAACTCTTATCACCTTAAATGGGTTCTCAACTCCAGTCCTCGCGGTCGACCCAGTGCTCTGCATATTGTGTATGTCTCCCTTATTTAACACACTTGATTCAGATCCTCAGCTCGTTAGGATAGAGCCGGCTCGCGAATCCATACTTTGTAGCGTTTAGGTTTGTGAAGCAATCATCTTCAAAATGACGCGAACACAGAACAAGGTTTGGGCTATACGTGTGGTATAGCAGTACTTGTATATATGAACTGCAGCCTCTTAGTCTTCAAATACTCCTCACTTGGCAGGTGAAAAAAGTTCGCTTTTGCGTCGCACTTCAAAACACAGCGCCTCGTCGACATGATTGTTTTCCGAAGCCCAGATCTCGAAAAACGACAAAGTCCAAAAAGGTGAGGTGGGTCCAAACCTCCATGCTCTCAGACCTCCCTGGCCAGCCCAGGCAGGGTGGCCCGTCCTGGGCCAGTTTCAGATTTGCCTGCCACCCCTGGAGCTCCGGTTTCGGCGTCTCCGAGTGCAATAAGTGGGAGTTTCTTATTCAAATAACTTGTCGAGTTGACGTCAACTAGACAAAGGAAAAGCATCGTTCTTCGAACGATTCATATCAGCGACTCAGAGTCGACTCTTACTTTTGAGAGACAATAACTTTGTATACGATGAACTTTCATGTTTAAAACTTTGCACTTGTTTTCGTTCATCTATGTTAAACACTACATGAAGGAATATTTTTAAAAATCTATAATAGGTACCCTTTAAACCAACAATATTTTTTACAGTGTAGTAACCACAACATTTTTTCTTTTGTCAAATCAACTTAAATAATTTATTTAGTTCAGATAACATAATATTTTGAGTTTCCGATGATTAAATCAATCTCATTCATTGTATTAACTCACTTTTTCCAGTTCAATCAACTTAAACTTTAAGGCAACCAGCTTACTTGCTTTTTTAAGTTAAACCATCAATATATTTTACAATGTACTAATACTCTAATGAGAGTAGTTGACATAGGAGCAATTTTACTAATAGTCAACAAAATGTCTAAAAGGGACCATCAAAATAAAGTGTAACCGAAAAGAGCAGCTCGAACCTAATTTTTTGTTCAGCGCAAGAAATCCGTCATGCAGGGTTTTGAACACCACGAGGGTGAGTAAATGTTGAACGAATTCCTCCTTTATTTATAAAGTTTTAGCAGATCTTCCTTTTTGAGATCAAATGTTTCGAAACATCTAGTTTTTGGTTCATGTGCTCAAACGTTTGTCCTAGCGATTTGAAGGCCACGCTAAGACATGAATCTCATCTGACGCGCAGCGGGGAGCATTTATCGGGATTTTAGATCAATATCAACTGACGCAGATGTCATTAATTCTTTCAAAAAAAAAAAATAATACATTAAACAACCCCAGCAAACCCAGCATGCACATTAGCTGCTGATTTGCATAACAGAAGCTTTGCTCAAACTGGAGATTTGGACTTTAAATGTAGATGAAACACGGAACCTGGTGCGGGAAATTAATAATTTTGAGTGTAACATCAAAGGCTGGCGTCTTCTCTGCTCCAGTGGGGACAGCAGCGGCCGTGTCTTCCTTCTGCACGTTACGTCCTGTTTGGGATTAGAGACCAATGAAGAAGAAGCCATTAGAGAAGATGAAAAAGAGTTTAAAAACAGCAGGATGCTGGGTAATTATTTCCTAAATGCACGACATCCTGATGTTGCACTGAACAATGTGGCTCCCTTGCAGTGCGCACGGCACAGGTATGATAGAGATGGCATGCGCGCACACACACACACTCTCTCTCTCTCTCTCTCTCTCACACTCACACACACACATACACTCAGCCAAACCAGAACATGCATACTCTGTCACATACACACACTTCTTTAAAATGAAAAGCAGATGCTTCACCGCAGAAACACAGTCCTGTGCAAACAAAACAAATTCTTGTTATTCTTGTTTCAAGTTTGCTTATCAGACTACAGTATTGTTCTAAAGGATTAGTGTGACACACTACATTAAGGCTTCAGTGGTTATGGAGTGGGGGAAAAGTTGTAAAAATGGGGTAAAAGCTTAAAGGGATACTTCACCTAAACAATAAAAGTTCTCTCATTAGTTACTCAAGTCGTTCCAAACCCGATTGGCGTTCGTTTATTTTCAGAACTCAAATCTTTTAAATGGGCATGATTGGTTTATATAATGAACAGATTGAATTTAAGCTACATCAGTTATAACCAATGAGGTTCATTCTCATGTTACGGCGCATGTTTGAGCTTTTGCAAGAACCAATGAGGTTCATTCTCGTGTTACGCATCACGTTTGAGCTTCTGCAAGAACCAATGAGGTTCGTTCTCGTGTTACGCATCACGTTTGAGCTTCTGCAAGAACCAATGAGGTTCATTCTCGTGTTACGCATCACATTTGAGCTTCAGCTAGAACCAATGACGTTCATTTTTGTGTTACGCATCACGTTTGAGCTTCTGTAAGAACCAATGAGGTTCATTCTCGTGTTACGCATCACGTTTGAGCTTCAGCAAGAACCAATGAGGTTCATTCTCGTGTTACGCATCACGTTTGAGCTTCAGCAAGAACCAATGAGGTTCATTCTCGTGTTACGCATCACGTTTGAGGTTCAGCAAGAACCAATGAGGTTCATTCTCGTGTTACGCATCACGTTTGAGCTTCAGCAAGAACCAATGAGGTCCATTCTCGTGTTACGCATCACATTTGAGTTTCAGCAAGAACCAATGAGGTTCATTCTCATGTTACGCATCACATTTGAGTTTCAGCAAGAACCAATGAGGTTCATTCTCGTGTTACGCATCACGTTTGAGCTTCAGCAAGAACCAATGAGGTTCGTTCTCGTGTTACGCATCACGTTTGAGCTTCTGTAAGAACCAATGAGGTTCATTTTCGTGTTACGCATCGCGTTTGAGCTTCTGTAAGAACCAATGAAGGTTCATTCTCGTGTTACGCATCACGTTTGAGCTTCAGCAAGAACCAATGAGGTTCATTCTCGTATTACGCATCATCTGCATCGGCCAAATGTTCTGTATCGGTGCATACCTATAGTTAATAATAGTTAAAAACTATAGTTAATGCATTAATAGAATACATGGTGAGTTCTTCAGTTTTTGTCACTGTAATTAGCAAAGTGTTACTGTTAAATTGGCTCATATGTAAATAATTATATAATGCTTTGTTAACAACTTATTAACTACAAATAGTTCTCACTTTAGATGGAAAATGTAAAAATGTTCAAACTCGTTTATCAAAATGGCAGAATCTTTTTTCGAGTCATTTGTTTCGTTTTGTTCGTTGAATGAACCAAATGACTCGGAAAAAGATTTGTTAATTTTGATGAACTAGTTAGAGTCACGAACGAGGATCACAGAACAGATCAAGGCGAGTATTTGAGCTTATAAAACTTCAACTTTGTTATTTATTTTTTAAATGAGCGATCGTTTCACTTGATAAGACCCTTATTCATCGTCTGGAATCGTTTAAAGCTCTTTGAACAAATTGTTTAAGATTTCCCCGACACACACACACACACGCACGCACGCACGCACGCACGCACGCACGCACGCACGCACGCACGCACGCACGCACGCACGCACACACACACACACACACACACACACACACACACACACACACACACAGTACAAACTGTATATTCTATCCACGAACAACATGACCTAATGAGTGTTCATATCTGTTTCATATTGACAGCATTATGTCATTTCATTTTTATTTGTTTGTATCTGTAAACGTTTTAAGGAACTCTTAATGCTAATGTAATTAATGTCCAATAAATCACTTCATTACTGACATTTTCCAATTTTCTCTGTCCTAATCTAAAGTGAGAAATATTACAGTTAATAAATTGTTAACAATTAATGTATTAACCACAGTTTATAACTAGAAATCACCTGTAATAGTTTGTATATACTTTATTACCTTATACTCATTATAAAAGTGTTACTGAAAGGAGTAGTTCACTTTTTTTTTTAAAAAACTTTTGCTGATAATTTACTCACCCCCATGTCATCCAAGATGTCCACGTCTTTCTTTCTTCAGTCGAAAAGAAATAAAGGTTTTTGATGAAAACATTCCAGGATTTTCTCCATATAATGGACTTCATTGGGAACCAAACGGTTCAAGGTCCAAAAGACAGTTTCAGTGCAAACTACAAACTGTTCAAAGGGCTTTAAATGATTCCAGACGATGAATAAGGGTCTTATCTAGCGAAATGATCACTCATTTAATAAATAAATAACAAAGTTTAAGATTTATAAGCTCAAATGCTCGCTTGCTTGACTCTCCTGTTCGAACTCGTTCATCAAAATGGACGAATCTTTTTTCGAGTCATTTGGTTCAGAGTCACGAACGCACATCACAGAACAGAGTAAGGCGAGCATTTGAGCTTATAAAACTTAAACTTTGTTATTTCTTTATTAAATGGCTGATCGTTTCGCTTGATAAGACCCTTATTCATCGTCTGGAATCGTTTAAAGCCCTTTTAACCCTTGTGTTATGTTGCGGGTCAATTTGACCCGTTTAGATTTTCTAGTTGTTGGAAATACTGGTTAACCTATATATTTTTTCTTGATATTTTGTGACTTTTTCTCATTTATCCTCATGAACATGCATGCAAAGTTTCAACATGCTGGTGTTTTTTGACATATACAAACAAAATTACTATTACGTTTGTGATGTTCACGGGTCAATTTGACCCGCATATTTTAACGCTCTAATGCAACTGTACCGACCCAAAATAATAACATTTAGTGGTTATATTTTGTTATTTATTTTTTTTACTACCTTATGAAGCTAAAAAACATGCTTTTCCACACTTATTTCAATACAGAAAAATATTGTGTCAGCCACAGATGGTAAAAATTACCTTTCATTTATTTTTTCAAGCTACCTGAAATAATATTAACCCTTTGTTTTTTTTTCTTGATATTTTGTGACTTTTTCTCATTTATCATCATGAACATGCATGCAAAGTTTCAACATGCTGGTGTTTTTTGACATATACAAACTAAATTACTATTAGGTTTGTGATGTTCGCGGGTCAGTTTGACCCTCATAGGCAGCTATTCAAAAGCAACTGTACAGACACAAAATAAAAACATTTATTTTATGTATGTCAGGGCATCAACTCCAGTTCTAAAGTGTAAGTGGAGTGCCCACCTAGGCATGACAGCAAAACCAGCACGATGTGTGTGAAGTGCAAGAAATACATATGCAGAAAGCACACACTTGCTGTATGCTCATCATGTGAAAAGTAACTTCCTGACTTTATGTAACTTTTTGACTTCTTGAGTTTATTTTTAATGAGTTAAGTTTGTTTCATTATACAGCTACATTTAATTGTTCATTTATTATGTTCTATGCACAAAAAAATATATATATGCAAAACAAGTCAGCATATTGTTCATTTTCAAATTTTGTCAAAACAAAACAGTTTTTAAATATGGTTAAAACACATGTTCATTAAATCATATCTTCAGATATATATTTTTTGGAATATTTGAAAAATGTTGATTTTAAAAGTTTACAGTTTGAACCTGAATCTTTGTTGGTTTTCATAGTGTGATTTTTGAGGAATTGTATTGAATCCAATTAGGGTCAATTTGACCCGAACCATAAGGGGTGTACACAGAAATCCAACATAACACAAGGGTTAACAGTTTGCACTGAAACTGTCTTTTGGACCTTGAACTCTTTGGTTCCCATTGAAGTCCATTATATGGAGAAAAATCCTGGAATGTTTCCATCAAAAAACCTTAATTTCTTTTCAACTGAAGAAAGAAAGACATGGACATCTTGGATGTAAAAGTTTTTTTAAAATGTGAACTACTCCTTTAATTATTTAATTTATTATTTGTGTACCATTTTGCATTTCATCATTTTATAAAAGCAGTGATCTCAAGTGATTTCAAGCCATGTTTAACGCGGTAACATCTTCAATAAAGATGTAGAGGCCGTGCTGCAGAAATAAGCAGAACACATTCAGTCTGTTCTTGTCAACTTAACCTCCCCTTCATAAAAAACATTTAAAAAAAAAAGACCCCTCCTCCAGGCACTCTTCCCCACACTTCACAATCCCTCGCTCCATTTGAAAGGAGGAGAGGATAGAGCGGCTGCCACTGCCTCAATTACACAAAGACTCAGTGACCCCCAACCGGTTACATTCACTCTGCCCGCGGCTTTCTCCGCAGGAATTCAAAAGACCTTTTAGCCATGCGGACCGAACACGGGCCACCCTCTCCTCCCCTCTCTCGCTCGCTCAGATTAATCATGTGTGAAATGGAGGCTGCTAACTGCCGATGTCACAGGTTGAGTTTGTGCCAGGTTGAGCCGACTCGGAGCGGCAGCGCTCCGTTAGGCAGGTGTTAATAAAGACTAACGTGTCTGCCGGGGTCAAACATGCTTACATGCATGCGCCGACTCGCTAGATCACACACGCAGACCCTTCTCTTTTTCTGTTTGCGTCTTTCCTCGGCGTCTCAGATGGTCTGCTGTGACGCACTCTGCTCTCCAGTAATTTGCCTGTGAATGCAGAGGTTATGTATTGTTCTGTAATTGGAGGTAGTGAAATTAGGCCTGGTGAATGGCGTATTATCGCACCCGATTCGGTCATTACTGCATCTGATCACGACTCGCTGGAGATAATCTCCACATCACACTTCTCCATCATCTCAGACATGGACTGATCACGCTCAGAAGAAATGGTTCTATTTAGAACCAGAAATGGTTCCATCCCCCACTTCATATATGGAACTCCAAAATGGTTCTATATAGAACCATTTTATTTTGGTAAAAGGTTCTGCTGGCCAAGTATGGAACCCCAGGGTTCTATATAGAACCCAGAGGAACCCTTTTTTAAGAGTGTATAGAACTTTTTAGGGGTTCCAAATACGTAGTGCTGATAGAACCTTTTCTTCTAAGAGTGATGAACATGAATATCATATCTATAATGCTGCTGTCAATGAAGGGTGCAACAAGACGTTTGATTTATCATATTGACCATTTTACAAGATGTAAACAACACTGGTCCAGAAGCACTTCCTGTTTTAGTTTTTTAACACTACATTAAAGCTGGGATAAAATACAACCAACAGAACATATAAAACTGAATCAAAAAGTTAAACAAACATCTTTAAGATGTTTTCTTTACATGTGAAATAAAGAAAACAGTTACAAACTGAAACAGGAAGTGCTTCTGGACCAGTGGTGTTTACATCTTGTGAAATGGTCTATAAAAAGTCTTTTTTTATCACATTGTTGTGCTGGAGAAACAGCTGAGATGTTAAAGAGATCTCATTTTGTTGTTTCTTTCTTGACGGAAAATGTTATTTATTAGAAATTGCTCTTTTTTATATTTCATAGACTTAATGGAGTTTGTGTCAGATGTTTCAAGGGTTCAACACAAATGAGTCAATTTTGGAAATACTGCAAGAGTATAGACATTATTTAGAATTATTTTTTTTCTTATATCTAGTTATATCTTAATCTTTTCTAATATCTAATAATCTTTACTCACTAAATAACATTTTTTTTAGTGGAAAGTCTCCCACTGTAAAAAAAAAATGTTGGTTTAACTAAAAATTTTAAGTTAATTGGAATGGAAAAATTGAGTTATTACAATGAAAGAGATTGATTTAATCCCCAGAAACTCAAAATACTTTGTTATCTGAATAATCAAAAATTATTTAAGTTGATTCGACAAAAGAAAAAAATGTTGTGATTACAACACTGTAAAAAAATATTGTTTATTTAATTTAAAAAAAGTAAGTAACCTTGTTGTCTTAAAATTTTAAGTTCATTAAACTGGGAAAAAAGTGAGTTAATACAATGAAGGAGATTGATTTAATCATCAGAAACTCATGAAACTCATGTTATCTGAACTAAATCAATTATTTAAGCTGATTTGACAAAGAAAATATGTTGTGATAACAAATCTTGAAAATATTTTTTTTACAGTGAAATCATGAAAAGATTTTTTTACAAAGTAGA